>CAUJNA010000004.1:253225-325725 GCA_963377175.1 Effrenium voratum
GTGTGTGTGAATGTGTGTGTGTGTGTGAATGTGTGTGTGAATGAGTGAGTGAATGTGTGTGTGAATGAGTGTGTGTGTGTATCTGTGACTGTGTGTGTGTCTGTGTGTCTGTGTGTCTGTGTGTCTGTGTGTCTGTGTGTCTGTGTGTCTGTGTGTCTGTGTGTCTGTGTGTCTGTGTGTCTGTGTGTGTGTGTGTGTGTGTGTGTGTGTGTGTGTGTGTGTGTGTGTGTGTGTGTGTGTGTGTGTGTGTGTGTGTGTGTGTGTGTGTGTGTGTGTGTGTGTGTGTGTGTGTGTGTGTGTGTGTGTGTGCTTTTGTGTGTGTGTGCTTTTGTGTGTGTGTGTGCTTTTGTGTGTGTGTGCTTTTGTGTGTGTGCATTTGTGTGTGTGTGTGCGTGTGCTTGTGTGGGGTTGTGGGGTTGTGTTGGTGTGTTGGTGTGGTTGGTTTGTTGTGTGCTTGTGTGTGTGTTTGTGCGCTTGTCTGTGTGTGTGTGTGCTTGTGTGTTTGTTCGTGTCTGTGTGTGTGTGTGTTTGTGTGTGTGTGTGTCCGTGTCTGTTTGTGTTTGTGTGTTTGTGTGTGTGTGTGTGTGTGTGTGTGTGTGTATTTGTGTGTTTGTGTGTTTGTGTGTTTGTGTGTTTGTGTGTTTGTGTGTTTGTGTGTTTGTGTGTTTGTGTGTTTGTGTGTTTGTGTGTTTGTGTGTTTGTGTGTTTGTGTGTTTGTGTGTTTGTGTGTTTGTGTGTTTGTGTGTTTGTGTGTTTGTGTGTTTGTGTGTTTGTGTGTTTGTGTGTTTGTGTTAGCATCTCTGTGTTTAAAGTACATCATGCAGGCTTGTTGTGACCACTTTCAAGATAATAGCGCCTTCACTTCACATCAACGTTTTTTTTGCCGCTTCTCGTGCGCGAGTCGTCTCCTGTTGGGTTGATTCCGTGAGATTCTGTACTCCCCTGTTGAGAATATTATTGGAAGGTTTTTCCGAGCTCCATTGAAGCGACGTCCGCTTCTGTTCAATTCTCACTCTGCCCGAGTTGGGCGTCCCCTTTTTTTCAGGGTCTCCCAAAAGCGGTCGTTTCCCCTTTTGTGGGGGGGGAGCAAGGAGCAATTCTGAACAATGAGACCCATTTCACCCGTTTTCGTTTGCTTCGCAGCGGCGCTTCCTCTCGCCGACGCTTTCGGCCGTGGCACATGTCCAGCACCACAGGCTGCGTGCCAGGCACCCCGGCGGCAAAGGGACTGGCACCCAGCAGCGCCCTGGCACCTGACCGAAGAAAAAAAAACGGCGCCAGGCGGGAGCTTGTTGGCGACTCGAAAAAATGGCGTGGGAAAAGATGGTTGGTGGGTCCAAAATAGGTACCTGTTCACCTTCAAATGGCTGGGGTCAAAAATAGGACATATCCTGGTGGTTAAATTTTGACCCATGCCCATATGCCAAAGGAACATAGCCCATGTCCTCAAACAAAGCCAGCCAAGGCAAAACGCCGACGCCTTCTATCTGATTTGATTGGGCCATGCATGTTCGTCTTGGACCAGAAGCATGTCCTTGACATCAGAGGTGCCAAGAAATAACTCACATCCTGAGACGCATGGTGGGATCCTGCTGCTCCCCCAAAAGTCGCTAGCCCGGCACCAGAGCTGGCTCGAATCACTTCGCTCTCACTCTTGAAGCTTCAACCAGTCATATTGACAGCTGACAGTCGCATGACTATGGCCATGCAAAGCAAAGCGGCACTGTACTGGGGAAATCAGCAGCAAAAACAAACACCGGTTGGCAGATGTCAATCAAACTGGTCTTTTCAGCTGTCGGCAGCTCCATGTCACCTATTCCCACTTGAGTCACAATCAAAACCCGGTATTAAAATGGTCTACCCAGAACCACGTAAAGAATTAAGAAGGCGGCTGCAACTATTTCTGGCTGGGACTGCCCCTTATGTACTCGCCTTCATCTACCCGCCCCAGCCTCCAAAAGGTGGCAGCGCCGGGGAGGAGTTGGTGAAAACCTGAGAGGCTCCACATGGCACCTTTGTGCAGAAAGGAACGCGCTTTCAGCAGAAGTAGTTTGTCACAACCCCCGAATTGGGGCGAAGAGGACTTCCAACTATCTATGGGATTCGCCCTGTGTTTGTTGGAAGGCGGCCATCCGCCCCTCCAAAAATGGGCGCTTGTCCCTTTCTGATTCCCTTTGAAAGCCACAAACAGGGCTGCGCTCAAACCCCAAAAAAAAACGATGACAACCCCATCTCAGCCGTGGCATCCAAGTGGACCACCAGCTGTTTATTTCCTGGCCACATCAAAAGATTCTCCCTGGCGCGCCGGCGAAGCTCAGCATGTCAGCTTCCAAGGCCTGGCCCATGGCAAGGAGCTGAGACATCGAGAAGTCGTGGAGCTGGGAACTGAGAACTGACGATTTCTGGAGCAGCGGAAGAAGAAAAAATGAAAAGGCCGGGCGTTTTCCGCGATGCTTCTTTTTTTGTACTGACGACTTACCCCTGCAGTGATTGCAGATCTTGTGGGAGACAATGTTGGAGACTGTGCAGGGCGATGTGCAGATACCGTTGAATCAATTGCAGTATGTATCTATGTATGTATCTATGTGACGTGGGTAAACGTGGCGCTCCAGCGAAGAAAAAAAGCCGGGCTTTTTCCGAAATGTCTTGAGTACTGACGATTCCAGTTGCCGGTTTCCCGATGTATTGAAAACTGACGATTCAAGTTGGCGCGTTCTTGAAGATCAACACCAACCCCGGAAAACCCAGCCCAAAACCTTGGCCATGCGGGGAATGCCTCTGCGCTTTCAGCCGAAGAAAAAAAGAAGGAAACAAAGCTATATTTCCTAGCTATGTATATTTGTGGTGAATAAAATATAATATGTTTCTGAGCCTAGCCTTGTGCATGATAGCTTTCCTGTATGCCCGGTGGCGGCGCCTGCATGACGTAATGCGAGGAGCAGCCGAAATGCGTGGATCGCCGAACACCGGCCAGGCCAACTCCTGGCAGGCGGTGATATCAAACAAATCTCAAGCTGCAACAAAAAGATGGATTTCTTTAGGGGGCAACCCATCTTTGGTGCTCTTTTAAGGGGAAACAAAAAGGAAAACCATCCCCTTCTTTTTCCCGTTTTTCCCCCCCCCCCAACAGCTGAAAGCTTTGGGGTCTCAGCCCAAGGCTCTGGGGTGGTCCGGGGCCCTGAGATAAGGTTCCACAAGAATTTCCACCAGGGTTCCACGAGGGCAGGTTCTGCGAGGGCTGCTATGAGCATCGCATGCTGGGGATATCACCTGAGCTTATTTTATTTTATTTTTCTGCGGGGGGGGAAACATCCCCTGTTGCTTCTGCAGGGGCGGGGGGAGGAAAATCATCCCCTGTTTCTTCCGCAGAAGGGGGGGGAGAGTCCCCTAAAAAGCGACACACCCGCATGCACTGCTTCGGAATTCATTGGGCAGCCTGTTGTTCGATCCCTTGTTCGACGGCTGTTTTTTTGGTTCAAGAGAGGGCTCTGCTACTCGCCCCACCCCCCCCCACTGAAGCGCCTTGGTCTCTGGCAATCTGGATCGCCTGGCAGGAAACAGCGTCTTTGCAGAGGGCATGAAAAGGAGCTGTTGGCTCCCAGACTGTTGGCTCGTAACAAGGGGACTGTAACAGAGACAATATATATATATATATATGTATATATATATAATAAAAAAAAGAAAAAAAAACTGAACCCCAGTGCGAAATTGTCTCAATGACAAGTCAAGATTGCGCCATGCCACGTTGCATCCGGCAAACTGCCTCAACAGCAAAGACCGCATGTGTCATGGCGCTGGGGTAACAATTACCAAAAGAAAATCAAAAAAACGAAAAACAAAAAAAAACATTCCAACCGATTCTTCAGTCACCGCTGCATCGAGCGCCCCAGCCTCGTCCATGGCCCTGGTGGCCACCACGAACCCCATGCCGTCGTCGCCGTGCACGCTGCACGAGGACCTGCTCTCGGGGCCCTGCGAAATGGAGCGATGGAGCGGAGGACCCCGAGAGAAAACCCCTCCAGGCTGGCGCTGGTGGTCTCCAACGGATTCAGGAATCCCAATCCTTCCAGCAAGATGAGAAGGAAACGGGGAGATGGAGTCCAGGAAGCAGTTGGAGGGTGTGAACCGGTTTGATACACCTGGAATCCCAAAACGGCTCATTCCCACCAGCAGCTTTTCACGCTCAGAGTTGAATCCCACGGCAAAAGATTCAGCTTAAAAATTCGCTCCAGGCGCCCGCCGGCTCCACGAAGTTCTGCTCTCTCGCCTTTCCCTCTCTGCTCTCTCACCTGTTGGCTGGACTCCCTTGGGGCATTAGCTCGAAAGTTGGCTCATCAAAAAAAAGCGGCGCCGCTCGGAAAGCCGTGTGGCACGCGCCGCCTTTGAAAGAGGCAATGTGGGTATGGGTCAAAATGAACGCACCAGAAAGACCTGGGGTTCTAGTCCATCTTGCCCTTGACCAGGGTTGCGGGTTGACCGAATTTCGACCCACACCCATATGACTCATATGAACCACTGGCACCCAACACCTGCGCACCCAAAGGTTCGTGCTGAAGCCTTGCGCAGGGAGTAATGTGGACCCCATATCAATCAGCCCCAGGTTTAGCAATATTGGGGTGTCCAATTCTGGGCTTAGTGGGGAATGAGACCACTGTTGGAGGCACCCCCCCATTAAGTAACTGGGGTTGATTAATATCTGCATGGGCTGGAATTAGGACCCCAGCAACTGTTTTTTCTGCCTGGGTAGCGGAAAACAACGAGAACCCCAAAAAGCAAAACAATAAAACTAATTCTGGGGAAGATATGAGGTCAACATTGACCATTTGAACCCTTGGGCCCCAGGCGGAGAAGTTCGCTCAATACGGATCTCGGGCCTGCGCAGGATCGCTAGGCGGGCTCGACATCGCTCGTGCTAGCTCCATGAAACGTTCGCTAGGCGCTAGGCGCTGCCACGGTCCGGCGGGTGCTCAACTTCCTATGTTGACTTCAGTACGCGCCTGGTTGCTGACCCTCCCCAAGCGGCGGTAGGACAGTCAACATTATACTCTATTGGCATAGCCCCACAATTCCATAGTTGCACGCGTCGCTGCAGCCAGATTCATACATTCGTTCCGACATCACGTAACACGTCGTGTCATTCAATACATTGCCCTGCAAAACCGCATCTCATAACAAAACGAAGTTGGGGTGGGTAACCTGCGGACAAATCTCCTTATGCAGCCCAGCCTCGGCTTGACAACACCAGCCCGAATGCGGCCCGCATACCTAGATCGACAGCTTGCCACGCTTGCACATGGCCCCAAGCCCGGCATGGTTAATTTGTCAAATGCCTTCATGGTACTAAATTAAGTATTGGGAATCTGAGATCAAGTCTTGGCAATACGAGATTCCAGAAATGGCAATACTAAATTAAGTACTGGGAACCTGAGCGAAAGTCAGGACAAAACTAAATGTTAGATTGGAAATACCAAATTAAGTCTGAGCGTAGGTCCCGACACTATTAATCAGCTGGCCAAACGCCCAGGAACATTGACAGGAATATGGCTGTGGCTCAAAAAACGGTACCAAAATGGAACCCTGGTAAGTGGAAACATGCACCAAAACTTGCATAACCCCTCCTGTTTAATTTTGAGCCACACCCATATATCACTCATGTTCACACCGAAGCTGTTGCTTCAGTGCCCAAAACGGTCGCCCCACAGACTGACTCGCATCCCAGGAGCATTGGCAGCCGCTGGATTCCGTGGCCAGCTTGGCCACGCAGGTCTGCCTGCGTGGACACCGACCGGAGTAAGAGACGAGACCAATGTGGCCATGGGTCAAAAGCCCGGTTACCCCCCAGTGAACATCCCAATCCTCAATAAAATAGGTACTAAGATGGGTGGTGCACCGACCCCAAAATGGTACCATTGGTTTTGACCCGCAGCCGCCGCAAAGGCCCCCCCCTTAAGACTCACAGCAACGTCTTTTTTCGATTAAAGCTGCCAGCCCAGGCTCAGTTGGAGAGGTCGGCAAACAGCATAGTTTTTGGGCGCACACGCACACGCAGGAGGGCTCTGGTTTCCTAGAACAGCCTCACATGTTCTAAAACCGTTCTGCAGCGCTGCCATGCTCCAGTTTGCTCGGGTTCGATTGGGGGGGATTAAACAAGCCTAGCAAGTCCCAAAGAATCCAAGCTAAGCATTGAGTGAACCCAACCCAATCTAGCACCACAACTTGCCGTGCAAATGCATAGAAGTACCTGTTCTCCGCGAATGGGCTGCGCAGTCTCAATGTGTTTACACGTAGCAAAAGCAAAGACCCTACCATAGAGAGTCGACACAGGTACTTAATTTATGCACAAGAAGTGTGGCACCAACATTGAACAACTCCACCCAAGAACTCCATGGCTTCGCGTAGAACCAACTTGGTGCGAGACAAATTAACAAACTGCCGACATTGCACAAATTGGGACTGAAGAAAAAAAGACACACCCCAAAGCCTTACAAAGGCTTGACCCGCCCGGCCTCCACCAGGCACCGTGCTACCAAGTTGGCATCGCCACTCGGCAGGCCCAGCTGTCCGAACGCTTTCCCCACAAACGCCTGGCGCCAGCGTGCCCAAAACGGCCGCGGCTGAGGTCCGAGGACCTGATGGGATGCGGAAACCACCGAGGTCTTTGTTTTGAGAGATTCGTTCGTTGCTTCAGTCCGACGCCATTCGTATTGAAGATGCTCGTCCAAGGCCCAACCCCATCTGAAACCACCGTCGCCCCGCCCTCCTTACCTTCGCGTTGCCCCGCCTGCAGCTCGTGCGCCTTGAAGCGCGGCCGCAGCTTCATCTGTGGGCGGGCGAATGTGCCCTGGACTGGTTCTGCTTGTGGTCACCGCAAGGTCTGCCATGAACGCATTCAGCGGGACGGCTGATGCTTTTGGAGTAAGTGTCATTGCGAGAATTGGGAGGTTTGTAGGTTTTTGCAAGGAGAGCAAGGAGAGCAAGGGGAGAAATAGCAAGAGAGAGGAAGCAAGAGAGTCGAAGAATAGTAGCTGTGCAGAAGTAAGGTCAACAGATCAGAAGATATGGGTTTGGGACCTCGATGCTTTCGAGTGAGAACATGACCAGCTGAGCTACATTCCTTGTTCCGGCTGAGTCATGGGCAGGCGTTTGCGTGCTTCGCCTGGCACATGCGAACCCACCTGCGAATTTTCAAGCATTGACGTCTGGGAGGCACCTGCCAGGTTGCGCATCCCTATGCCATCAACCATTTATACAGGCCATGAAACATTGCAGACGCCCCTTGGCCTTTCACATACGACCTGAAAGCGAGTCAACATGCGGCCCAAGAGCCTTTCGGCTCCCTTTCATCGCTACAGTGGCTCAGAAGCTTCGCTTCCATGTGAACATGCGGCGCGGTCCGAAAAAGCAATTCTATGTACATCCCTGCAAGTGTATTGCTGCAGGACGCAGATCAGTTCCAGGAGCAAGTTGATGTCCAGAACCCAATGGGTCACCAGCTAGCATGAAAGATCATTTGAGTCATAGTCAAAACTCGGTAGTATAAATGGTCTACCCAGAACCATGTGAAGAATTAGGAAGGCGGCCGCAGCTATTTATGGTTGGGATTGTCCCTTACTAACCTTCATCTACCCGGGTTTTGAGGAAGCGGCTCATTTGGGGCGGTCTTGTACCGCTGCTACACACCGCATGTTCAGGCGAGCGTGTACTTGATGAGGTACTCTGGGTAGACTTGCCGGCCATCGTAGACGACATACTCGGTATGCCGTTGCCTCCCCGCGTTGGCAACACCTTTCGCTGCCACCACGGAGTCGGTTCGGAAGTGGTCGCCTGAGCTGGAAAAGGTGAGCTCAACATCAGCTGAGCCCCAGACAGCAGGCCGTGCTCATTCAATTCAGCAGCTAGCTGTGGGGGGAATGTCTGCATGTCCTAGTGTTCCATATTCTTTCAAAACGACCCATGCAAAGTGCCACCCAGAGCCGAACAACAAATCGGTGGTTCCCGCCCGCTTTGCCCATCAGCTCACTGCTCAACACGACCCAAAACGCAAGCCGATCAGAAAAAAGTAGGCTTCGTTTGGGCGGCAACCAGGTTCAAGGCGCGGCCCGAGGCGCCACGCCTGCACCCTCGGCATTTCCCACGCCGAGTCGCAAATCGCCTTCTCGCAGAGCATCCTGCAGGGCGGCCGGAGGGCGGCCTTCAAGTCGCCTTGTGGGTAGCCTCGGTCTGGTGGAAAGCAATGCACAGCTCAAAGCCCTCTTTGCTGCTGAGGGAGGGTATGTATGCATTTATTGAGGAACCGAGGACATCGACCGAAGCAAAGGGAAGACATTTGTGAAACGAGGACATCGACCGAAGCAAAGGGAAGCTTACCCCGGAGGAACCTTTGAGCTCCAGGTGTTTCCCACTCAAAGCGCATCCGGCAACAACTCCTTGCCGGGTCACATGGCTCCCCTAGGACCACCCGGCACAGCAGAAGGTGCCGCAGCCGCGACGGGTCCCCCTTCATAGGCCGGTCACGCTCCTCCTGACCTGAGTAATGCAGACCGTCACGTCCGCCTGATTTAAGATTATGTTGTTTCATGCATATATGAGTGTCTCTTGTTTTTGAGGGAACCCCAAAAACGGTGGGGTGTTCCTTCGAGTGTCCCTTTAACACCACTAACAAGTGGGACCCTATAAAACACATATGTATATTATACCTATAGAATATATATATATATATACATATATATATATATATAAAGAAGTGCATGTATGCCTCCAGCGGTTCTCCTCTCTGAGTGTCTGTTTGCGCAGAATGGTACGCATATGCTCCTTCTCCCTCTCTTCCTTCTGCTAGTTCAAAGCCGGGAGTTGGAAGTCGGGAAGCGCGAGTTGGGAGCGGTCGGCCGTGTAGGGGTGTACGTGTTTCATCGAGGTAGGAAGCCATCAACTGCCTCAGAAGGAATGCCCAGGTCAGAAATGGTCGGGAGTGCCATTCCCGACCATTGCCGACCAGCTCCGCACAGCCCACATCCCTCCCGGCCAATGGCCATCCCCGACCATCCGGTCTTCTTGGGCGACGGCGCTGGCAAACAAACAAGCGCAAGACGGTGCGCCAGTCGCATTGCAGATGGGTCCCTGGAACAACAGAACGGCACAAGATGGTGAAAGGCAGTGCTAGGTTCGAGGGCAAAAAAAAACAGACGCGGCCATGCCGGCAAAGCAGGTGAAAACGCGTCCCAAGTGTTCAGCTCCGCCGTTCTTTGGAGCAACAACACAAAGCCCCAGAGATGAAACATCTTTGAGGCAGATCACCAAACAAAGTAGGCAGTGCTGTGCAGAGGCAAAGGCGCAGCCTGCAAGCTGCAGGATCAAAGGAGCCCGTGCTAAAAATTTGCTCTCAGCGCAGCCTGACCCTTGGGCATGGGCCATCTGGGCCATCTGGGCCCTGGTCTTCCCAGCGCATGGGATTCCCGCGGCATGGGCACCTGCGCGACGGTCAGCCTGCCGTCTGCGTTTTGCAAGGCCAACCCCGAGGATCTTCGCGGTCGCAGTGATGCGCTCTTCAGCAAACACCAAGCCCAAGAGCATGTGGTCGGAGCTTTAGACCGCAACGCTTCTCCCGAAGACGCACAGTGGCAAACCATGCAGCTCAAAAAATCCACAGTGGTCTTGGTGTCTTGAGCGCACGTCGGACACAGACTGATCATCAAGGAAGACGGCGGTCCTGGCACGTTTGCTACGCAATATGATAAGTGCGAGGCTTGCCGTCATCAGTGGAGTCGCTTCGGACAAGGTATCAAATGCCTCTGTCATAGAAGAATAAACCAACAGCGCTTGCTTGATCAGTGCACACAGGTCCTTTGCAGCCGATGAATTATGATCCCAAGTTTCTTGATAGCTGTCATGATGCCAGCCGCCGATGCTGATTTGGCAAAGCATGCAATCATGAGCAGCCCAAATGCATGTGCTCGGCTCTAGGTTCCTGCCGGTTGCAGCCAAAGCCAACCTACAACAATGAGTTGTTCAGAATGGTACAAATGCGCAGCCTACACGCACAGCCATATTGTGTTCGCATGTAAATGGCTCGTGGCTAAGAGTATCTTTCATACTACAAAACATACTCTTAGCCAGGTGCCATTTCAAACATGAAATGCTTTCGACATCTCATATATGATGCAATTCACTATGGGCGCGCCACTTGTTTTGGCAAAGTGCTTCGACAAATGGCTATGAATCTTAATTAGGCACCCTTTGGTGGACCAGATTTAGGTGGGGATGTATATTCATCAACCACTTTTCGGGGGACTTCCCCATTAAAAAAACCATCGCCAAATGAGGCCCGGGCAGGTGTACTGATTCGCCTTGCACGCATCCGGCGAAAAGTACGCTCCCTTGCCATAGAGGCCTTTGCGGCTGAGTCTGGCATCGAAGCCTTCCTTCCATACCTCAGTTGCCCCTTAAGGACCTGGAAATCAAGGGTTCATGACTAGAAATGGGCCAAAATCCGGACAAACCGGCTTTGCACAAGTGAGAAAAAAATAAAATGGGCCAAGATGGGAAAAAAAAGGTGAAAAGGTCGACTCGCTTAAGTCAGATACAAAGTCCACCATAGAGTCCGTGGTTCCTCGGTTGCTTTCTGCTCCCCTGCTAAAAGTGACTAACTTGTAGTGGTTTAGTGCGGAAAACCCGCCAAGAAATCCATTTTGCACCTCAGAAACCCTGGTTTCTGATGATTCCCTTGGCAAAATGCGGCAAAGGCTCCGTGAAAGGCCCAGACTTCGTTCATCACCTCATCCACTTCGCTCAGCTCCGCCTTCCTCAACACCTCCTGGTCCACCAGGCCTTCGATCCTCAACGACCCCTCTCCTTTTGGTGGGTTTCGTGGAAAACCCCAGGTCATTTCTGAGAAATGCAGTGAACATTTCCAGTGAGCTTAATCTTCAGAGAGAAGGAGAGAAAGGGAGCGTGGCCAAGACAGTTGTTCAAACTTGCTTGCTTCATGAAGTGAACAACTGTTTGTGGGTTTCGTGGAAAATCCAACGTCATTTCAACCAAAAAGTGAAAGTCTCAAGATCAATAGCAGTCAAGGATCGGATGCCCCACGTGCCGCGTCAGAAGGTCCGCCTTCATGTCGTGGAACCTCACACAGCAAGTGTTGCGCCGGCCGCATTGCCAAAAGGAAACGCCAGCTAAGTGGAAGTCTGCCTACCAGGAACCCTATCCAAGCCATTTGGATGGTCTCCCCAGGTGTCTCTACAAAGAACGAAACGAAAAGAGGAAAAAAGAAGAAGAAAATAAACGGCCCCCGCCTCTTCCAAAGCTGCGGGTGCTCGATGCGATGCACCTCCCTCACCTTCGCCTCGTGCAGGACGAGGCAGTTCCCGCAGTCGCTGGCCCGTAGCAAGGCCTCCAGGCCCTGCGCCCACTCCGAGTTCTCCACCGGGACCAGCCGCAGATCCAAATCCACCGGCCTCCAGTAGCTCCAAAAGCTGGACGCAGCTCGAATGGCCAGAGGACGGTCGTTCTAACAAATGTGATGAGCTTCCTGTACCCCTCATTTATCACGCAAATGACCCGCCAGCCATCCATCCAATATCACCAAAAAACATGTGAAGACCCTATCTGCTTTGTCAAGATATCACAGTGGCAAATCCGAGCTTTGCATCAAACAAGCTGATGGAAACCCGGCAATGCAGTCGTGCACGTGTATTGGTGCATCAGCAATTCACAGGGTCACCTTCGTGCGAGTGCTTGCGGCTTGCCTGTAGCTCGTGGCAGGCGTCCAGTGCATGTCAGGGGCGTTATGTTCTGGTCCACACGTGCAGCTGGCAGGTGTGTTCTGAATGAAAGAGGCCGCCTCTATGCTCTTGGTTGTGCACCGGGTCTCTACATTGTGAACATGTCCGTCCTCCTTCCTCTGATGGGCCACGTCTCCAGCGCTAAGCACCATACCTGAATACCTACACTGCCTGACCTATGGGGCATCAAAAATGAGTACGTGGCTCAAGAGATGTGCGTTTGGATTCTGTCGTTGAAGTTTGGGCCAAAAAGCGTTCGCAGCTTGCAAAGCCAAGCCACAATGGCTTGGAAGCAAGAAAAACCGGCACATGTTACATCTTGTGCACGAGCCAGGTTGATACAGCTTACCCTCCTACCAATTCACATGACAGGCGGGGCTCCTAGCTTCGACCATTTTTTCCTTTTATCGGGACCCCCGAACGTCCGTTTCCACGTGAAAAAGGTGGGAGGGAAAAAAACGTGGTGCCCCCACAAAAAGAAAAGACGAAGGTTCCTGCTACCGACTTCGGGCGCGCGCCTTCGGCTCCAGTAGCGGGGATAGCCTCCCATGCGTGCATAGAACATGTCCCGCATCATCTTCTCCTCAACGTGAAGAAAAGGTGGGGCTCACCTACGCACAGATTCTCGCAGACCAAACCTAGGGAAGCCCTCTTTCGTCACGTGTCATATCAGCCACATTGCCTCCCGTTGGGATCCCAGACCTTTTGGCTCCCATCTCCTTGAGACTGCCGAACTGCTGCAGCAGAGGGCTGTGCCAAGCCTTTGGCCGCTTTGATAGCACAGCTCCTAGCCGCATCGGCAAGCAGCCCGATGCGCAGCTTCGCTTCGAAGCAAACCGGTTCTTTTACTGGACGCGGGTGTGTCAAGACTCACACATTGACCTCATGGCCTTCTGGCCTTCAACCTCCGCTGTCCTGCTGAGATCAGGAAGATGCAGCCCAGCTTCCGCAAATCCCCAGCTTGGGTCTCCTCAGTTCGTGGCATCAGGGTTTCCACTTACTGCCGTGCATTTTGCAAGCATCCCACACAAAAAGCAGTAGCAGAATGGAAGCACGACATATCCGTCGTGTGCAAGGAGAAATGTCCATCCTCATATACGATGAAGAACAAACAGCAACAACAAGCAAAAATGTTCACAGTGAACTTGGGAGATCCCAAAACGCGTAGAGGAAAACAAGAGACCTCAAGGAGGTATGAAAGCACCACGCAGTGGCATTGACGTGGCAGCACCATTAAAATACCCAAACAAAGCACTCTTCGAGCATAGGACAGCAATCTGCTCAGCACTCGCAATCTTTTCCGCGCAAGAGCGGCGCAATCCGTTGAGTCCGTCGTCCTTCGATCCGTCGCTCCTTGACATCCTTTCTCTATCGTGCTAAGAAACGGTAGCCCCAGCTTTGCGTGGAAAGGCGGCGCCGTGGCAAACAGGAAGCTGATGCCAACGGTGATTTTTTAGTCCACTCAACATGCACACTTGCTCTACTTCCCTCATCGTTGGGGTTGTGAGGTGAGGGGACTCGTTGCACGCGCAAGGCAGGTGCGCATTTTGCCCCTTGAATGTTGGACGTAGGCAGAACAAACTGCTTGGTCGTCGTCAAGCGCGGGGCTGCGCTGGCGTCGGTGTGCAAGACTACAGGGGGCAAGGAGCACAAAGGGGGGCCGCGCGCAGTGGCACGGTTCTCACAAGACACTGTGCGATGCGATCTCAGCGGTCTCGTCACGGTAGCAGCGCGCCAGCAGCGGTGCCTCACCACCCCTTCCACAATGTCCGTGCGAGGAGTTTCGCAGGTAGCTCCCTTTCACCAACACATCTTCAACGTTTTAGCGCCATCTTTAAGATCAACATATAGCACGCCCATCCTTGGCATGGCTGGAATTCAAAAGGACCCCAAGAAGCGGTTAGGCTGAGCCAGGGGCTGTGCTTTGACAAGCACACGACCTTGGATGGAATTGGACCGGCTCAAGAGAACCTTCTGTGGCCAATGGTTTATTTTCCATGACCGCCTCCCACATCACTGGCGATGGCCCATGCTCTGGACACAACCTGCTTAGAATGCAATGAGCTCAGCTTCTTTCGTGACCAAGTTAGCAAAATCACCCAACGTCGTCACGCCCAGTGAGCTGAGCACATCAGAGGCTGCTTCAGACCTATCCAAAAATGATGATGGCCTCTCAGCCGCAATGGCTGCGATGCTGGTCATGCTTTGTAACTCACGTAGAACCTTCCGAACCAGCCATGCTCACGTGTTGCGCAGGTTGGCAGATCGGAGTATTTTTTCTCAAGGCTCGGTTCCCTTTTCTGGTTGGTTCGGGAAACCGAAAACCAAATGGAATGTGCCACCATGGGTGGCTCATAATTTTAAAGGGCGCCTTCTTTGGTGGGTTTTAAAGGGAAACCAAAAGTGAAGCCACCATTTTTGGGAGGGTCCCCTAAAAACCGACACACCCCATTCTGAGGGGTCCAAACCATTCTACAACCTACCCAAATCACTTCGAGTGACCTCACACCAAGCGGCCAAGTCCTCCCGAAGCTCCGCGAGCACTCCTGGAGTGACCTGAGAGCAGCGCTCCTCCTCTCCTTGGTCGTCATCCAGCTCGTTGGCGGCGTTCAAGATCTCGGTGTCCATCTTGTTCCTCCTGGGAATTCATCCGGCTTCCCATGCCCGGTGAGTGCGGGGTGGTAAACCCCATCTACGCTGAAACAAGAACCACAGGTGCGATTCAATCACCAAACCACCCATCCACCAACTACGGGTTACCTGAACTTGGACCCCCAAAAAAACGGCCCTCAAACACTGCCGGATTCAGAAACTTCCAAACTGCTTTCTGCTTTCTGCGTCCTCTCGTGCTATGTTCTTGCCAGGCACAGCTCAGGTGTGGTGAAATTCACACACACACACACAAAAAAAAAAACTTAAGGAACCAGTGAAGGATTCTCGGTGTATCACAACCAAAAGAACGGACTCGCGGTTAGCGAAAACTGATCACTGCAGGCTCTAAAGAGCCTGTCATGGCGAGCTGCCGCGTGCTGAGCTGTTTTTTGTGTGCAGATGGATTTGCGGGGCAAGCAGAGTTCAAGATCGATTTGCTTGCCGCAGCCGCCCGGAGCTTGGAAGCCCGGGGGAAGGGCTGAACGGCAAACATTACTCATGGTCTGCTTGCGAGAAAGTCTCAAATTTCAATATTCAACAAATGAAATGTCGGTTGGACTGCGTTCATCACAATGCCAGGTTGGCCTGTCACTGCATCTCCCCATTCATGCTGCTTCGCAGCAGTGCCCACATCTACTGGTCATATCACAGCATCACAAAAGAAACCACTCTGCCAAACCAAGGCGAGTCTCACAATGGACAAGGGGACCTGAAACTTGCGCATCGCCTTTGCCAGCATCTCATCAATCTCGGTGAAGCGAGTGTCCAGAATGATGACCACACCATCCATGTAGCGCAAGCCCTTGTCCTGCATTTCATGATGCATGTCTATACATGTACAATATATATATATATATAATATGTGTGTCATGTGTATGTATATATATATATGTGTCTTTAGGCGAGAAGTCACACAAGAAAAATTCTGAAACCAGGAATGGGATATGTACAAGTCCGCCGCGAGAATGGGTTGTGCCCAGGGCGATTGCTTCGTCACCAAGAGAACTTGGGGGCAATGCATGGCCAGCCGGGAAAGTTCACTGATGCATGTTGCAAAGATGAACCTGCCTCTCATTTACGTTGCTAACTAATATTGACCTTTTTTTTTAGCCAACAAAACTCACCTGCTTGTTAATGTGGAGGGGTGTCCATTTCTGGTTTTAGTGGTTGGATTCGCCACTTTTGCAGGGGAACACCCCCATGTTAACAAACAGAGGTCTACTCATCCGGTGTCAACAGAAAAGATGAAACGAAACGAGAAACAAAAGAAAGGAGAAAAAAAAAACAATCGCTCCTTGATGTAGGATTCCTGTGGATGCGATGGCGTGCCGGCACCCGGAAGGTCCCAAAGAACAATGCGCCGCAGCTTGTCTCGAACCACTTCCTAGCATGCCATGTAGGGAACATCCGCCAGCCACCAACCCACAGCCATAGATAAAAGAACATCGGCCATTAAGCAGCCAAGCAAAATTGCACTCTTGAAAAGTGGGATTTTTTTCAAGAGTGTAGGCTTGAAGTCTTCAATCTTTGCACTTGTGTGATATAGGGGCTGTGGTTCAGCCAGGGAAACTTTGAACAGTTTTAAGTTTGCCACCTGAAGCCAGAAAACCTTCTGCAAATCAGGGCCTTCTTGCTTTCCAGGCGTCAGGGCATTCCTTCATGAGCTCCTCCGGAATGGTGAAGGGCGTTGGATGATGCGTGGTTTCCTTGCGTCCCGTCTTGGCCGCGCCCGGGTCAGCGTCCCTCAGGCCGCGGAAGGCATTCATGAAGGTGGACTTGCCAGCGCCGGACTTGCCGATGATGGCGAAGTTGAACCTGGCGCAACCGAACCCTCCACGCACCGGGCCGCCCAATCGCACGCCAAATGGCTGCGGGTCAAAAAAAGGTACCCAAATGGCTTGCCCTGGTAAAGGGAAACATAGACCAAAACCTGCGGTCCATATCCTGGTGGTTCAATTTTGACCCATACCCAAATCGCACGCCAAATGACCAACAAACTGGGCTAAGCGGGGTTCGCTTTTTTAGCATGTAGGTCCCTTTTGTCACAAGAGGTTGAGCCCAAAGGGATCAGCAAGGCGATATAGCCTGAGGCTCGCAAAGGAATCCATGCTGGCTTTGTGGAGAGGTCAGAATCCTGATATTCCACAGGAACACAGTGACTGTGCTTGCCGCCCGCTACTACATCGAAGCTCATCCTACCTCATGCAAAATGACCGGAGGTGGGTCTTTTGGCTCACAAACTGTGCTTTTTCGTTTGGCGTCCCGCGCTTCTGAATCTCTTGTCGTTTTAAGGCATTGTTTAGCCCTGGTTGCTAGTGTCTTTCAGAGTGTTAACTTCCTAAGCGGCGTGAGGGGACTGTCCCCAGGTGATTCACTGTCCATGAAGTACATTGCAAATCGGCGTGTCTGAAGCTAGCGTGTGTTTGTCGACTCGAAGCAGTTGCGAGTGGCGAGTCGCAGAGCTTCGACACTCGCGAGGCGGCAAGTTAAGCACGAAAGCAAACCGGAAACATGCACTGCGCCCATTGCGCCAATCCAAAAAAAAGAAGAACAATAATAAAATAGTTATCGTTAAGCCAAAGAAAAAAAGACTGGAGCACCACCAGTAGACAAGATGGTGCATCCTCCCGTGCCAAGGCGCTGCCCCTGGACCTGCAGCCACTCGGGCTGCGGGTACTCCGGGTCGTCCGGCACGTGCTGGGGGGTGGCGAAAGGGTCCGAGCGCATGAGGTAGTACAGGCCAGGGAGCACCAGAGCTGCGGTGACCGCGGCCAAGACTGGCACCTCGGCCGCCAAAAAGGCCAAGAGCGGTGGGTCCCGAGAATCATGGTCATGGGTCAAAACCCAAATCGGTTAGCCCCCAGTGGTTACATCCCAACCCCCACTAAAAATAGACTAAAATGGGTAGTGAATTCACCTATTCCAAATTGGCACCATTGGTTTTGAACCATAACCACATACCCCGGTGGGCTGAAATGAGCCAGAGTCCGCATGATCGTACTGTGCATCTCCTAACAAAAGGCATGTGGGCGCACCCAGCGGCAGAACAGGCGCTTGGGCTTCCGGAACAGACGGCGCCCCGTTTGCTCCTGAATCATGTGCGAATGTCAAAGTATTGAAAGGGTCGAAGGTTCTCTCAAGTGCCCTGTCAAAGTCAGTGATGTGAATCCTTGGCTTTTTTTTCTTTTGCAATTGCCTGCAGCTGCTCCACTCCATCACAGTCTATCCAGGTAAAGGCATTGATGGGAGCTGCCTAAGAGAGCCAAACAAAAGAAAGGTCACAGCGGGCAGGGGTTGCCGCCGTCAGCCAAGGGCCGTACGGAGAGCCCTATCCAAACCTTGCGCTAGCTTGCAGCGAGACGATTCCGCCGTGAGCTTTTCGACATTCTCTAACCATCTCAACGTACTCAAAATCCTGTGACTTCTGGAGACTGGCCTTTCAGAAAGCTGCACTTGGGTGTGGCTCTCAAAAGAGCCAGGGTTACGCAGGTGATGGTCTTTGGTTCCATTTACCAAGGCGCCATTTTGGTGCATGTTTTTGAGCCACCACCACATGAGGCATGCTTCACTTCTTTCCTGCCATGGCACCGGCAGCGTCACCAACGACAGCACCCCGGCTGCGGCTCCGCCGCCGCCCCCAGCCGCTGCGCCGGCGCCGGCGCCGGCAGCGCCAGCAGCGCCCCAGGCCCCAGAGAAGACCCCGTGCAGGAAGTGAGGCAGCAGCCACCACATCGGCGGAAGGGTCCAAAGACAGGCCAGGGGCGTCCTCTTTGTACCTATCCCCTGTCTTGTTGGGTGCCAAACGGGATGCTGCATGGCCCTTGTGCTGAAAGAGTCTTGCCATGCTGTTGCGGTCGCCGCTGTATTGCTTGTCTATGCTTCAACCAGCTGGGCTTGCCTAAAGGTAAGGTTCCAGTGGCGAGCCAAGAGACCTACAGGCTTCAATCTTGGAAGGCATTGGGTCTGGCCATGGGTCAAAAGCGAGTAATTACCCCCAGTGGTTACATCCCAATCCAACCACTAAAATAGTTTCTAAAATGGGTGGTGAATTCACCTACCCCAAATTGGTACCATTGGTTTTGACCCACAGCCATTTTGCTCGGCCACGGAAATTCTGGTCGGGGCCATTTTGGCTCGGCGCATCGCCTCCGCGTCGCTTCATCGCAGGCATCCACCGCGGCGGCAGCCACGGCCTCCAGAGCGTCCATGGCATCGTCTGCAAGGCCGCAGGCCTCGCAAGCCTCGGGCAGAAGGAGAGATGGCTGTGGTAGTCAAAAATAGGGTAACCCCAAGATGAAACCCTGGTAAATGGAACCAAGGACTCAAACCTGCGGTCCCCTGGTGGTTTCATTTTGACCCATATTCCTATTGGAGATCAAACAATTGCCGTGATTACGTAAGGCGAAACCTCAGAAACCTCACCCTGATCAGTGCAAGACCGTGACATGACTTGCCTTTGCGGTGTGAATACAGTACCCTCTTCCAGCTGAAACCGGAGCCTCTATCGCAGTGTGGAAGACCTCCACATTCTTCTCTGCCTGGGCAAAAATGTCCCATGCGGTCAAATACTGTGGATGGGCGTCCTGCACCATCTAAGAAACCCTAGAATGATTCCCCTGTAAATAGCAAACCCATGGTTTCCAAGTGGTGCAGGATTTCGCCCATCCATTTCACGGCTGGCCTCAGCCCACTTTGCAATTGCTGCAGTATGAGTAATTCGTACATGGCTGTGGGTCAAAAACAGGGCAACCCCAAAATGGCTTGCCCTGGTAAGTGGCAACATGGACCCAACCTGGTGGTTTCATTTTGACCCACACCCAACAGGCAGGGAGCCATCTATCTACCTCTCGTGCCCAGTGCGGATGGGGCGGGCCCCGTGGCGTGACGGACGCAGCCCCCTCCAAGATTTCCCCAGGCGCTGGAAAAGCAGCACCACTTCTGCAATGCACTTTGCAGGAGTTATGGAGCCGGGTGTTGCAAGGCAGAAAAATCTCTACCAGGGCCCAAAACAGAACATCGTTTCTGGGTCTTGGGGCTAAACACAATCTCGACAAGCCCAAATTCATCTGGCAGGATCTGCGATCCGACATTGTGCTCTGGCCGCATGTACTGATATGCATCAAGGCAGAAATCAGATCCATCTCCGTTCTTGGGGTGCGCGATGCCTTCATCCAGCCACTACCCCTCCTCGTCTTTGTGTTTCAGACCCATCTGCTGCTGCCAAACCTGCATGATCTCCGTCTGCCATCACGTCTGGACATGCTTCGTTGAATCCAAACCCCGAAGCCCGGGAAAAACCTCTTGGCCATCTGGTGCATTTTAGGACGGCCAGAGCGCCACATGACTTGCAGCGCCCAACATACCTCTGGGCAAGTGACACCGAACAAAACTTCCAGGCAGTGCGTCACGCTCCAACATGCGACGCAATACCGAGCAGCAAACGATAGTGTATTCCTCCTTTTTCTCATCTCTGGCCCTTCCGGCTGGTCTGGAAGAGAGACCATCCTTGAGAGTCTGTCGATTTCTCTCCGATCGATCCCCAGAAAAAAAAGGGGAAAAAAAGAAGAGGAAACAAAAAAAAACAAAAAGGAGAAAAAAAAACACGGTGCCGCCGCCACAAAACGAGATCTGACCGCGAACACTGCCAGGCACCAAGCAAGAATCGTCACGTCTTAATGAAACACATCAAGGGACCTGGTGTGAAGGGTCCCGCCTGCGGCTCCGGCTTTGGCAAACCCGGCGCTTCTCCGAGCCAAGAAGTTCCTCTCCACCTATATACGCCTTGAAAATCAAACCCGATTCTCCAAGACAAAAATCAGCTCTCCATCCACCCCCCTAAAAAATCCAAGCCCACCTTTCCAAGCCAAACCAAAAAAAACACCCACGGCGGTCGGCTTTTTTCGTTGACCCCACGCGCCCTACGCCCCACGCCCCGGACGCGGCGCCTGCATCTGCCGCAGCAGCTGCAGCGCCTGGTGGCCCTGCGAGGCCTTGGCCAGGCTCCGCAAGGCCGCGGAGCAGGTGATGGTCGTGGCGGCCTGGAAAGGGAGGAGGGGGGGGGGAAGGGGGGGAGGGGAAGCAGGGGGAAAGTGGGGGTGGGGGGGAAGAAGGGTTGGGGGGGGAAATGGGGGGGAAGAAGACAGGGAGGGGGGGGGGGGGAATGGGGGGCCTGGGTCGGTTTTTTTCAGGATACCCCCCCTTTTTTCCATGGTTTTGAAGGGAAACCAACAAGGAAAGCCATCCAAAAAATTTAAGGCACCAAAAAAAGGACCTAGCTGACCAGGTCAGCAAGTTGGAGTCACTTGGCACGGCGGGATGGGTAGTCTTTACGGTCCTTGCGAGACTGACTCTTTTGATGGACGTTCGTGATTCGAGTCATTTGGCTCCCTGGATTGGAATGACTGCTCAGATTGGTGTGATGCGGCGGGGCAACAACGGGTGGAATCGCAGATCATTGCAAGAGAAATGCTCTGTAAACATGCCAGCAGGGGTTGGAATGATGCTCCTTCGAAGGGATCCGCCCTTGCCACATTGACATTCCAATGAGTCTGGCAAGTAGTCAACTTCAAGATCTATCCGATGTTGTGCCACAAAAAAAGATATCAGCAAATGTACACCTATACAACTTACGTACCAATGCTGCAGGCTCTGGCAGTCTTTGTGCCCTTCTTAAGCCAGCGGAATCTGCAACTAGGTCATCCGGCTGGAGCCTCCGCTTTCCCGTTGGATTTGCTGATTTGGCGTGAGAGCCCCAAAGTTGATCTGGAATTGGGCCGGACTCTTCGAAATCCAGCGGGTTTGGGACCCTCCCTCGAGCGAGCCGCGCGAGCCGCGTCCGGCGACTGAGGTTTCGGCAATGCGGAGGTCCTGCATGGCTTGAAGCAGCGAAAGTGTCTCCAACCTCAGCAGGCCAAGGCTTGTGGTTCTTGGCTGCCACCCAGCGCAAACTGAGCCTCGACTCTTGCCCAGCTTGCTGCAGCTTGCTGCAGCTTGCTGCAGCTTGCACTTCCAACCCCTTGAGACCCCTTGAGGGCCCGGCCAACGCCGCGCAGCGCTGCAGACGCTCACGGCGGAGTTGAAGCTAATGGCGGAGCGCCTCGGACGACGGTCGTCCGAGCCGCCAGCCGACGGACGGGTGGCTGACCGTTCAAAGCCGAGGAGCTCGATGCTGCTCTGCGCCATGGAGTCTAGAAGCTGCAAAGCCTCCTGGCAGCTTGGCAGCTTCAGGGCGACCAAATTCCTTGAAGGGAATAGGATTTGGGGGGTGCGCAGCTGGGGCCTGCTTCAAATAGAGGTTCAATCTGGACCGACACAGAAGTAGTCTGAGCCCGCACACGGAAAAGTCTTCAAAATGCCTGTGCAAACATCTTTCTTCTGCCGTTGTTCTTCTACAGTCCGCACAAAGCCCTGTTGACAAGTTCAAACCAGCTTTGGAGCAATTGTTCGGGCTACACCTTCCCCTTGTTTATTTTGCAGCAAATTTTCGGGAAACACCCGCCCTTTGTGCAGCAATGTTTCGGGTGCCACCTTCCCTTTGTTTTCGACACCTTTGCTTGGCGCTGGGAAATCCACGAAGAAAAAATAATTATGTCCCCTGAACCCCTATAGCTTCCGGCTAGGGGAAAAATCTCATGCATGGGCGACCTTTCTTAAACAAGAAATCATCAATGGTGCCCCGCAAATGGAACTGTTAACAAGCCAAACCAACCAACCAAGCCAAACCAACCAAACCTAAAAACCAAACCAACCTAAAAACCAAACACCTACCCAACCGAACATAAAAAGGACACCCCACGGGTCTCATGTGCCACGGCAACAAAGGGACGCTCCTGCCACCTGCCGGGTTCCTCCAGCGCCGCCAGCAGAACATTGAAGGCCACCGTGTTCCGGGGGACCTGCAGGGCGTCGAATGACGGCGACGTGCCAGGGGATTCGAGATCCACGTCAGGTGGCATGGTGTGTTTGCTCAGCGTTGCGCTTAGCACGAGAATATATACACATGTAAATATATATATATATATACCAATGTATACATATATATTGTACCCCCCCTGGAACACTCAAATGGTTGGCCAGAAATTGACAGTTTGGCTGTAAAAATGCATTAAAAACACACGTTCCAGCTTCTAAAATGAGGCTCTAAAAACTGCACTCCTTTTTAAACTTAAATTCTTGCATCGGTACTTAGTGCAATCCAGGATGTGCTAGCACGTGCTAGCACATACCAGGTTGTCCTCAGGATGGATTGAAGATTTCCAGAACAAGTGGTCTGAGAATCTTCAATCTTCAACCTTCAATCCAGGATGTGCTAGCACGTGATAGCACATCCTGGATTACTCTAAGTACATACTTGGAGAATTTCAGAAAGAGTTGTCAGCGAATCTTCAATCTTCCATCCAGATCCTGGATTGCCTTAAGTGCGGATTTGAAGAATCCAAAAGGCAGACCGGGAGTGCACGTTGTCAGAATCAAAATGTGGATGTGCACTTGCACTGCCTGCAATTGGCAAGGGGGAAAATGTTGCTGACACCTTTACAGTTTTTTTGTGGACTTGAGGGCTGCCCAGGATGGAAGATTCTTACATAGAAAATCTGGTGGATCTTCAATCTTCAGTGCAGGGGGCGAAACCTTGATGAGCCTAGAACAACTGTCAAGTTATTGGGGGACCAGGATTGAGTATATTCTAAACTTATGTGTGTGGATTCTTGTATATTCGATGTTCGATCCAGGGCAACACGATCTGAGCAAGTGCTGAAAAACACTGCGTTTTACAGCATTTATGCAAAGAATAGGATCTATGATTGAAAACACGTTCCTGTCATTGGCTTGGCTCAGTTCTTGCTTGGTTCAAACCACATTGAGTTCGATAAGGACAATAACCCTTTCAAAATTGAGTTTGGTTCCAAATTCTTTTGGCCATAACAATAGCTATCTTCTCCAGTTGCTTTTTGAAATGCAGAAGAAACTGCAAACGAGTAAACTTGAATTTGGTTTGAACTCGCAATCTTTTTTCTGGATATTCTTCCCTTACTTGAATTTCAATAGTTGTTATTGGCGATGATGGAACCAACTTAGACAAGCAACACACACACACACACGTGGGACAGTTGCTTTGCAACATATGTTTCAAATAGACTGAGCTAGCATGTCAGGAATTATGCACAACACTCGAGTTAACATGTACATGCAACTGCGCAAGGACATGAATTAGGAATGAGTTCCTGTTCCCCGAGTTGATGTTTTGCTGAATTTCGCTGCCAAACAAAAATAATAAACACCAAATAATAGGGCTGCTACAGGCGCTTTGAAGCTGCCAAAACATACTTCGCGCACTACTCCTGTATTGAACAGTTGTGTTTTTTGAGCTGGAGCTGCCAAATTGCACTTTGCATACTCCAATGTGACTTGAACTGCACTTCGCGCACGTCACTGTGACGGTCACACAACTCGCAACTCCTAATCCACGTTGAGCTTAACTTCTGCTTGGTTAGAATTTGCATGGAGTTGAGTGTCCAGTTCATTTCAGAGTCTCAAGGCATTTGTCACCCCCAGCCTGGCCAAAAACGTCTGTTCTGCCCAAAAACCTGAGTATTTCAAGGGGGGTAGCACATATATATATATATATATATGTATCTATATATGTGTATCTATATATATATATACAGTTGTTCATATATATATATATATATAAGAATTTATGTATGTATTGATTCATTGATTTATCTATCTATATATATATATATTCATTAATTTATTTATTTATTTACCTATTTATTTATTTGGTTATTTATTTATTTATTTATTTATTTATTTATTTATTTATTTATTTATTTATTTATTTATTCATGTATTTATATCCATCTATCGATGGATCGAGCATTCTGTGCAACTGTCAGCTTCTTGGAGTGAAGTTCTCTCAGAAGTTCCCGTGCTTTCCATGAAAATATGACAATATCGGGGCACAGCTCGAGCTGAACTGGCAGGAGCGTTGGCAGGAGCCCGGGAGCCCAGCCTGTCTGCGCTGCATCTCGGAAAAGAGCTCGACCGCTCTGGTCCACTGGCTGGCCTTCCTGAGTCATTCGACGCCGAGAAATCTGGGCTGCCCGATTTCTGATCCCCCGCGAAAAGTGGCTAACTTTTAGTGGGTTAAATGGAAACTACCACTAAAAAGGGGATGGCTGGGAGCCACCAAGACATGATCCCGCCAAGAGGAGCATGATGATTCTTGAGATATGATACCCGAGAAGCTGGCATCAAGAGAAAGGTTCATGCAAGCAGGATCCAACAGCTGAGATTGACAATCAGGATGACCTCAGGATGCCCAAAGCATGTGCACTGACTGCACTCGGATGCCAAGACCAGACTGGCCAACTGAATCGAGCTTAAGTTGATCATCTCTTGTGTTTGCGCCAGGAACGGCATATTCTCATTACACCAAGACATGGCATTGGCGGCGTATGGCATTGCATTGCATCGCTATCTATCATCCATCTAGCATCACCCCAGCCTCACTCTCTCCAAGCCCATTCTCTCAATCCCCGGCTGACAACCAGCAAGTTAAGCAAGGGCCCAGGATATTTCTACGGTGAATTGGGGTGGTTGTGTGACTTTCATGTCTAAACAACGTGCAAGGAGCCAAGCGGTGGCTCGATGCTACCCGAAACCCTCACTGATCGTAAATCCTGGAGTGAACCCCGAAGGGATCACTTGTTCGGAGACGAGAATCAAAGGACTTACTCGAGAGGTGAACACAAATACGTCAATACCTACCAAGCGTGCAACATCATTTTTGGGACTCTCGCCACATCAAGAAGCCAAAGCAGCACTTGACATTACTTGACATAAGCTTGGACTTGAGAAAACAGCCGTGCCAGCTATTGACGACCCGGGGCGTGGCCATGTTATTTTCCTGTGGAGTTGCCCAAGGGACCAGCCAGGGATGCAGCTTACATGAGCAAATTTCAGAACGGCGGTGCCAAAACAGTGCACTATCGTCTGAGTCCCAGTAGCGGAACCTGACCAAATCTGCGTACTTAGCGCTGCAAGGCCATCGCTTTGTGATTCAGCCATGTTGGACCCCGCAAATTCACGTGTTTGCCTCCATGAAGGTGACTCCAACCACCCCATTCCCCATCTCATCCCCTGAGCTACTCGGAAATCACGTCCTTGCCAAGCCGTGTCCAGTGACCAAAATCTCCCCCCGCCCCCCCCATGCCGTAGAAATCCCCTGACCTCCTTGCTTCACGGGTTTACCCTGTCCCTACCTATCGCAGCAAGCCAATGTGCTTGCCAAACCGTTTTTCCAGTGACCCAAAACCCCCCCATCCATTCCCCGGGTACATCTCTAGTGGCACCCTCCCCTCTCTCTTCAGGGATCCTTCTCTTCAACAAAATGGGCCAAGCACCAGGAAAATAAATGTGGTCTCTAAAGAGAACGATGGGTGAAGCGAATGGGGAATCAAACCTTAGAACATCCCCTGCCAACCCGTTTTTCCACTTTTCCCAACACGACCCCCCCCCTATCCACCACCCCCCCCCCCATCCACCAGGTACATCCCCCCTCCCCGACCTCCGCAGCTCCCGACGCTCAGACGCTCCGACTTCCTCCGAGCGTCTGGCAGACGCTCAGCGCCGCGCTCACTGCCACGGTGTCCAGTCGCAGGCCGTGCCGCTGCAGCGCCGCCAGCAGCTCCAGCGCCGCCGTCCTCGGGCTTCGGCGGTCGCTTCGGCGGCGCGGGGTTTGTTGGGAGGTGGGAAGTTCCGGGAGAGGAGAGCACAGGGAGACACAAGGCACAAAGAAACAAACACAGATCAAACAAACAAACAAACAAACAAACAAACAAACAAACAAACAAACAAAGATGACACAGAAACAAACGAACACAAATCAAAAGAAGCACACCAACGTCAGCTTCCCTCTGAGTGGTTTGGTGGTTCGAATCCGTGTTTTGGTGGTTTGGTAGGGGGGGGGGGGGGGTTCACAGCTATCCTCTGCAAGAACCCAGGGTTCAAATCCAAATCCCCAGCCAATCCAACCCACCAACTCAAGGCGGTACCTGAGAGATGAGGTGTGCCTGTTGGCCTCCCTTTGAAAAACAAACAAAAACCAGGTAATGAGCCCAAACCTCTTGGCATGAGACCAACTCGCAAACCGAAGGCATTGCAAGCTGGCAGGGTCTCCCGCAAGGGCAACATTTTCGAGCAAGGGCAAACATTCCAAGCAGTTCCTCGAAAACTGATCAAAGGGCTGGCCGTCAAGAACTGCATTCGTCTTGGTGCCCGCAACACCCCGCACGGTTTCCTCTCAGGGAAGTGTCACGGGTTTGCCAGAACAAGCTGTGTCTGAGCTTGAGCTTGAGCTGGAGCTTGTTGAGCTTGGTCTAGCCTTTGCTTTGGGCTGCGCTCTTGGCTGCAACTTTGGCTGGCTTGGTCCTGCGCAACTGCAATCAAACAACCAAGGCTCACTGTGAAGACACGCTGGTATCAGGCCATGACTCGTTCAGCATCCGAGTCAGGTCTGATTTCACAATAATCGCTGCCGGTTGTGGATCTCAGGGACGAAAGCAACGTCAATCGCATCGCACGCACTTCCGACGGCTCCCCCCACAACCATTCGGAGCCTCTCGCTGAGTCTGCACTATCCATAACGCCAAAGGGCCCTGCAGTCGCATTCTGCTTCTGACTTCCACTTGGCGCAGGCAAGATCTCCCAACAACACGATATCAGTAGGTTCTTTTAGTGGGTTCAATGTAAACCCCCACCAAACCCTGGGAACCGCCAAGGCTTGATGAGGTGACTTTCAAATCGGCCAAGCTGCCAAAGCCCGCTGCGCTCGCAGGCTGAAATGGCTGAGCCTCTGGTCAAATGCTGAGAGTGCAACTGAAAGATCTGGGCAGTCATGTTCCAGGCTACCAAATTTGAATGGTTGCGGCAGTACATTGCAGAAAGGGTTTGTTTTAGGAAATGCCGTACTTACCGGTAAGTACGGCACAAACTCGGAGAACCCCATTCATGGCCGGTTCATGGCCCAGGCATTCCCTCAAATTCCATCCGAAGCACCTTGAAGATTTGGTGAAATGCAAAGCTGCCACATATGTAACAGCCACTCGGCCGGAAATCTGCTCTGGCACCACTGCCAAATATGGCTGTGCCGCAAAAATTGGTACCCAAATGGCAGCTTGGAGAAAGGAACCAAAGACTAAACCCTGCAGAACATCATAACCCTGGCTCTTTCATCTTGAGCCACACCCATATGATCAACGGGGCCTCCACTTTGTCAAGCCTCACTTCGGACCTCAGCTTCTCCCCCCCCCCCCACGTTCGGCGCCGCTCAGGGCTCGACGCTCGACGCTCGGGGCTCGGCTGCCAGGAAGCTCCAAGAGATGATGTCCGGCGCGGAAACTCCGCGGAGCATCTGCTCCAAGATGGCCACGGCCTGCTGCCACTGCCCGCCCTTCTCGCAGGCGCTGAGGACCTGAACCCCGCCACAGGTCCGGCAAGTGGTTCCCCATGGAAAGTTGGCAACGACTTTTCGGCTGGGTGGTGATTTTGGACTTCAGGACGGTTTTTTTCGGCTGTGATTCAGTGGTTTGGGACTTCAGGAATGCCATGTGCCAAAATGTGGTTTAAGCGCTGAGGCATCCGCAGCATTGCAGGCAATGGTGTCGACCTGAATCGTCAAATCCTCGAGTTGCGCAAAGATCTGCAACGCGGTGTGCCACTCCCCGGCTTTCTCACAGGCGCTGATGGCAGAGCTCATGGTGATGATGTCAGGACCTTCGCTGCGCGGCTGTGGCCTTTCCGAGTTGCGTGGATTTGCTTGACCCCACACAAAGGCCTGTACAATCGCAAAAAGTTGAAAGCCAACAAGCTGGTTGGAAACAGAAAAGCATACCCTGCATGGCGCAGCACCCGTCAGCCAGACTCAGTCTCAAACAGAGGAGGTCAGGACGCCAACAAGATTGCGCAGGAGTGCTGAGGCCCCTCTTTCCAGCTTTGAAGGGAGCTTAGGATTTTATTTCATTTGGTGGCAGCTTCGTGTCCACTGCCGGTGGGCCTTGACCAACCGAAGCTTCCGAGTCGAGTGCTGTCAGGTAGTCTCTGCAACTGAATTCTTTGGCACCCCTTCGGACATGTCATTCTGTTCAACCGACAGCTGTGTGATTCTGAATGATTGATCAGCTGCCTATAACCTTAGCCCCATTCAGATCAACTTCCTCAACTTCAGCTGAGTCATACTCAAAACCTGGTATTTAAAATGGTCTACCCAAATCCAAGGAAAGCAAAAAGACGGATATCCGCACCTATTCCTGGCCAGGACGTTTTTGGCCAGCGGCTCCGCTGCCTTGCTGGTTCTCAGCAGGGAATGAGAAATGGAATGACCCTGACAACTGGTTCATTCCCCCAAAACCCAGCGGCCCTTCTTCCTTTGGGCTGTATACCCCCCTTTGCCAAATGGACGTGTGTGAAAAACACACCCATCGAAACGTGGTTTTCCTTTAAAGTAACTCACCACGGCGTCTCCGCTTTCCTTCGCGCCGGCCCGCGCCGCGCCGCGCCGCGCCGATTTTTCTGCGGCGAGAGGCTGAGGCCGCGGAGGCTGAGGAGCTCCACCAGCCGCAGCGCCTGGCGCCACTGGCCCTCCTTCTCGCAGGCGCTGGCCGCTGCGTTGAAGACGATGACGTTGCTCTCCAGGGCCAGATCCTCGACGCGCCAAAGGACTGAAATGAGACTCAAATGACTGGAATGAGACTGAAATGAGACCACCATGGCAGCAAATGAGACTCGGAGACTCGAGCAAAAACTCACATGCCTGAAATGACGGACATGACTCAAATGAGACTCAAATGGCTGGCTGAAATGAGACTGAAATGAGACCAAAACGGCATAAAATGAGACTCGAAGACTCGCGACATGACAACGACACACTGAAATGCCGGACATAAAAATAATAATAATAATACTCAAACGAGCATGGCCTTCGTC
Organism: Effrenium voratum; assembly: GCA_963377175.1. Lineage (NCBI taxonomy): Eukaryota > Dinophyceae > Suessiales > Symbiodiniaceae > Effrenium > Effrenium voratum. The sequence continues at coordinate 282,643 of CAUJNA010000004.1, forward strand.
CCAAGAGATTGTGTGGCGTCAATGACCGAGAAAGCCTTGTGCTACGAAAGGTTGCTTTTGTGATTACCAAAAGGTTCCCACAAGCGCTCATAAGCCAACATGAGCTCAGATTTGTTTCCCTAACCATGCCTGAGAGAATTTACACCTCGGGCCACTGCAAGTCCCACGAATGCTCCAAATTGCAGGCCACACAGCGATTCCATGAGATGGAGTAACTGTCATGTTACAAAAGCTAAGCTCCGTACCATGCATTCTGCCTCTTGTGCGCTTGGGCTACTTGGCTGATGCAGAAAACCCAGCCGGTTGGGCCCTTCGTAGCCTGGAATTTCTACGCTGTGAGACAAAATGATATCATGTTGTACTATGCCCAGCATCCTGCTCCCAAAAACACATCAGACTCTCTTTTATGTTTAAGCAAAAAAAATCAACCATTCTTCACCTCATAGTCCTCCGCCTGCTTGGGCCAGCCTGCTGGCCTCCCCTGCGATATTTAGCTTCAGGGTCTAGTGTCGCTCATCATCATCAGCAGAGCCATCCTCAGCCGTGACATGAGCTTCACATGCGAGATTTTTTTGACCAAGCCGCAGCTCGAAACGGGGATTCCGGGGGGCAAAAGGCGAAAAGAAGCGAAACGCTGCGCTGCTCTCAAGAACGCGGCTGGCAACTCGAGCTCTACAAAGGCTACGAAGCCTTGCGGCCGTGCCCAAGGATTGCAAGTGTTTCCAGAAAGTTGACAGGACTCTCTTTTTTCCGGTTGCCATCCAAAAATTGGCCCTCCCTTTAAGGGTCGCTGACAGCCCAAGGATCCCCCTCTGCCACTGGAGGCCCTTCTCACACGCGGCGATGGCACAGCCCAGACTCACCGACTGCAGCTGAACCTCCCAGAGGGGCCACGGGTCAAGCGATGAGATTTGGGAGTTGATCAAAAGGTCCGAAGTACACGGACGGGATGACCATCAGGGACAACACACAAAAAAATTGATTGACTTTCGCCAATAAATGGGAGAAGCTACCCATGATCATTTTGGGCCTGGTCACCCCCATTTGCGAAGAGTTTTGCGAAATGAGCTCAATTTTGCGTCATCCTTGGGCGGGAAAGATGAATCAATGCCCAAGAACCGACCAACCATGTCATGAGCATGTGCCCTGGCTCGCATCTGCTGACTCTGTCGCAGCTGGACCCAGAATCAAGCAAGAATCACGATAACGCTTGCTGGTCGTGCGGCCGCATCATTCAAACGTCTAGGCTTAAGTGTTTTTTCTACTATATAAGGCGCTCTCTTATTCAGGATGCTTTTTCAAGGTCAATGCCTGAGAAGCCATTCGGCGCCTTTGTAGCCGCGGATCACACCAAGCAACACTTGCAAAGGAGTAAAGGTCATGGGAATGGAACTAGTTCTCCAACTCCCGCAGCTCCAAATCAAACCGACCGATACTTGTTTGCCCCATTGCTGATACCCCACCCTTTTCACATGGAACCTGAGGTTCGGGACCCGGTCCCTTTAAAAGGAACATGGTCCAAACCAGGACCCCTGGCAGGTCCCATGCTAGCCGGCGGGAGGGCACCTGTTCCCTGTTGCAATCCGTCCCCTCGTTTGGGCACCTGGTGCGAGAGCATCTCTTCCAGTAGAGCTAGGGCCCTTTGCCACTCCCCGGACCGGGCGTGGGCATCCAGCATCGCGTTGAAGTGGAAGCAGTTGGTCTCGGCAGACGAGCTCAGCATCCACCGCAGCACCTACCAGGTGTTCTCCCAGCTGAAAGCTAGGGGGCAAGGCTCTGGGTGGGTTTTTTGGTTGGGGCCTGTTCCCATGCGGTGATGAATCCCCACTGAAAGGGGACATCCCCTATTGCCAAACCAGGTTTTGCCAAATCGATCCAAGCGATCCGAAGAGCATGTGAAGCTTCGGCTGGGGCAAGGAACAAGCCCAGGCCAGGCGTCCAGGTAGCCTGCCTGTGTTGGTCCTAGTCAGTGTTTGAGCCATGTTGGACGGGTTCGGCCCGCCCCCTGTAGCTTCTAAATCATTTGGTCCTAGTTTTCGCTGATTTGGTGGTAGTTACTCAACCTGGCAAACTGCGGTCGCTCATTTTGGTCAAAGTCGCGCGACCTGCCAAATCGGAGCGATCAAACCAACCAAAGCAATCAATCTAGTCAGAGAGTCAACCAACCAAGCAATTCAATCAATTAATCGCGTTTCCCAGGCTGGCCTAGAACGACCGAAGAACTTAACTAGGATCAAACCGAGGAAAAGCTAGGACCGAAACGAGTCGAAAACTAAACGAAACGACTCGATGCCGCTCCCGCTAGGGCAATCAATCGAGAGGGAGGCAACAAAATGGAGTACAGAGTCCTAATGGGGACCACTGAATGCTACAACTCGCTGGCCTCAGCAGTCAGCTCTCACTGACACAAGAGACATGGGATGCGCCACCGTCGCTCATCTCCCAAAGCAGCTTCAGCTACTTCCATGGTTGGTGCCTTCGAGGGGCATGCCCAAGTTGTTGGAAGCCACATCTTGCATTCCAGGACACCTATAAACTAAACCACCAGGATATGGGAGGCAACCTCTTCATCATAACAGGAGACCTCAACATACCAGTTTTGGCCAAGGATCGCAGGCTTTAGTCCATGTTTACCAGGGCAACCCATTTTGGGTACCTATTCGCCCGACGCTCCACGCGCCCCGCGCAAGAGAGCATCTCCCGACTCGGGCGCCTTCTCGGCCAACTCCGGGCGCCTCACCTTGGCGAGGCGGCTCAGCAGCCGGGTGGAGCCCCGCACTGGCAGCGGTCCCAGCCGCGCCAGCGCCGCATCCGCGCCGCCGGGCTGCGCCAGAAGCAGCTCCTGGATCGCAGGCTTCCCTCCAAAAGTTTCCTGTGGTTCTTGGAGCCGGTTTTGGTGGTTTTGGTGCGTTTTAGGAGGGGAAACCCCATTTCCCCTCTACAAACACCAAGGGTTCAAAGGAGCCGAGTCGGTGGTTTTGGTGCGGTTTAGGAGGGGAAACCCCATTTCCCCTCTACAAACACCAAGGGTTCAAAGGAGCCGAGTCGGTGGTTTTGGTGCGGTTTAGGAGGGGAAACCCCATTTCCCCTCTACAAACACCAAGGGTTCAAAGGAGCCGAGTCGGTGGTTTTGGTGCGGTTTAGGAGGGGAAACCCCATTTCCCCTCTACAAACACCAAGGGTTCAAAGGAGCCGAGTCGGTGGTTTTGGTGCGGTTTAGGAGGGGAAACCCCATTTCCCCTCTACAAACACCAAGGGTTCAAAGGAGCCGAGTCGGTGGTTTTGGTGCGGTTTAGGAGGGGAAACCCCATTTCCCCTCTACAAACACCAAGGGTTCAAAGGAGCCGAGTCGGTGGTTTTGGTGCGGTTTAGGAGGGGAAACCCCATTTCCCCTCTACAAACACCAAGGGTTCAAAGGAGCCGAGTCGGTGGTTTTGGTACGGTTGAGGAGGGGAAACCCCATTTCCCCTCTATAAACACCAAGGGTTCAAAGGAGCCGAGTCGGTGGTTTTGGTACGGTTAAGGAGGGGAAACCCCATTTCCCCTCTATAAACACCAAGGGTTCAAAGGAGCCGAGTCGGTGGTTTTGGTACGGTTAAGGAGGGGAAACCCCATTTCCCCTCTTTCCCCTCTACAAACACCAAGGGTTCAACGGAGCCGAATCGGTAGTTTTGGTGCGGTTAGGGAGGGGAAACCCCATTTACCTTCTACAAACACCAAGGGCTCAAAGGAGTTGCATCGGTGGTTTTGGTGGTTAGGGAGGGGACACCAAGGGCTCAAAGGAGCCGAATCTGTGGTTTTGGTGGTTAGGGAGGGGAAACCCCATTTCCCCTCTACAAACACCAAGGGCTCAAAGGAGCCGAATCGGTGGTTTTGGTGGTTAGGGAGGGGAAACCCCATTTACCCTCTACAAACACCAAGGGCTCAAAGGAACCCCATTTCCCCTCTACAAACACCAAAGGCTCAAAGGAGCCGAATCGGTTGTTTTTTGGTTATGGAGGGGAAACCCCATTTACCCTCTACAAACACCAAGGGCTCAACGGAGCCGAGTCGGTGGTTGGTACGGTTAAGGAGGGGAAACCCCATTTCCCCTCTATAAACACCAAGGATTCAAAGGATTCAAAGGAGCCGAATCGGTGGTTTTGGTACGGTTAAGGAGGGGGAGCCCCATTTCCCCTCTACAAACACCAAGGGCTCAAAGGAGCCGAATCGGTAGTTTTGGTGGTTAGGGAGGGGAAACTCCATTTACCGTCTACAAACACCAAGGGTTCAAATCCAAATCTAAACCACCAATTAAGGAGTCCCTGATGGACGCCCAAAACCAAACAAAGACAGGCTGAGCGCAAATGGCCCAAAGCATCTATGGCTTACTCATACAAAGCTGACCTTCGAAGATGTTGCGAGCAGCCTTCAGAATTTGTTTGTAAGTAAGCGATAAACGCCACTGCAATTGCATGGCTGAAATAGCGTGGAATTCTGTAATTATGAAAGTTTGAACCATAGCAGCATCCCTCCCACAAAACTATAGAAGGATCGTCGTGGTGCCTGCATTCTCAAAACCACCGAACTAGGCCAGTGTGTGTGTGTGTGTGTGTTTTTTCTTTTATAAATAAAACCACACAACCCTTGAGTTCTCAGGAAAAAACAAACTAAAACACATGTGCAGACCCGTGGCAAACCGCGCGTTCTCCAAGAACTGAAACCAAAACGCAAAAACGCCCATGGCACCAGATCCTGAGCTGTGCCCCCATGAATGGGTCTGCCTTTTGCGCGTGTGGTAAACCTCCTGGTTCTTTGCGTATGACTCGAACAGTGCGAAAAACCTCTCATTGTTTCTAAAACAAAGAGAACCCACATGGGCACAGCTCAGGATCTGGAGCTATAGGGTCTGCCATGCTGTTCTTTTCTTTTTTGTCTGTTTGTTTGTGTTTTTTTCCCACTGAAAAAACAACATCAAGCATAAGGAAATTGATCAACTGGAATGTCTATCGTAACTCCGAGCTGTAACATGAAAACCGTTGCAAATACGAGTTTGGCTAAAACGTAACCTGTGCTTACATATACTTAAATGAGGAAATAATTGCAATAGTTGAATTAGTTTGCTTTTATCTTAATGTTGGTTAAACTGAAACTGCATGTTTTTTTTAGTATGTCTTGTTTATTAGGGGCAGGCCAATCAAAAGGAAACAACCAGACGTTCTTTCTTTTCTGAAGTCCATGTTTAATATCTAGTCCAACTGCATTTACTCTAAGATGGAAACACGCTACTTGAACTGTGTCCTTTCAAACGTCCGCTCAAATGTTCAAACTCCTGTGGAAAGGAAGTCCTTCAACTCGATTTTAAGATTGAGTTTTGGATTTGTTGGAACAAAGATCAATGGTTGGATCTTAATTAAGCACATATGTGGAAAGGAGCTCCCATTTAAACTCTTATGTAAGACAAATCACATTTTTCCATTGGTTTCAAAACCCCAGGTCCCGCGCTCCAGATCCGACCCACTCTCCAAAGATAAAATTCTTATCGCCAGCCAGTTTTCGCTGCGGGCCTGAAAGACGGCGTCGACTTTGGAGCCCCTCCCTCGCATGGCGCTTGCCTGAGCGAGTCTCTCGTGAGAATGTTCCCTCTGGCTGGGTGGTTTGGATTGATGAGTTGGATTGGGCGTTTTTATTTGGCTGTGGCTCAAAAAACCGGTACCAAAATGGAACCCCGGTAATTGGAAACGTGGACCAGAACTTGCGGTTTGCCCCTCCTGGTTAATTTTGAGCCACACCCAATTACCCTATTCCCTGAAGAAGAAAAAAGAAGAAAAAGAACGGGAAAATCAAGCATATCAGCTTCCCTCTACTTGGTGGTCTGGAGCCCCCGAAGATGATGGAACAGGGAAACACAACACACAAAGAAACATCAAACGAAAGAAATCAACATCAGCTTTTTTCTGATTGGGTCGGCGGTTTGGAGCCAGAGCCCGGTGGTTTGGTGGTGAAAAGGAGGGGTAAACCCTCCACAAGAACCAGTTCAAATCCCTAAACCACCAATCCAAACCACCAATTAAGGGGTAACTTTTGACAGCGTGGTCTACAACGATCCACGTGATCCCAGTCGAATTTGGCGTCCCATCAGGCCTTGCGCCTGAGTACGACCTGTGTTTTATGGAAGCCGAAGCAAAACTCAGCGTCAAAGTGGGCGCTGGAAAACACTGCCAACAACAAATGGCCAATACTTTTTTCGAATCGATCAAAGCCCACCCTGCCCCATCTCAACTTCAGTTTGCTTAGCGAAAAAACACGAGAATGTGCCCAACTCCAGTCTGCCAGTCAAGAGGCCATCAGGGACACTGATGTCCCACCTCCGCCCTGGTAAACCATTCATTGTCCGAGCAAAGGCCGAGGCTGCTATGATTTCTGAGCCTCTTGCTGCTGACAGGTATGTTGTGTCCAGGATAGGCTGCCGAAGCAGTTGGCAAAACAATGTCGTGCACGGGGCAATTCTAGGCCACAAAATGCGTATTATATACACTGAGGCTGACTTGCGTCCAGCCAAAACCAGCATGTCTATCTCAATGCGACCGCATGTCCGGGGTCACCATTCCTGTCCGAGGTCCTTCCCGCTTTCAGCACGGATTGAGTTGGAGTACTGCATCGCTCAATGAGAAGAATTCGTGCCTAGGTCTCTTCAGGCCATGCGTCTGTTCAAAGCCAAAACGGCCCGGCCGGTCATTCTCACACTCACTACCTTGAAAACATTGGCAGTGTGCCTGACATTTCGTCCTCGCTGAGGCATGTTCAAATTGGAAGCTACCACTGTGCATGTTGCTGTGGATGGACATGAAGGGGAATAGGAGTTGCGGCTTGTAGGGCTGTCTATCCCGGGTCCCCATTGCACTTCAGGAGGGGAAGTTGTGCGGCACTTGCCAGTAGTCTGACCCACATCGCTTTGAATGTTGCACGGATAGCTTCAAGTAGAGGTAAACTCAGCAATTGCAAAGCGCCCCTGCGCAGCGGATTATTTTCGACGGGGTCACACTCTCCATCACCTCTACCATGCCTCTTGGCAAGGTCTTTGAACTCGCTGCTGTCATATGCTGTCATGCATGTTTGGCTTGTGAAGCTATGCCATTGCTTGGTGCAAATGCCACATGCAGCGTGTACGCGGCTGCAAGTGCAGTCGAAGAAAAGCCCCGGAGGTCAAAAATTCATACCCCAGCGCTGCCGCACTTAACGCTGGATGAACTGCATGGAGCTGATCGCGCCAAGGAAGAAGACAGTGGGGACCTGAGTGTCAAAAGCCTTCACCCTGCAATGCCACTGTGGGAATGGAGGCAACGACGTAAGCAGCAGCTACTGGTCTTGCCCGTGTCCGTACTCGAACATCCCCAAAACCGAAAAGCAAAGGGAAGATGGGCGCTGCATGCTGCACATCGAGAATCGCCATGGTGACGCACAAGTGGCCAAGGTGAAAGTTGCACCATGTGTATCAAAACTCCTTGTGTGGTCATGGTTCCCTGATGTTGAATCCTTACATTAGTAGTGTAAAACCCCTGTTCCAAAGCTTGATGACCACTCCTACCAAACCGATCCTACCAAACCGAAGAAACGGAATCTGTTGACCATGGCACATGTGCTTTCTGATGCAAGAAGAGGAGCGCTGAGAAAATGCCACTGGTTGCGTATCCATCTTGGGCGTATGCCACGCCAAACACCCCGCTTGGAATCTCAAATACCCTCCCACCAACCAACATGGAACCTGTCGTTCGAATTGTCCTGGTTTGGACCATGTTCCTTTTCTGGGACCTCCGAACTTCAGGAGTTCCCTGCTAATTGGGAGGCTACAACCTCAATCACCTCCCAACCCCAACCCAAAAGCCAAATCAGGGTCGGGAATTCATGCGAGTGAAGGGAGACTAACATCAAGGGCCCTGAAGGGTCGTGGCCTCTCATCTCACACCTTCCCTTCAGGCCCAAAAGGACACCCAGGCTCGGCGCCACGAGCGCATGGACGGCCAGCCACCGGAAGGTGAAGATGGGATAGGCCACTGGAGTCCTGTGGCTGTGCATTTTAAGAGGGAAGCTCCAACCTCAAATTTTGAGGTGGACATATGAGTCCCAGCCTATGTGGCTGTGTGGAAAATGAATTTTGAGGGGGAGCCCCCTGAAAAGTGGCGGTTGGACATATGAATCCCAGCCTAAATGATATCCACCGTGAAAATTCATGCCCATATATATATATATACATATATATATATATATATTATATATATATACATAGACACCAACAAGGTGTGACCCTCACAGTGACATCGTACCAGGGAGTCTTCTCGTAGCAGTTTTTGGCAGATTCAAGGAGACCATGAGCACGTAAAATCCTCTGTGATTCGGTATATCCGTTTCACGCTCTTTGCAATTTGCTTGTCAGGCAAGAATTTCGGTCGCCTCCTTGTCCTTGCTCCTTTACTGATTTGCTGTGTCCCGCCTCTTTTTTCTCCCTGGGGCGATGTTGATCTTGATTGAAAGACGAAACTTGATTGAAAAAGTGGAGCAAGCAAGCTCCATGGGGAGCTCCTGCTGTCAACCTCCATGTCTAGGACCAACGATATGTGAACAAATCCTGGATGCCAACCCCAACAGCCAGGTCAAAGACTCTCTGGAAGCGAAATGCTGCTTCCCGGCCAAGAACGGCAAAGCAGGTCTCCGACTCTAGCGCTTCCCTGGCGTGGCGATAGTCATGCTTGCTGCAGCAACTTCTTGAGCCTACCAAATCCATACATCTGGCAAACTTGCAAAAATTGAATCACAAGCAGCGAAGAAAGCCAGCGTCTGCCCTCATGCGCGACGCGCAACCCATCAAGGTCAGCGCAGCGTGATCGAGGCAGACGTGCCAACAGAAGAGCAACTCATAGTTGATGACTGGGCAGGGGTCAAAATGAAACCACAATGGGACTGCAGGTTGAAGTCCATGTTTCCATTTACCAGAGCTCCGTTTTGGGTACCTATTTTTGACCCACAGCCGGCGCTGTCTCAACACTGCGCTCATATGCCCCGTCACACTCCTGGCCACAGATGCCTTCTCGGCCCTCCTGGCCACTCGCCCCTGGCAGGACAGGGCACTGCTCATTGTCAATAAAAGCTGCTGAAGAAATGCCACGTCACAGGGGCGAAACTTGATTCTCTTTGCCAAACTCATAAAGGAATGGCCTTGCAATTCGCACCAATCCGTGCGTTGGTGCTGAATCTGTCCTGCTACTAAGTCTCCCTTCCATTGTCTTTCAAAGATTAAGCCTGCAAAAATGCCAAAGCGTGCAGATTGTTCAAAGATTCAGCCTGCAAAAACAACCAAAGCGCAGAATCCTCTGCGCCCGAGATTCGACCCCTCCAGCCGCCCACAGTCCGCAGCCCAAATCGCCCAGCCGGCCTGGCGCGCGGCGGCGCCCACGGCGGCGGCGGCGTAGCCGAAGCTAACGCCCAACAGCAAGGAGGACCTGAGGCGCTGTAGCGTCGCTTCCACTAAAATGGGTGGCACCTACCCCAAAATGGTACCATTGGCTTTGACCCACAGCCATATAACCTTAAAAGGTTTTCTTTATAAAGAGTATTGCAGATCAAACTGCCTGGTTGAGAGCTGCATGTGGCCCAGTGCCAATTTAGGAGTCTCGCAACCACTGGTCTTTCATCTTGCAACGCCATTCCCAAACCCCCACACTAAAATCACGCAGCTTCTCACCACGAGCCATTCGCCTCTGGAGTTCCGGCCGCAAGGAATCGTGTCATACCAAGGCCCTTGCGCGGTGGTGCTCTCCTGAGGTGGCCGTGCAGCATTCATCACTTTGATGGCTGCACAAAACAAAAATGGGGGTTGAGCAATATGCCTGGCCCAAATGACCATGGGATAACTTGTCCCATTGAGTCGTGAAAGTCATCTTTTTTGCTGGTTTCCCCAATGATCACCCCACGTAGAGGACCGTTCGATCAACCCCCAAATATCCAAACGCTTTTTTGCAAGATAGTAGCCCTTTCAGTGCAATTCTCAAACAACTGTCTCAGCCCTCCCGACCTGTGCAACAAATAATCTACTGCTCCAATGCTCTACTCAAGGTTGTGGCCCGCCTTTTTTATCGAGTGCTGCGGTTCGAAGGTCACAACATCCATAGTTTGCAACCTTGATCATGCTGTGGATGAACCAAATCCTGCACCACTTGGTCAGGTGGTTCATACCACTATGAATAACGAGTGATGCAGGATTTCGTCCACCAACAGTAGGGCGTTCCCGTCAAGTAGGAAATAGAACCAGCGGACCGTTCGGCTGAACATGTATGCCTCCGGGCAAACCTGCCCTGCCTCGGCTGCTGCCGGCTGCGCGGCGATGCCCGAGTTCACAGCCTGCCGCAGTATCAGGGTGCTCCGTGTTGGGCACAGCGGCATTTTTTTCATTGGGACCTTTTCAAAAGCGTCAAAAGGGGGGACCCTTTCGTCTTTCCCTATCGGCCGACGGACTGTTTTTCCGCTGCGGCTCGCTCCCTCATGCCTTTGCCCCGCTGTGCGAAAACCATCTGGCGACAGGTCAGACACGGCAGTCCTTGGTTTGATTTCTGTTCAATTGCCGTAGCTTCAACATTTGCCAAGACAAGCAAGCGGCTTGTTGTATCTCAGCTAGGTCATTTAAGAATCGGCCCCGCTTTCCCTTGTGGTCCGACCACTTCCGCGCCCCCAACACCCACCCCGGCTTCCATACCCCCACCTCACCGCCCCACCGCCCGCCAGCCCACCCTGGCGTTCCTGCTGTTTCCCTGTTTCACCTCTCGGTTCACAGATTCGGAGTTTGACTATGCAAGCGACAGCAACCATCCAGCTGTTCCAACTAAACCCTTGGCCATGCCCAGCTCCGCTCCAGTCGCGCCTGCGGCCTTGCAGCGGTCTGTGCTGGCGGCACAAAGGCCAGGGCCTTCGCGCAGGCCGAGTTACAGGGCCCAGCTGCGTGTCGGCGGGGTTTCAGCTCATGATGCACGACATGGAACCCACCGGCTTTGTATCACTAGCTTCCCCCAGACCTTTGGAGAGCAGGCGTGATGAGCAGTGGCAGCACTAGTGCTAGCAGCAACAGCAGCTTCAGCAGCAGCAGCAGCAGCCATCAGCAGCCAGAAGACGCAAAAGCAGGAGAACAAACAGAAGAAGTAGCAATCCGTAGTTGCAAGTGCTGGTGAGTGGCACCAAGTGTGCTGAGCAGAAAAAGCAATGCTGTAAAGCAGCTAGAGGTAAGCACGGAGCGGCCGCCGTAAAGAGCTGCTTGTGGCGATTTCAAGTGGTGCCCCAAAATTTCCCTTAAAAAACATCACCACCAAGGGACTCTCACCTTTCGTGGGCCAAGAAGGGGATGTTTAAGAAACCACCCAAAAAAAACACTAAAAAAAAAGTGATGTTTAAAAAACCACCAAAGAAGGGAAATATAGGGACCCCTGCGGTGACTCGGGTTCATTCCCGTTATCATCACCGATGCGATCTTTATATCCGATAGCATCACCAGTTGCCATCCTTCATCAGTCCCAATATGGCCATGGGTCAAAATCCCGTGAACATCCCAATCCCCACTAAGATAGGTTCTTAAATGGGTGGTGCACCTACCCCAAAATGGGATCCCATTGGTTTTGAGCCGCAGCCATATGTCAGTCCCATCCCTTTTATCGTGAAACTTCCCAAGTGCCACTGCGATTGCATCGGTAGCTCTGATAGCACCGCTCTTCAAGGCTTCCAGTGATCATGAACGAGCCATGCCTTCTTAGCTGATGAGCTTGACTTCCTGAGTTCTTCAAGTTGAGACTACTTTCAGGCGATAGGATCGCAGTGCCGCGGTGTCAAAGGCGTGAGCGCCAGCTGCGCGGAAGGCTTGCTCATGCGTTCTTCTGCCAGAAGGCATGTTGGTTGTTGAGCTTCATGCGCCTTCTGTCACTCTGGAATGGGTCCCACTGAAATCCATTTACCAGGGTTCCATTTTGGGGTTAGCCTATTTTCGACCAACACCCACTCCTGCAAATGTCATTCATCTCAGTCTCCTTTTCTTGGCGGCCCTGCGGCGCTGCAGCAGGCAGTGAACAGCAGAACCTCACAAAGGTCTGGAAAGCCTCTGAATCTTCTCTCGAACCAAAACCTCCAAAGCCGAAATCTCAGCGTGCACCGTGCGACCTAAACTCTTGGACTAGCAAGTGCCTGCCAATGAAGGAAGCATGTGAGACCTCACTCAAAGATTGAGCTTCAAGCAAGAAAGGCTAAGATTCACAGCTTTGTTCAAGCCCACCCTTCTTTGCAGGGTCGCTTGGGGCCAAAAAAAAAACAAAGCTCCTCTCTGAGTTTAAGTTCTCGGCTCGCATCATCGCAAAAAGCGGCGGCGGAAGCGGCGGGCGGCGGCTTGAAGCGCTAGTCTGCAGTCAAGCAGATTTGGGGGGTTGATCAATTTTTGAGGCAACCCCATTTTCTGTTTTTACAGTGAAACCAAGAGGAAAGCATAACCATTTGGGTGGGGGTCTAAAAACAGACACACCCATATCTGAAGGGTAAAACTTGTCCCATATTGGGGAAAGTCAAATCATTTTGGGTGGCTTCCAAACAACCTTTGGATCAACCCCCATAATGGCACACGCCAAGCTTCACGACTTCCGGGTGCGGAGGCACGAAATCCATCCGAAAGCGCCACCGTTCAGAAACCCGGGTGTCTGACGATTCCCCTGTTAAATGGGTGTGGCTCAAAATTAACCAGGAGGGGCAAACCGCAGGTTTTGGTCCATGTTTCCACTTACCAGGGTTCCCATTTTGGTACCGGTTTTTTGAGCCACAGCCAAATACCAACAAACCATGGCTTCCCGTTTCAATGTGGTGCAGGCTTTCGTACAGTCTGTCTTAAAGGAACTCGAAGCGTTCAATTCCCAAGACTGCAAGACAAATCAAGCATGACGCATAAAAATAATATGGCAATCATGAAGACAAGTCCTAGCTTCAATTAACGAGACCAATCTCCAGATGGCTGTGGGTCAAAAATAGGAGCATCAGACTGCCCCGTTCGCCTCTTTTTCCCGCGCAAAAACTTCATCACGCGCATGCCGCAGCCGACGTGAACCTGCGGAATGCTGGCGGCTCTGTCACACCACCGATTGAAGAAAGCACCGGTGCTGGTCACAACAGCACCCTGCCCAAAGCCCGTGATCCACCAAAGGGCTCCTTCGGCAAAAGCCAGGTTTTCATGTGGCAGTGGGTCAAAACCAATGGTACCATTTTGGGGTAGGTGCACCACGCATTTTAGAACCTATTTTACTGGGGATTGGGATGTTTTTTGGGGACGGGCTTTTGACCCATGGCCATCTCAGTCTTTCGGAACAGGCGTTGGGCTCGGCACTTGCAGCTCGCTTTGGGGGGAAAACGCGCTGCGCGGACCGCTCAGCGCTGGATGAACTGCATGGAGCTGATGGCTCCCAAGAAGAAGACAGTAGGCACCTCTCACAGAGGCGGTTTGGCCACAGAGGAGGCCACCGAGCAGTTTCCAGCTGCCAAGGTCTGCAGCTGGAATGAGTCAAACGGCCATGGGTCAAAGCCCAAATCGGTTAGCCCCCAGTGAACATCCCAACCCAACCACTAAAATAGGTTCTGAGATGTTCTTTCCAACCATCGTTATTTTATAACACCGGAACCGTTTCCCTGGGTTTTTGGAAAGAATGGGGAAGGTAGCACTAGAACAGTGGGCTTGTCTCAAGGCTCAGAATGGATCATCCTCCGAGGGTTAAGATGTTCTGGAAATTGTTTTGGTTGAGATGCACATCAAGCTAAACACGAGGTTTTGACCAGTGCGTGCCGCTTATCACATTTCCCAACATTTTGTGATACACTTTGCGTATTTCGGCTGTAAAGCAAGTGGCACCAAGAGCAAGACGCCGAAGCTCATTTTAAGCCATCCCCTAGACTTGTATGAATGTTGCCCCCAGGTCAATCTGAGTGAATGATTTTCCGACCTCACACGACCTCATCCCAAATCAAATGGTGGTTGATGTGGGGAAGAACCCCCCCCAAGGACCCTCAGAACTGTGTCCCACCCACGACCCCAAGGGAGAAGTTCTTCTCGGATTCCGGGCAACCAGCGCGTGGACGGCCAGCCAGCGGAAGGTGAAGATGGGGTAGGCCACCGGCGTCCTAGCGGAGCCCATTCGCTCAGATAGACGTCGCCGGCTCGACGTCCGAAAACGCGTTCGGCACTGCCTCTCTCAACTCCTGTTGGGATCAGTCTGCAAGCAACAGCCGAACTTTGTAATTCAAGTACCTCGTTGAATAGACTATCTCCCAAGGCGCACAAGCTCTTTCCGGTTGCTTTCCCTTCTTGGCGTCAATATTGAAACCCTCGCCGTTTTTGAGCTCCACTTCATGATTTTCAGCGCAGTCCACCAAGTCTTCACCTCTTGCTTCTTTCTCTCCTTGACTTCCAAAAAATCGAATGCGATGCTTCCATCCGTGCCCAGCGGGTTGCTGAAACGGGGGGAGCTTCAAAGGTCGCTGTGAACGCGGTGCGCCTCGCCACCGATGCCTTCTCCGCCTTCCGGGTCACGCGGCCCTGGGAGGCAAGGGCCCCGGCGCCCCCCCGCCCCCCCAAACCTCTCCGGTGAAGTCGTGCTCTGGGAGGGGAGCGCCAAAAAGCAGGGGAGAAACCGTCATAAACCCAGAGGATGACGGAGAACTTGGAAAACGAACGCGAATCAAGGCGGCTCAACCGACCCCTTGGAAGATGGCACTGCCTGAGCCGTTGTCCCGGCCTGACGCGCCACGGCGCCGACCGCCGCGCAGGCGTAGCCCACGCTGGCGCCGAAGGCCATGGTGGAGAACCTCCGAGCATGCGACCGCCAGAGACAGGTTTTGCTGTTGGCTTGGGCTCCTGGTGGCTTGTGCGAATGGAACACGCATACGGCCATGGGTCAAAACCCAAATCGTACCCCCAGTGAACATCCCAATCCCCAGCAAAATAGACTAAAATGGGTGGTGCACCTACCCCAAAATGGTACCTTTGGTTTTGACCCACAGCCACATATGCATGTCTGCCGTTGCTCACCATGCGTCCTGGCCATCTTGCCACATGACACGACGTTCGCAGCTGCGGTCTAGTAGGCAGTGTTGAGTTTGCTTCCATATGGCCGATGTATTGTGGCTCGCCCTCTGTGTCACTGCCAGTACACTGAGCTTCTCGCGCGCTGGACTCCTGGAAATACTGGTGAGAAGAGGCAGCGACCATCAAGCAGGAGAAGCAAACCGGAAGTCATGATTGGGGGCTTCTGAAAACAAAAATGCGCAGTAAGACATAGGTAGCGAGCGGCAGTTGCTGTAGTCTTAAAGCAGGGCTTACCACACTCATTGTGGTGTCCCAACATGAACCACGCTCACATGGAGACACAGGGTGCCTGCACAGGAGGCTATCTCAAAGTCAACATAGAAACAATTTCAGCCATGAAAGAGGGCCTTACTCAAACTTGCTCTAACTTCATTGCAGGTTGGACTGAAAGGTTTTGCACAAGACCTCATGTAGCAGCTCAGCACAAAAGCGACTACCCGCAAGACCTCTGCAGCTGGCGCTGCCACAGCGGGAAGGGGCACCTGGCCCATGCTGCGACGACCGCAGCGGCGAGGTGTTTTTTGCTTGGAGCTGGCTCCAAAGTGGGCCTTTGCTCCAAACATGGACCGTCTTACATGGGTGGTGCTTCCTTTTTGAGTTTGAACCCCCCTTTTTCCTTGTTTGATTGTTTGTTGGTTGGTTGGTTGGCTTGTTTGTTTGTGTTGTGTTTGCCTTGTTCTTTTTTCCCGGGAAAACCAAACAAAACCCTCATGGGGGCTCCAGAAAAATGAGAAAAGAGCCACCCGACTCCACCGCGCCTCGCGCTTGGTGATGGGCGCCACAAAGGCCACTGCCTGGTCTTCGATCACCGGCTTGCGATAGCTGGGAAGGAGTCGGCATCACCCTTTTTTTGGGGGGGAGTCCTTCCATTTGGACAGGCTTTGGGCGGGTTTTGGAGAGGTCTTGGAGAGGTTTTGGAGAGGATTTGGGGAGGTTTTGGAGAGGTTCTAGGGAATGAGTTGGAATGCCAAAGGTTCAACTGATCCCAACAATGACCGAGTGCGGGTTGTGGGTATCCACCAGCTTTGGGGATTCCCTTGACTAAAGGACACCACCAGTTGGATGTGTTTTTCTTGGGTCCTTCCATTTCTCATTCGCTGAGCACCCGCCATCAATCAGCAAAGCAACTTCTCAAAGGTGTCTCCCAAAAAGGGGGGGAGGGGGTGAGGGGGCTGTCTGCAAACCTAACCTCAATCTGCAAATAGTTTCTTAACGAGCGATCTGCGGAGAGTTTCACATTTCACATCGGCGGTTTGTTTTGAAGCCGAACCAAGTCCAATCGGCAACTTCGTTCATAGCCAGGCAAGCAATCACCTCGTTATCTGCTGATAGCTGTTTACTGTTTCAAGGCGGGACCGACTCTTGTATTTGAGCCGCGAGCAGCTTCTTACTTTTTGAGCTGCTGATCAACTGGTCAAAGCAACCAACAGGTAGTGGTGAAGACCAAGAGGCGATCTGCTTGTTGATAGCAAACTTTCAGCTATTGAATCAACCAAACTATCTTCTGATAGTTTCTTACTCTTGATTTGTTCAGAGCTGAACCAAGTGGTTCAATCACCTGGTGGCTCCATCAGGCGAAAGTTCAGCCCTGGCAAAAGAGTTTCTTAGAGGTTTCTTATGGAGGCTTCTCGAAAAAGGGGGATGAGTAACTGGTGCAAGTGAAAGCTCATGGTTCTCTGTGTATCAGCAACCGGTAGTTTCCAGTCAACAACGCTGGACACAGGTTTCGGCGCCCGGGCCGTGGTGACGGAAGCCAAGAACAGGAGCACCTCGCGGGGCGCTAGCGCGCCAGTGAAAAGAGCCAGACACCGGCCGGAAGGCCTCCATCTGCTTGTTGTCTGGTGTCCATGCACAAGTTTGATCCACAAAGTGTGGTCGCCAGCACGTTGTATCGTGTCATACTTGCATATGAGTGCACGATAGGATCGCCAAGATGTTGAAACGCAGGTGAGACGAAGTCGTTTGCATACCGCATGAAAAGCTGACATGGACAGCTCATTCCTCCGGTCTGGTGCATTCCTGGCTTCTTCCCCCCACGAATCCCAAGCTGAGTCGAGCAGAACATGTTCCTTGGGTCTGCATGGAGTCAATTCGGCGTGGATTCCCTTTAACCCTTCCACCAATTGACACAAAACCCAGCTGAGAACCCCTTGTCAAGCTGCACTCTGAGCGCGTCGCCCTCATCTTGGAAGTTGTGGAGGCTTCTGGTTTCCCTTTCTGCGGCTTGAGCCCAGTTTTGCTCTGGAACGCATTGCTCGGCTTTTCCCGAAGTCCTTGCACTGCACCCTGGCTACTGAAACCCGGCAAAGCCAAGGCTTCGGTGAGAGGAATACTTTGGAAGTGCGTAAGAAGGACTCCACTCACGGCTCGCAATCCCATCTGGCAGGGGAAAAAAAGCACCAAAAACCATGGGGCAGAAGGGGGAGCATAGGGGACCTGAATTCCCATGTTCTATTTTGGCTGTGGCAGGCTACGTCAAAAGCAAACGTGGCTTCGGAAAGCCTCAAGAAGCTTGGACATGCTGCAAGAACAGAGTCGCCGACACAGTCATGGATCATCCTTAGACACCCATGTTCAAGGTCAAGCTCGCAGCAAGCCTCGCCTCTTTTCGCGCGCACGCGCTCCGCTCCAAAAACCATGAGGCTGAGAGCCTCTCGCCTGACCCGCTCAGCGCTGGATGAACTGCATGGAGCTGATGGCGCCCAGGAAGAAGACGGTGGGGACCTGGGTGTCGCGCCCAGAGGCAGATGAACACATCATCTAAAGATGGGCTCATGGGCTCACATCAACACTGGCTGGTGCCATGCTGCGACCATCCCTGAAATCACACAAACAGTCCTCAGCAATGATGGGCTCACATCTGCTTCCCGTCCACATGGACTTTTGCGAAATTTGGCCCCTGACCACCAGTGCATGGACGGCCAGCCAGCGGAAGGTGAAGATGGGGTAGGCCACCGGTGTCCTGTTGTCCGGGACCAAGGAGACGTCGCAGCATGAGGATTGGGTGGGCGTCATGAAACCATCACACCATCTGAGTTGAAGTTCAGCAGGCCACTCAGTTCGGCTCTTGAACTTGAGGATCTTGTTGAGTGTAGATGCGCACATGAGATGTATTGGTGGCTTCTTCTTCTTAGCATCGCTGTTTTCGAGCACCATAAATTTGACTTGGCTCTGAGATTCGCACCTTCAACTTACTTCAACCCACTCTCTTTCTCTCTCTCTCTCTCTCTCTGGATCTTTTGCACCCCTCGCGCTTCTCTGCGGGTTTCCCTCGCCGAGGTCTCAAATTGGCGGTTGCCGAATGTGGTCGCGCCTCGCCACCGACGCCTTCTCCGCCTTCCGGGTCACACGGCCCTGGGCAAGGCCCTCTGACGCGGAGAGGGGGAGCGACCCGTTGTGAA
Source organism: Effrenium voratum (assembly GCA_963377175.1). Taxonomy (NCBI): domain Eukaryota; class Dinophyceae; order Suessiales; family Symbiodiniaceae; genus Effrenium; species Effrenium voratum. The sequence goes on from CAUJNA010000004.1 coordinate 301,171, forward strand.
GGATTCCTTTTTGAGGGGATCGGCAATTGTCTCAAGGTAGCAAAAAGACCCCCCTGTTACTAACTTGCTGGTGCGATAGGCAGGGAATGAGAAATGGAATGAACCCCTACAAACCATCCCCTCTGGTTTCATTTTAGGGAATCTTCAGGTTCCTTCTCTCATTCTCTGCTGAGCACCAGCAAGCTAAGCGAGGAGGGAAATGGAAGAAACCATCATCAGCTGCACGATGGAAAGCATGCAATGCGAATCAAGGCTATTCAGCAGACTCACTGACCAGTCAAAGCCATCCAAAACCCTTGAAGGATAATGTTGACCCCGGATTCATAAACCCCTGTTTATTAACATGGGGGTGTTCCTCCAAAACTGATAAATCCCCACTAAAATCACTAAAACCAGAAATGGACACCCCCATATGAATAAACAGGGGGTGATTCATCCGGGGTCAACATTTCCGGCCAGGGAAGCCATCCCCGACCGATCGTCCCGGCCACCGGCACTCTCCAATGGGACTTCCCTCAATTCCCGGTTTGGAGCGCGGGGTGGTAAACCCCATCTACCCTCAACAAGAACCATGTGTGTGTGTTTTTTCTTTTTCCCGAACTCCCAAACCACCCATCCACCAACTAAGGGTTACCTGGCCATGGGTCGAAATCCAAATCGTACCCCCAGTGAACATCCCAATCCAACCAATGGAATAGGTTCTAAGATGGGTGGTGCACCTACCCCAAAATGGGATCCCATTGGTTTTGACCCACAGCCAAATGAGCTTTCAGATTGGTTCGCCGAAATGGTGATCGAGTTCTCAGTACATGTTAAGACACAAAGCCGACATCACAACCCTCACCCGAGACGGTTCAGAATTCACCTCACAAATCGCAATTGGTGTCTTGTGTTAGGGATCGGAGCCCCTCAATGGATTTCCAAAGCTGCACACATTTCGTACACCAGGCATCAATCTGCGGATGCGGGCAGGCTTTCCCTGTGGTTTGCATTTTAAACCACCAAGAAAAAGGAACCACATAAAAGGGATCCACAATTTGTTCAAAAAGAATTAGTTTGTGTTTTCCCTTGTTGGCCGAAAGGGAATCCCAAAAAAAGGGGAAGAGCCACCCATCTGCGGAGCTTTTGTCGGCCTCCCGAAGCACTGCCCGTGCCTGGCGTGCCACCGCGCCCACCGCCGCGGCAGCATAGCCCACGGATGCGCCCGCCAGCAGGGAGGTCCACCTCAAACCCCCCTTCCAGGTCGGATGTGCTTCAAACCGATACGAATCCAGACCGAAGCAACCGCCAAACCAGGTGGGTGAACGTTTGAAGGGGAAGTGTCCAAAAAGGGAAGCCGGTAGGAAAAGAATATGGAATCACCGAAACCATGGTTGGTTGAACCAAAAGAATGAAAAACCACGAAACCATGTTGGTTGCTTGCCCAATTGCTTCTTCTGGCAATGTCTGTTGCAAGAAACGGGCCAGCCCTTCACAACCTTCAAGCAGCATCCAGAAGTGTCCGGGAGCGCGGCGAGGAGGTAGCCTGGCATTCACCATGTCTGCAGGACTGCGGACCTAAAAAGGCTTGCACAGCGCTTCATGATTTGGCTGTCAAAAATAGGTACCCAAAATGGCTTGCCCTGGTAAGTGGCAACATGGACCAAAACCTGCGGTCCCCTGGTGGCTTACCTGGACTCAAGTTCCCCACCTCACTCTCGGCCTTGATCTGGGGAGCAACCGCTGCAGCCGGCGCCTGGAAATGTGCGGCTCTCCAATTTTGGAGTTGGTACCTCTGTTTTGGGGTTGGTTTCAAGGGAACCCAGAAGGACAGAAATCCACGTTCACCGGTCCACCTGGTTTTCCGCCTGACACTGGCCCCAACCGCTTCCTCGCCCGAGTTGAAGCCAAAACTGGGGGGTCAAAACCAAAAAAAGACGTGCCACACGTTGAAGGGAGCGAGTGGACCGTCGACCAGGGGGGGCCTGGTGCTGGGCGTTCGGCACGGGGGCCACAAAGGCAAAGGCCTGGCTCCGGAGGAATTGCTCTTGCACTCATGAGTATGTCTTTGGGGGGACCACCTCCCAAAAGAAAGAGGCTTTCCTCTGGGGCTTCCCCTCAAAACCACCGAAACAGGGCAGCCACGAAAACGACACACCCACGTGGTGGTTGCTTGATATCAAGCAGAGTGCATGACCTCCCGCCTTGCAAAAGTGGCAAACGAACGCCTGCATCCCTCAAGAGAAACCTTCTTTGAGCCCGCTGCATCAAAAAAAAGCAGAAATGCAGACAAGCAGGCATATATGTTTTGTTCTTGCAACAAAGGTCAACTCCCCGCCGTGCTGCAGAGGGCCAAGAAGGACAGCACCTCACGCACGACCATGTTCATGCTTTGCAAAGTCAAGTCAATCCTCAAATCTGGGCTGCCCTCAGATCCCCCGCGAAAAGCGACTAACTCCACTAAACACTAAAAGGCTAAAAAGCTAACAGGATGGCTGGGAGCCACCAAGAAATGATGCTCTAGCTATAAAGAGACGATTTGCTACAGCAAGATCGACCATCGCAACTTACCACGCCCAACTCTGGCAATCTCGTGGCGGTCAAATCTGCAACACATGCTTGCGGGAAGATGCGATCAGCTTGCAAACTGCCCTTGGTGCAAGACATAGTGCTGACGTTGGCTTCTCTTTGCGTGAAATCAACTGCAAAATAAATTCCAGAAAAGCCTTGTCACGACATCTTGTTTAGCTTTCACAGGCACGGCCCTAGCTGCTCACATTGAGGCAGCGACCCTGATTGCCATTGTTGTAAAATCGGCGGATTGCAAGGGGGCGCGGGCAATGCTCACTCGAGCAAAAACTCCGCAGTGAGATGGTCCAGGCACAGAGTAGTGAACTGGCCATAACAAGCCTCAGGGTCATGGTTTGATTGAGATCCGGTCCCATTCGCGGCGCAAATGAGAAACACAAACCAGTCCAGGACAGAAGGTGAACCGTGGCCACCGAGGTCGTCACAAGTTCCCATGCCACTGTGCTGCTCGCCTCTTTCTGGATTGTGCTTTCGGCGGCGGGCTCTGGCTTTCGGCCCCTGAGAAAAAAGAACGCACCGAAGGTGCCACGGGCTGCACCGGACCCGAAAGCAGATCCTTTGGGGACGTGCGGGACCTGGATGCAAGTGAGAGGTCCAAATCGCGTTGCAGCTCAGCGCTGGATGAACTGCATGGAGCTGATGGCGCCCAGGAAGAAGACGGTGGGGACCTGGGTGTCGCGCCCAGAGGCAGATGAACACATCAACTAAAGATGGGCTCATGGGCTCACATCAACACCCGAAACACGAAGGCTGCACCTACCTACTTATAATTTCCTGGCTGGTGCCCTGCTGCGACCATCCCTGAAATCACACAGACAGTCCTCAGCAATGATGGCTCATGATGGGCTCACATCTGCTTCCCGTCCACATGGACTTTTGCGAAATTTGGCCCCTGACCACCAGTGCATGGACGGCCAGCCAGCGGAAGGTGAAGATGGGGTAGGCCACCGGTGTCCTGTTGTCCGGGGCCAAGGAGACGTCGCAGCAGGGTGTGGCGAAAATCATCACACCATCCCTCTCCTTGTTTGCAATCAGCCTGCCTCAAGCAAAAGCCAGTTTGGCCTGAAATTCATTCAAGTACCTCAAATAAGCCAACTCCAGATGCGCACATGTTTCTGGTGGCTTCTCCGCCAATTCTGAACCCCTCCCGCCCCCCCCCCCAGTTGGCTCCAGTAAGTATCAATCAGGTCCGCACCTTCAACCGAGTTCAACCCCCCTTCAGTTCAACCCCCGTTCTCGCCGATTCCTTCTCACCGGTTTTTCCTCAGCTCGTGTCTCTCCAGGTTCCTCTCCCCAGGTTCCGAAACGGCATGGGATGCTTCCCTCCGCGCGGTTCGCGCGCCGCGGGCTGCGGGCGCGCCTCGCCACCGAGGCCTTCTCCGCCCTCCGGGCCACGCGGCCCTGGGCACGGGCGGAACCCCAAGGCCCCGGGCGTCCTTCCTTCGTCTCGTGCTGAAAGGAGAGGGCCACCATCTCTTGCGCGTTGGGGAGAAAAAAAGAAACATGGGAAACAAGGGAAACAAGGGAAACGAGGGAAACCACCACAGGGTGGAGACTGCGCGTTGGGAAAACTGGAAAACCAGGGAAGAAACACAGGGGGATGGAAAACGCGGCTGAAAGCGTGACACTCGACTCAGTGCAGTCTCATGAGGGCGCCAGTGCACTGCTTCTTGAAGCATGGGACTGGACCCTAAACCAGCGAGTAGACATCCCCCGCACCCGCCAATACTTAAACCACCTCAAAACCAAACATCCAGGCAAGGTGCAGTCTTCCCAGGCATAGGGGTGCGTCTATTGAGGGTACCCGTGTTTTGAGGGGTTTTGAAGGGAAACCAACAAAAAAACGCCTCTCTCTTTTCTTCTTCTTCTTCGAGGGAGGGGGGGTGGCACTTCTGGAGGGGCTTTGAAGGGAAACCAACCAGAAAAAACACGTCTCTCTTTTGTTCTTCCTTTGTTGTTGGGGGGGGGGCTCCTCCCACTGGCACAAAGAGGGCAGGACACAGGGGAAAAGAAAGTGTACTTACCACGGTTTCCCCCCCCAAAAAAAAGACACACCCTGCACGCTTTCCCTCCATAGCACTTGAGCCGCCTCACCGCCCGAGGCATCTCCCCGGCCTGGCGCGCTGCGGCGCCCACGGCCGCGCACGCGTAGCCCACGCTGGCGCCGAAGGCCAAGGTGGAGAACCTCTGCACGGGACGAATCGCGGTTGGCTTGCTGCTTCGAGAGGCAGGGAATGAGGCAGGGAAGGACCGCGGAGAAAAAAAACGAAACATAAAACCTAGGGCTTCCTTTAAGGGAAACCCCAAAACTGGTTCATTTCCACATCCCTGGGTCAGTTTTTTCCTGAGCACCAGCAAGTTTCAAGGACTGCCACTCTCCGTGTCGGGGCTCCGGCGAAGATGCCGCCTGGGGCGAAACGTGAAACACCAAGTCAAGGAAGCAAGCGCACTTCAAAGCGTGATTGATTTGTTTCCGTCTGAAGAAAAGAAAGGCCCGGCAGGCCTAAACCAAAGGCCAAGTTTTAGCAGAATCCAGGTCTTGTCGCTTGCCTTTTTTTCCAGATCAAGTTTGTCCCCCCGCCTCAACCTCGGGGGCCGCAGAAGCGCCCGCAGGGGCCACCGCCTCATGCAGGTGGACGAGCCAAGCACCTACATCTCCAGCTTTAATTTGGCCCCACGGATTTCCCTCTTGCATTCCACAAAACCAGGGTCAACCTTCGTGAGTCGGGCGCATTTACAAAGTCGCCCACTGCATCGGGTGCTCACCTTGCCACCCTTCTGCTTGCCTGGTGCACTGGCTGCTGCGCAGGAGGCACGAAAGCCAGCGCCTCAGGCGCAGGCAAGCGATTTTTGCATCAAGCAGGAAACACCAGCTTTTCTAGTCCATTTCTTTACGGACTGAAATGGACTGAGCAGGGCTTCTGTTCAGCTCGATGCAAACTCTTGAGCCCATACAGTGACCATGTGTATGGACTAGCATCACCCAACTAAGGCACTTTCCACATAGTGTAGGTTTGCCCCAGGTCCAGGAGATTGAGGACAAGAATCACGCATGGCATGCGATAACCAAAGTCTACATGCAACAAGAGGCAAAGCATCTCAGCCACTGATCCCAGCACAATCGTGGCTACGCCCCCCCCTTTCTCCCACTCCCGCACTCGGGCTTGGCACCGGGATGCACAGTGCCAGCAGAGTCAAGACCTTGGCATTCTCTGACATCCCCAGCCCAATGCTGAGGTTGGGTTTCACCCCAGCGGCGCTTTTTGTTGGTGCGTTTCGGTCCAAGAAACTGTGCGTCGTGAATCAAGATATCTTCATCCAATCCAAAGTTCTCTCCGGTCATCGAGGTGGCGACCCTCATCGCGGCAGCACAGAGATCCCTAGATACCGACCTACACTGAGCCTCTCTCACTGCAAACTTCGGTGTGTGCCGAGGTCCGAGTGCCCATCCCCAGCAAATCCGCACGTCTTCGTCAATCCCTCATGATGCCTGACAACCACCACGACCCATCCTGATTCTGTTCAACTCATGAAGGACATGCAACTGAAACACAAGGCGCTATGCCAACCAGGTTTCGCTTTCAGCATCGCTAGTGAACGCTGCACGTTCTCTTGCCAGGAATGGCAGTCTTCCGCTATGGGCAAGATCCATAGGCGGTCCCGGAAGCAAAGCAAAGCTGTTTCTTCTCTGTGGGCAAAATGATCACGATCCTCGCTGAGAATTCGGATGGATGGAGTCCAGCAGGCATTAGTCTGCACGCATCACATCTTTTGACACATTGGCGATGTTGGCACCCGTTACTGCAGACAACAGCCAGGATATTTCTAACAAAACGCAGGGGCCGTTGTCCACTGAGTGAGGACTCTGGCTTTCTTCAGCATGAACACTTCAAAGAAGTTGCCTCAGGAACGGGGCGCATCTGACAAGAAGAAGTGACCCTCTGAGTCATGACCAAGACCTACTGAAGGGCTGAACCCAAACCCATGAGAATCAAACGGGCCGCAGCTGGTTGGGACTGGCCCTTAAGCTTCACGTCCCGTGGCTTGTGACTCTCATCTAGAGAATGCCTCAGTTCTCCGAACTTCGGCCTGAAACATCTGAGCCTGAGGAAACGTGGGTGGGGCGAACCCACCTTCTCAACTGCGTTAGTCCTGCACAACACGAAAGAGTTCAGTACAAAGCAGGCTGGGATGTGTCCAGACTCAGTCGGATCATTTAACTGAGGATCAATTGCAGCTTGTGCAGGACTTGCTCTGAACCGCATTAGCATCTTGCACGCGCATACTGCGCTGCCCTGCACATTGCTTAGCTAGTGGTCCTGGTTGGACAAGCCCCACCTCAGCATGCTATGAGGCATGGTGCGTGACTTTTTGCTTCCTGCAACCCAACCTTGCATGAAATTGCGAACAAAGTGGGTATTCCGGCATGAGTTACGCAGAAATCGCAGACTTGGCTTTCCGGATATTAGACCTGCCTTGCCGGAAAAAATAGCATCTCCAACTTGCGGTTCAAGATTTGACATCGGAAGGAGACGCTGAAAACTAACGCGATGACTCAAAAAGCAGGAAACGGTTCCCAAGCGGGGGGGTCGAGCCTGGCCAAACCCACCCTGGACAAGGCACTCAACCCCACAAGAAACCGCCAGACACGGACGAGGAGAACTTCGGGCGAGGGCGCAAGTCAATTATAGGTCCAAGTTTGCAACAGGCAATGGAATCAATCAAATAATTATGATCCATCCATCCAATCAAGGTCAAAACCGCACATTCGAGAAGTGAGGGCTGGCCGAGTGTGGCTTCAGACATTCCAACATCTGTCAGCACCAAACGACCGCCTAAGCTGGCGAAGTTGACTTCTATCCAGGAGCCTTACGAGGCCTCATACTTATCCACAACTCCACAGCACTTGCGCGCAAAGCAGCTTCATGATGCGCTCGAACTCTGGGAAGCTGATTTTCCCGTCAAAGCTCGAATCCGCCTGTGGCATCCCATTTCGCAATGCACATGCAGCAGCTCAGCACACGACCCGGCTGCCACAGTTGAGCGCGAGTGGGAGACTTGCCACGGCATCGCAGCACGTGAGACTTGGATTGAACTTCTGGGGGAAAAAAAAGCTTTCAACATTGATAAAGATGGCGATGGCTCAGGCGAGACGAAAAGACAAGGGCGATACGAAAATTAAATTCCACGAAGCTGCTGCTTTTGGTGACGAGTTCTCCTTTTTTGTGCGCGGACTCCTGATGCATTTCGACAGAGGGTCTTTCAGTGGTGTTTGTTCGCTGACGATGGTAGCCTTTGTCCATATCTTGGAGCAGAAACAGGCATTCTGCCTGTAAAAAAGAAAAAAAAAGTATTGCTGGAATGCTATCCGCCTGATGCAGTATGCATCTGCTGAAGTGTCTGCCAGCATGGCTTTCTGATTTGCTTGGTACTTATTCTCAATACGCAGCATTGATGTACCTCTTTTTTGAACCACTTAGTCGAACCTAGACATTTGACTCGTGCGAGCTTGCGGGCGGGCGTTCGGGCGTGCGGGCGGGTTGCGGGGGGACACACGGCTGCGGGCGTTCACTTGCTAGGCGTGGTTGTTGTGGTTTCATTGATATGTGGGGCCAGCGGCGGTAAAGAGCCCGGGAAGAAGTGGCCACCCAGAAGGATGGCTTGTGTTTTGCAGAAAGTGGTGTCCACCAAGCTTCCTAGAACAATGGCAACCAAAAGCTCGGCCATCTGTTTATGATACTTTGGGCATCGAGCATTCAAGTGTCTGGACGTGCTCTCTCTCTCACACACACACGCACGCACACACGCAAGCACGCGCGCTCGCACGCATGCACGCACATATCAATATGCGTACGCTCGTGACCTCACGGTCACAGTTTGCATTGCTGCATGCAAGCATATTCATATCCTCAGCCGCTAAACCACGGCAATACCACACACGTTCATCACGCCTCAGCCACCATCTGGAGAATGTCCTAGCGCAAGGGGCAGGAGAGATGTAGAAGGCAGAATACAAAGGATCCTCGCAAACGGGGTTCTTTTGGAAAAGCTCATCATTAAGCTCGATCTACGTTAGGCAAGCAAGCGGACTTGGTATTAGACCAAGGCCACCTTGAAAAGGCCCGCTGCTTTCTGCCACAACCGCTCAACAAGGATTACCTGCCAATCAGTCTATCAAGAATTTCTCGTTGCTTGATGTACACCCAGCACCCAGCAAACTCGAGGCTTGCCGTGAAAAAGTCTTATTAAGAAGGCTGCAAAAAAAACTACAAAGGATGTACAGCGCAAGCACTGTAGAAGACATCATTGTATAAGAAATGAAGGGGCTGAGATTGCCAAATCAAGCAGGTTGCAACTGCATTTGCTCTGAGATCCACTTGATTTGTCGTCCAATTTCTTAGCAAACTTGTGCGATGAAGACAGCATCTTTGACCATCAGGGAAGTGCAAAGGGCACCTGCCCCGCCAAGGAGCCCCCTGAATTGCTTGGCAAAAGACAACTACGCACGCCGAGGATTGAACACACAACTCACCTTGCTGTGGGGGTGGGCCCTGCAGGCTTTGTTTTGGCGTGGCTGCCAAACACCAAAGAGGGCTTCCATTTCTTTGCTACACCCACCGAAAAGGGATCTTCCCGCGAAGAAATCGAGCCCCTGGATTTCTTAGCAGGGGAGTCCTTCACCCGAAAAGGCCGCTAACAAAAATAAACTTGGCAGACAAAGCTAAGAAGTTGGCCAAGAAATCCAGCCCCCATGACCGCAGAGGGGCAGAAAAAAAGCGCCGTTTAAAGACGAAATGGAGGCAAAGAAACTCAGGTTTTTCTGGGCCTCGACCAACCGATGTCTTATACGGCGCTCGCACTGTGCCACTTCTCTGCGGCGAAAACAGCACCTTGCCGCTTCCCGCCTGCTCCGACAGCTTGGAATGGAACTTCTTCGCTGCTTTCCGGAGCTCATCTTTTGAGAGGAAGCCTTGGGTCTGCCCAACTTTGCGACCCGAGCATGAGCTGGGCCAGCATCTGGTGCAGCGAGCCCACAAAAGTGTGGGAAACTCAAAGCTGCATTTCTGGGGAACCAACGAACCTCTGGTTTCGAATGCTGAGAAAGTGCTCAAATTGCAACTGTCAATCAAAATCGAACATAGTAGCCGCAACTTGGCGCTCATCAGGCGCTTCAGCCGGTTCTTTTTGCGGTGTTTGCTCCAGTTCGAAGCTTGACATCTTCACCGTCGCTGGGCCGCTGGCCGTCGGCATCCTCGTCCAGGATCTTGAAGGCTTCGATCAGCTCGGCCGAAAGGTCCCGCCCCTGACCGGGGTCACTGTGAATGCTCTGCGCAGCCAAAACGCGAAAAAGTAAGCACGGCTCATGACACCAGGGGATTGTTTCCCGATGTTTTTTGGCATCAGGAGACGTGTTGGCGGCAAGCGAGCCCTCTTGCAACAGGTTACGTGCCATCTCTTGGCACTCATTCAAAAGCAAACATGGCCGGGCCACGTTTCGCTCCCCGATGCCTTGGGATTGGCCGACACAACCTCCAGGAACTCTGCCAAGTTCAGCCCGCCGCTTCCGTCCTCGGCCCATCTTGACACCACACGCCACATGGCCGATTCAACAAATGCGTAAAACTCCTAACCTGCTCTGTCACGAGCTGAAGCAGTTGGGAGGTGCGATGTGTCTTGAGACAGAGCGTGTTCAACCCATGTTGGGATAGGCGTTTTGCGATAACTTGAGCTGTTCAGGATTGAGCGGTCAAGAAATACGTACAAGAGCGGAGTGAGAGAAGCTGAGGATGATGTTCGGTTCAAGGGAGCTGACCTGTTTCCTGTCCTGCTGTGAGCTGTCGCTTGTTGCCGCCGTTGCGTCTTGTTGTTGCTGCCGCTGTTGCTGTGCTGTTGCTGTTGCTGTTGCTGTTGCTGTTGCTGTTGCTGTTGCTGTTGCTGTTGCTGTTGCTGTTGCTGTTGCTGTTGCTGTTGCTGTTGCTGTTGCTGTTGCTGTTGCTGTTGCTGTTGCTGTTGCTGTTGCTGTTGCTGTTTGCTGTTGCTGCTGTTGCTGTTGCTGTTGCTGTTGCTGTTGCTGTTGCTGTTGCTGTTGCTGTTGCTGTTGCTGTTGCTGTTGCTGTTGCTGTTGCTGTTGCTGTTGCTGTTGCTGTTGCTGTTGCTGTTGCTGTTGCTGTTGCTGTTGCTGTTGCTGTTGCTGTTGCTGTTGCTGTTGCTGTTGCTGTTGCTGTTGCTGTTGCTGTTGCTGTTGCTGTTGCTGTTGCTGTTGCTGTTGCTGTTGCTGTTGCTGTTGCTGTTGCTGTTGTCGTCGTCGTCATCGAAGTCGTTGATGTTGCTGTGGCTGTTGTTTTATTATTGTTGCTGCTGCTGCTGCTGCTGCTGCTGCTGCTTCTGCTGCTGTTACTGTTCAGGTTGCTGTTGCTGTGCTGTTGTTCTCGCCCTTGTTTTTGGTTTTGTGCGTTGGTTGTTGGTTGTTTGTTGTTTGGTCTGTTGTGTTTTGTTTGCTGTTTGTTGTTTGTTGACGCTGAAACGAAGGTGAGGGCACTGCAACAAGCCATGCTCAGGACAAGTACTGCAGGCCGAGCGTCAGCATCCAGCTGTTCAACAAGATCCTGGGCAGACATCAGAAATCCACTTCGAACTTCTCACCGTTTGCGATGGCCAAAACGAAGCGCGAGGCAAGACAAATGTGCCACAAAGTTTCACGGGGCACCTTTCACGGATCCTTACCGGGTTTCGTTTCCCTGGATTTTGCCAGAAAAAGCCACGTTTCAAATGGGCAAAGTGTATCTTTTAAGGAGCCCCGTCTTTGCAAACACTCTTGAGCTTCCTCCACACAGCCGCGCGCCGCGCCTCAATGTCCTCCTCCGTGGGGAACTGCCCGGCTGCTTTGAGCAACTCACCGATTTCCTGCGCAATCACGGCGAAATTGGATGGAAACATGAAGCAGTTTTGCAGTGCCAGGTAAAAAAATGTAACAAACAGTAAAACGGTGTTACGGTTTGACCGCTTTACATCGTTTTACCGTCAAATTGAGAAGCGGAGCTGTTACCACCAACCCCGCTGCTAAACCAGCAGTTTTTGCAGTGCTCCGTTAACTTCCCGTTTCCTCCTTGGTGATCTGCCCAGACTTGTTCCGGTCAAAGAGCGCAAAGGCAGCTATGCATTCCTCGCGCGTGGCCTGCGGCATGCAGGCGGATCAAGGCTCGAAGCTGAGCACAAAAATATACTCTAGGGTAGTGAATGGTCGCCTGAGCTGTCCTCAGATCCCCTGCTAAAAGTTTAACTTTTAGTGGGCTAAATGGAAAACCCCACTAAACACTGGAGCAGCAAGTAACAAGTTGGCTCGTGTTGCGGTTGATGCGATGCAAAGAAATGTCAGATCCAGAAGGCAGTTGGCCACCCTGCCCAAAATGAAAAATGGACTTCTCCTAATGAAGGGGTCAGCTGATAGCACCAACATGAGGAAGCACATTGTCTAGTTCAAGTTCTGACTACCTGCCCAGTAGGGTAGCTGCGGCTGCACCTAGGTCTCTTCATGCTTGACAAGGAGAGGTCTTTTCTCCGTGGCTCAATGCCTTCGATCGCCACTGAACCCCCCTCCGACGACAAAAACAGCCGGAGGCATCGCGAAGAGCCAGTCAGGAAACCTTGCACTCTGGCACCCAGCAAGAAAACGTCATATGGTTCATATCGGGTTGAAAAAATGTGTCTCTGCCCGCCCGAATATCCGTATTTGTTGTTCGACTTCATCTTTAAAAAAAGCAAAAACTCTGGCACCCAGCCCAAAAAAATCCAAAAGTTGCCAGCCTCGGGGAGGTCCACCTGAATGTCATTGTCCTGGCCCTGCAGGTAGCTGCTCCTTGGATTCGCAAAGGTCGAGTCGAGTGCTGAGAGGCCCTTCCACGACTCAAAAGGCCGTTCCCTAAACATGGCTGTGGGTCAACAATAGGTACCCAAAATGGGTTGCCCTGGAAAAGGCAACATGGACTAAAACCTGCGCTCCAATTCCTGGTGGTTTAGTTTTGACCCATACCCACATTCCCAAAGTGCCGGAGGGAGAAGCCCTCTCTCATGGCCGCGAGCAATCAGAAGACACAGCATGCGTACATTGGCTTTGCTGGCTGCAAACAAAAACAGCACAGCTTGGATTCCGGGTGTTTTGTCTGGTGCTTGTGGTTGCATGAAGGGCCTCGAGGGCCTCTGTCCTCGGAAACCTAGCAATGCTCCATGAGTTCTCCAGACGCAAGGGGTGCAGCGCTGTCAAACTGACTACGAGCGCGTTGCTTTTACTTTGGTTCGTGGTCTGGTCCAGTGCTTTTCCGAAAACAAAGTCACTAAACAAATACAAAGCCGGAACTCAACCAAGGAAGGCCCTTGCTTTCAGGGGATGTGCAAAGAAGAAGGGTCGGTTGTTAGAAGCTCAAGACCTTGGCAGCCTTGTGAGCATAGGTGTCCTTTTTGGAAAATAGATGGCCCCGCTAGATGATTGAACCACCAGGCAAACCAGGGCCCTCTACGTTTCTAAGCAATGAGCCATGCCTCAAATTGTCCCATGGACAACTATGTTTGGGCTATTCCCCACACTAAACCACCACTTGGGGTGAATTCGGTCGTGTGAGGTCGTGAGAATTCACCCAAAATGTCCCTTTGCCCTTCCGACCAGTTGAAACGCCCGCGAAACACGCCGAGGTGCAGCCCGTGGCCCTTGCGAGCATCGTGCTGCCTCGAAACCGGAGAGATGCTGCCGCAATGGAACAGAACTTGTCCACTCACATGGAACCTCACAGAAAAGTCCTGGAAGACCACTTTCCTTCAAGAAACGCCTGGTGGGTTCCATACTAGTGGACCCGAGGGTACATGTTTTTCTTTTCTTTCCCCACTAACATGGAACCAAAAACCGAGGGGTCCTGGAAGACCACTGGCCTTTTTCCAGGCACCTGGTGGGTTCCATGTCCAACATGATCTCTTCTTTCAATTGGCCGGAAAATCCGTCCTTACTGACTGCACCAATCAACACAGCTAGCAGATACCATCTTTTTTCTCAGTGCTGACTTGAAGAAGGCGAAGAAGGACTGTGCGTGTCAGTGTGCCAAAAGGCCCAGCACATTGCTTCCGACATCTGATCTTTGGGCCGATTTGTCCGCTCACGTGGAACATGCCTTCGTACATTCGTAACTTCTCCCATTGTGCGGTGCCTGGGACTCAAGAAGGCTACCGCCCAGAACAAACATCGGTAACTCCTTGTGCTGCATGACCCTGATGAATCCCTTCTGTGACCCGCTCTGCCAAATTTCTCGTGTCTGCAATAACAACAGACGACTCATCCTCCCGCAACTAAGCCGGTCATGCGGTCGTCACCAGGGGGTCTTCTTGCCACCTTGTGTGAGAAAATGGGCGACCCCCTCAAAAAGGAATCCTAAAAACTACAGGGTGGTCGATCATGTTTCCACCTTTGGGTGGCAAAAAACAAAATGGAGTCGTCACCCGTGACTCAAAGTCACCCCAGACGCCCCCGGCCCGAGGCCTCTGTGCGTAAGCGCTCCATCGATACAGGGCACCATCTGCCCAGCTTATAGCTCGAATCTGGCGTCGGTGCAGCTTTCCGATGCGGGGAGAGCTGTGCATGACTGAGGCTTATCTCGCTTGAGGGGACAAGGATTCCGACACAGTATCCTCACCAACTAACATGAGTTTGTGCAAAAAGGCCAACTAAAGGCCAACTAACCAAGAGGAAAGACTCGTCTTTCTGCGGGGGTCTGTGCACTTCCATGTTAGCTGGTGGGAGGGTACTGGAGGCATCAAAACAGATGTGCCTCCGTTCTGTGGCCTTAGTTTAGGACCAAGAAGGTATTTCTCGATATGCAGGCCCCAAGCGCCACCAGGTGCCTGGTCGTAGATTTGGCCCGTTGCCGTGCCTCGACCGGATGCCACTCAGTCCAGCATGTATAAGAACAAACAAGCGCGAAAGACAAGCGAAACAACGCGCGCAGGAGCATGACAGCCGTCCAAGCAAATTTATATCCTTCGGTAGGTCCCCACCATGAATGCAGTTTTGCCTGTGCAAACAACTTTCATGGCTGAGCTCTTGACGAGTGTGCTAGTCGCAGGTCATGTCTTACCGTGCAATGGATGGATGGGTTTACTCTGACGCCCTGCGCTCCCTCGGCCAAGCCGATACGCGTGGTCCCCAAGCAGCTTTCGGAGGGGACTCGCCTCTGTTGTTGACAGCTTAGGGCTCACAGCCACATGTTGCTCGTTGGCACGGCCAGCATTGATGCTCCAAGATGATCTCACTGTTGGAAGGGTAGGCCCTGTTAAGAGGAATGTCGACATACCGTGGATGGACGAAATGTTGTACCGCTTGGAAGCCATGGGAAACCATCGTTTGTTGGCATGTACACGAAAATCATCATTCCGGTGCAAAATGAATTTCGTCCATCCACAGTGTGAATGGAATGAGTCTGTGGAAAACCATTAAATTTCTCAAGGCAGCCATCCCGCCAAGCCGCTTCAAAAACACTCTCAAACAGGCACCTGACCTGTGCCACAACTGCCACGCCAAACATGAGCATGTTGCAAGCAAACTGTGCTGTTCTTTTTGCATGCGATTCTCTTAGAGCGGCTCAGCTGGAGCTGAGACGACCAATAGAAATGTGAAATATTACTTGGGTGTATACCTTTTTTAGGGAACGCCTCCCCCCCAACCCAAAAAGAAACATGATGGGAAAGCCCTTGGTTTCGCTTTAAAGCCGGTACCCTCAAAATAAGACAGGCCCACTCGGACCGACCCCCCGACTCCCAACGGGAACCGCCCAGTTTTGGGCCACCGCGCCCCAGCCGCCGCGCGGAGTGCCCAACAGCGGCAGCAGGCCCTCGGGAAGCCGAAGAACGGACTCGCGCGCAGGGCCAAGTTGGGTTGCTGCCTTTTGAGAGACCAATGGACGCCAGCAAAGCCGAAAGATCATTCTGCGCATGCGGCATGCAAAAACAAGAGGAGGCAAGCGAGCTTGCGGCTCGCAAGCAAGAACTGCGCCCAACTTGCGAATAAGCCCGAAAACCACACTCACTGTGAGATAGCTTTCCTAGCTTTGTACGTAAAGGCACAACCATTTGCCACATGGGGTACAAGCGAGGACACGTCAGAATATTTGGCCAACGAGAGGCAGGCAAGCCTTCCATAGATAACAAAGAGTCGGTTTTGGCATCTGTCCCAATCATCCATCCTCTGCACCAAACTTTCGAGCTGCTGCCGCGCGCCTTTTCACTTATACCACGCATGCCCCTGAATTCGGTAAGACTCAAGTCTGCCATGCGAGCAATGATCTTGCCCACCTGGTCCGCTAGAATATGGCATGATCAAGCAGCTTTGGCCTGCACTGCTTGCCTCCTGACTTCCTGGCTGCGGGCTGCCATGGTCTGGCCGAAGTCCTATGCGTAGCTCCGAAACACCAACCAGAGGCCACAAAGTGAGTCACAAGCAAAACCCGGTATTACAATGGTCGACCCAGAACCATGTAAAGAATTAAGAAGGCGGATATCCGCAGCTTTTTGTGGTTGGGATTGTCCAACTTCATCTACCCGAGTTTTGATTGGAGGCCTCATTGGACGTACTCATCCCTCCGTGCCGCTCGCTCCACCGCACGAGCGGCCGCTCTCAGCTCCTGTGCCTCCGCCGAAGATCCCTGGCTGGGTGGAAAGACCTGCCGATGCGGAGACCCTTGCGCTGAAGGCAAGGAATGCAAGTCCAGGGTGACGTAAAAGAATCCTCTCGCATCTTGGGCGTGTGCAATTTGAAGAAGAACCATCCAAGGAGGAGGATGTCCCTTTACTCAAAAAGGTAGCAAATTTGACATCTTTTGCCACTCCCTGTGGGTTGTTCTCCTGTGTTGCGCCAAAGCGATCAAAGGCGCGTGTCAAAAACTGGCGAAATCTCTCTCTCGAAGGCAGCGCCTGCGCCACAGCGCTCGGGGGCACGAAGACCATGCCCTGCACCACCAGCGCACCCACGAGGCAAAGCACGGAACCCTCGCAGCAGCGGCCTGGCACATGAGACCGACCAGGGGTAAACGGAGAGGGTTCCTGTGCTTCTTGGCTTCACCCCTCTGCCACCTCACCATGTCAGCCGTTCGCCACGAAAGTGCAGCTTCCTTTTTTTGACGGCGTAGCGTACCCGTTGGGAATGAAACCAAGCAATCCTGCTCAACCCAAACTTCATTCATCACCAGCGCGTCTCCCGAGCACCCCCTTCGCTGCCTCCAAATCCAAGAGAGGCCCACGCACATCCGCTGGGGTCTGCGAGCTGTGCCTGCAGTTCCCCTGCCACAACCTGGGTGCGAAGCAAAACGGACGCACCTCTATCGCACAGGCTACTTGTTTTAAGCACATCGGCCCACACATGTGGCAGCGAAAGTGTCTGGGCATTCATCTCTGGTGTGCTGTGTCAGGCGGAAGTTGGCTCGGGACTTCCTGTCCTTTCCCTACAAAAAAGAACCTCGCCGAGCAGGGAACACTAGGACTCCGATAAGAACATTTGGAGAGTTGTGCCCAAGGCACAGAACCAAACGCTCCCCAACCTCGAGCGTGCAAGACCTCGCCACTTCAATGGAAGGACCCTCAACATGCCTGGTGTCTCAAAAGTACGGGTCTTCCATATATTAAAAGGTTCCAACACGGAAAGGACACGGGGGTGCCCCCTTCAGCCCTTCGGCACCTCGAGCCGGCGCACCAGCACCAGCAGGCAGCAGCGCCGCAGCTCCCACCCGTGCACCTCCCGAAGCAGCTGCCGCCCGGCGAGGCACCCGTCGCCTCAAGGGCGCGCAGTCTTCCCATTCAAGCAATTGGCAACTTGAACTTCCATTTAAAAGCATGTGCAATACCTTGCCATGGTGCCTGCATGCATGGATGGCTGCGTGTGCAAATATGTGTGTGTGTGTGTGTGAAGGTGTGTGTGTGTGTGTTATGGTTGTAACTGTGTTTGTGCTTGTATGGGTGGTATGGTTGTGGTTGTGGTTGCGATTGTGTGTGTGTGTTTGTGTGTTAGTGCGTTTGTGTTTGTGCTTGTGCTCGTGCTTGTGTTTGTGTATGTGTCTCTGTTTGCGTGCGTAGGTTGTGTTTATATCTCTGTTTCTGGTGCGCTTGATTTAGTGCTGTTTTTGCTTCTTTCCTTTGTCCGTATTTGTGTGTCTGCGTCTGGTTCTGTGTGGGTGCTTGTGTTTTGGTGTGTGCCTGTGTGTGTGACTGCGCGGAATGTAAACATATGGCTTTTGCTTCTGTTTCTGCTTCTGTTTCTGCTTCTGTTTCTGTTTCTGTTTGTGTGTTTGTGTGTTCGTGCGCCTGTGCTTTTGTGCCTGTGCACTGTGTGGGTGTGCGTGCCGGGTTCGGTTTGCATGTGTGGCCTTGCGCTTGCGTGCGTGTGTGTGTGTGTGTGTTTGTGCTTGGGTTTGTGTGTGTGGGTGTGTGTGTGTGTGCGTGTGTGTGTGTGTGTGTTTGTGTATATGTTGTGTTTGTGTTCTTCCTGTTTGTGTGTGTGTCATTGTGTGTGTGCCTGTTTGTGTGCGTGTCTGTTTGTGTGTGTGTATGTTTGTTTGCGTTTGCTTGTTTGTGTGTGTCTCTCATTGTTTTTCTCTGCGTAGTGGTCTTTGTGCGTGGGGCGTGGGTGCCGGGGTGCGTGTGAGCAAGCGTACGTGCGTGAGTTCGTACGTGCATGCGTGTTGCGCGCTTGGCGTGCGTTGCGCGCAACGCGTGTGGCGGGTTCCTTGCGTTGCGCGTGTTGCTGGCGTTGCGTTCTTCGCGTTGCGTTGCGTGACATGCGTTCCATTGCGTTGCCTTGCGTTGCGTCGCATGTGTGCGTGTCGTGCGTGCGTGGTTGGCTGCGCGTGAGTGGAGGGAAGTGTGTGGTTGTGCGGGCGGGCGTGTGTGTATGGGTATGTTTTGTGTGTGTTCTGTGTTTCTGTTTGTGTGTGTGTTTGTGTGTTTGTGTGTTTGTGCGTTTGTGTGTTTGTGTGTTTGTGTGTTTGTGTGTTTGTGTGTTTGTGTGTTTGTGTGTGCTGTGTGTTTGTGTGTTTGTGTGTTTGTGCGTTTGTGTGTTTGTGTGTTTGTGTGTTTGTGTGTGTTTGTGCGTTTGTGCGTTTGTGCGTTTGTGCGTTTGTGCGTTTGTGCGTTTGTGCGTTTCTGCGTTTCTGCGTTTCTGCGTTTCTGCGTTTCTGCGTTTCTGCGTTTCTGCGTTTGTGCGTTTGTGCGATTGTGCGTTCGTGCGTTTGTGCGTTTGTGCGTTTGTGCGTTTGTGCGTTTGTGCGTTTGTGCGTTTGTGCGTTTGCGCGTTTGTGAGTTTGTGCGTTTGTGCGTTTGTGTGCTTGTGTGCTCGTGTGCTCGTGTGTTCGTGTGTTCGTGTGTTCGTGCGTTCGTGTGTTCGTGTGTTCGTGTGTTCGTGTGTTCGTGTGTTCGTGTGTTCGTGTGTTCGTGTGTTCGTGTGTTCGGGTGTTCGTGTGTTCGTGTGTTCGTGTGTTCGCGTGTTCGTGTGTTCGTGTGTTCGCGTGTTCGCGTGTTCGCGTCTTCGCGTGTTCGCGTGTTCGGGTGTTCGGGTGCTCGGGCGTTCGGGCGTTCGAGTGTTCGGGTGTTCGTGTGTTCGTGTGTTCGTGTGTTCGTGTGTTCGTGTGTTCGTGTGTTCGTGTGTTCGTGTGTTCGTGTGTTCGTGCGTGCGTGTGTTCGTGTGTTCGTGTGTTCCTGTGCTCGTGCGCTCGTGCGCTCGTGTGTTCGTGTGTTCGTGCGTTCGTGTGTTCGTGTGTTCGTGTGTTCGGGTGTTCGTGTGTTCGTGTGTTCGTGTGTTCGTGCGTTCGTGCGTTCGTGCGTTCGTGAATTCGTGCGTTCGTGCGGTCGTGCGGTCGTGCGTTCGTGCGTTCGTGCGTTCGTGCGTTCGTGCGTTCGTGCGTTCGCGCGTTCGTGCGTTCGTGCGTTCGTGCGTTCGTGCGTTCGTGCGTTCGTGCGTTCGTGCGTTCGTGCGTTCGTGCGTTCGTGCGTTCGTGCGTTTGCGTGCGTTCGTGCGTTCGTGCGTTCGTGCGTTCGTGCGTTCGTTCGTGCGTTCGTGCGTTCGTGCGTTCGTGCGTTCGTGCGTTCGTGCGTTCGTGCGTTCGTGCGTTCGTGCGTTCGTGCGTTCGTGCGTTCGTGTTCGTGTTCGTGTGTTCGTGTGTTCGTGTGTTCGTGTGTTCGTGTGTTCGTGTGTTCGCGTGTTCGCGTGTTCGCGTGTTCGTGTGTTCGTGTGTTCGTGCGTGTTCGTGTGTTCGTGTGTTCGTGTGTTCGTGTGTTCGTGTGTTCGTGTGTTCGTGTGTTCGTGTGTTCGTGTGTTCGTGTGTTCGTGTGTTCGTGTGTTCGTGTGTTCGTGTGTTCGTGTGTTCGTGTGTTCGTGTGTTCGTGTGTTCGTCTGTTTGTGTGTTTGCGTGGTTGCGTGTTTGTGTGTTTGTGTGTTTGTGTGTTTCTGTGTTTGTGTGCTTCTGTGTTTGTGAGTTTGTGTGTTTGTGTGTTTGTGTGTTTGTACGTTTGTGTGTTTGTGTGTTTGCACGTTTGTGGGTTTGTGTGTTTGTGTGTTTGTGTGTTTCTGTGTTTCTGTGTTTCTGTGTTTCTGTGTTTGTGTGTTTGTGTGTTTGTGTGTTTGTGTGTTTGTGTGTTTGTGTGTTTGTGTGTTTGTGTTTTTGTGTGTTTGTGTGTTTGTGTGTTTGTGTGTTTGTGGGTTTGTGTGTTTGTGTGTTTGTGTGTTTGTGTGTTTGTGTGTTTGTGTGTTTGTGTTTGTGTGTTTGTGTGTGTGTTTGTGTGTGTTTGTGTTTTTGTATGTTTGTGTATGTGTGTGGTTGTGTGTTTTGGTGTGTTTGTGTGTTTGTGTGTTTGTGTGTTTGTGTTTTTATATATATATATATATATATATATGCGTGTGTGTGTGTGTGTGTGTTTGTGTGTTTATGTTTTTGCGTGTTTGTGTGTTTGTGTTTGCGTTTGTGTGTTTGCGTGTTTGTGTGTTTGTTTGTTATATATATATATATACATATATGTTTGCGTGTGTGTGTGTGTGTGTGTGTGTTTGTGTGTTTATGTTTTTGCGTGTTTGTGTGTTTGTGTTTGCGTTTGTGTGCTTGCGTGTTAGCGTGGTTGCGTGTTTGTGTATGTTTGTGTGTTTGCGTGTTTGTGTGTGTGTGGGTGTAGTTGCGTGTTTGCGTGTTTGTGTGTTTGCATGTTTGTGTGTGTGTGTGGGTGTGGGTGTGTGTTTCTGTGTTCTGTGTGTGTGTGTTTATGCTTGGGTGCTGAGAGAAAGGGCAAGGTTTTTGCTTAATATACTCAACTGCCGAAATCTGTGACGGATTTCACAGCGATCACTGGACAACAATTAGTCGTAGTCTGAGACACAATGATGGAGGTGCAACGCTCTTAAACTCCGTGGCTTTTCCAATGGCGAATTCATACACGTTTCAATATCTTCCAGGCAGTGAATCCAAAAGGCACAACATGGAGCTGCGCAACCAGTTCGCCAGCTGTCACATCGCTCATTGAACCTGATGATGTTGACCCGGAATAGTATATAAACTTAAACCCTGTTTATCATTATGGGGGTGTTCCCCTCCAAAGTTGAGAAATCCCCACTAAAATCAGGGACACCCCAAATGAATAAACCGGGGTCTATGCTCAACATCAAGTGATTTCTGACTTACCTCCGCATGTTGGTGCCAGCGGGCAACAGGATCCAACAAAGAATGTGTAACAACTGACAGCGGGCAACGCCAAATCGCGCTCGATGGAGGCTTTGCCAGGGGGCCATGGGTCAAAATCCAAATCGGTTAGCCCCCAGTGAACATCCCAATCCAACCACTAAAATAGGAAGCCTAAAATGGGTGGTGAATTCACCTACCCAAAATGGAATCCCAAAACGCCCACCACAGCCAGGGAACTGCTGAGGCCCAGGTTGAAGGCATCAAGAGGCAGCTGCAAATGCTTCAGCGCCCGCAGCCAAGGAAGCTGCTCCGCCCAGTTCACCGCGACCGCGGCATCTGCGCGGCTCAGTCATGATCACCCGACGATGTAAAT
The DNA here is from genome assembly GCA_963377175.1 of Effrenium voratum. NCBI lineage: Eukaryota > Dinophyceae > Suessiales > Symbiodiniaceae > Effrenium > Effrenium voratum. The sequence continues at coordinate 322,801 of CAUJNA010000004.1, forward strand.
GGTCTAATGTTAACCCCGGATTAATAAACCCCTGGCTGTTTTCTATTGGGGGGTGGCCCCTTTTAGTGGGGATTCATCACTTTTGGAGGGAACACCCCCCTAATAATTGGACGGGTTTATGAATCCTGGGTCAACATTACCCAGAACCATGAGAAAGGCGGCTGCACCCCAGTGATGCTTGAGATTCTTTTGTACTAACCTTCATCTATTCGGGCTTTGATTGTGGCTCAGCTCAAGGATAACAAGCCGAGAAGAAACCTGCGAAAGGTTTGAGTCGAGTCTGAACAAAAACAGACATGATCCTGGCTCCCGCTGCTTCTCTTGGAGGTGAAGCTGCTGTTTGTGCTTTGAACGGGGCTTGCCACTTAGCTTGGGAACCGCCACAACCGCAAAAAAATGATGATAATCAAGAAGAGAGTAGGGAGGTCGGAAGGTCAGAAAGTTGGGAAGAAGGAAGCAGGCACAAGGGAGGAAGGTGGCTAGGCATCCAGGCAGCAAGGTTGCCAGGACCGTCGCCAGGGCGCGAGACGGCCAGCGCGCCTGGCTGGCCGGCACCTGGCAGGGCCAAATAACCGCCCGCTGGCCCCGGAGGCCCAGCCAGCGCCTGGCCCTCCTGACATTCGCAGAGGTTCGGGGAGCACGTTTCGGCCTTAACGACCTGTGAGTCACAAGCAAAACCCGAATATGGCAATGGTCTACCCAGAACCATGTAAAGAATCAAGAAGGCGGATATCCGCAGCTATTTATGGTTGGGATTCTCCCTTACTAACCTTCATCTACCCGAATCGGTTTTGAGCAAGTGGCTCATGTTGCTAAGGCTACTGGGGCGGGGTGGGCTGCCAGGTTCAGCTTCAGGATCCCAAGTTGGAGCATGTTTGGACCGCTGTTCATCGCGACCAAGCCCCGCTTGCAGCACGTGCGCATACGGCTACCAGGGCCTACCATGGCTGCATACTGGAGCTCCGAGCGGCCTCCCCCGGCATGAGTCTCAGGACATGGCTCGCTGTGGCAACCAAAAAACACGGAATTCCAACATGGGTTGCCCGATCGGTAAGTGGAAGCATGGTTCCCAAAACCTGCGGTTTGCCCCTCCGATCGGTTAATTGTGAGCCACCATGTCAGAGCTCGCTGTCCTGCATCCTTCTGCGCATGGCTCTCGCCCAAGCTGAGATTCACCACCCTGAACGGAGTGACAGGCGCTCATTGAACAAACTGGCCTCTTGCAGCCTTTCGGCATCCACTTCAATCAAGGTTTTCTCAAAATATGGGACCGCTGGAAATCAAAACGAGGCAGTCCTGATTCAAGCCTGACCTGCGTCAGACAGGTTACAGGCCCGTCAATGTGGAGAATTGTCCTGACTCTGCAAAGTCGATCTGGATATGCAACAAAGGAAGGTATGTGATAACCAGGCCTTCCAACAGAAGCAACTGCTTCTTAGACATCCAGTCAACCTTCTTTCCACTTGAAATCGCCTCTGGCTCACGTTGGGCGGCACAGCAGCACGAAGGACACCAGCTGCTGGCGTTTGAGCACTGCGAGCGGCGGTCGTGGTGCCACCAACTCAACCATGTCTGTGACCCATTGGACAGAACGCGGTGTCTGTCCACATGTGGGTCTGTCTTCTTTTGAGCGTACCCTTTTTGGTTGGATTGCCAGGGACACCAAAAGGAAAACCACCGTTTCGGGTGGTCCACCAACAAAGGACACACCCATGTGTGCATGAACACCTCGCCCCTCGCCACTGCATTTGGGGCCCAGGGCGAGCAACACCAAAGCGCCGCATGCGGGGTAGTAGACCTGAGCCAGGTCGTTGAGTCCGCGAAATGCTGTGGATGAACGAAATCCCTTTCGCACCACCTAAGAAACCCTGGTTTCTGATGATTCCCTGGTAAATACTAACAAACCATGGTTTCAACCATAGTTTCAAAGTGGTGCAGGATTTCCATGCACAGTGGGTCAATCTGCCTGTCAGATCCACCAACCTCCTGCGGATTAAATACCAAAAACTCCATACCCAAAAAACCTATGAGCGCTCATATCTCTTCAAGTCTCTCCGTCTCTCTCTTCCCCCGAGGCCCTGGCCCACAGCGGGTTGGGAAGGCTGCTGTTCAGCAGCAGGGGGTTCAGAGAGGCCACCACCTGAGGCCAACGTGGTGATTCTGGTGTCACGCTCAAGCAAGCGAGCGCTCAGGAAGTGAACAATCCCTCCGTGATGCCGGGCAAACCCCCGGTACATACGCACGCGTTCCACATTGGGTTGAATAACTTCATGAAATGGTTCTCAAGTGTGGGGGAAGCAAATGTAACCAGCAAGCATTGCGCTCCCCTTCCGACCAACAAAGCGACTGGCAAAGGGCTCAGTTGCCATTGTCCACGGGCCAACTTCCCATCCGTCAGCTGTGCCTGTACCATCCACCCTCCCACCTTCACCTGGAACCTGACCTTCAGGACCCAGTCGGATGTTCCAAACCACGATCGATTCCGCGGCCCAACGTCGAACGGTTCCATGTAAACGAAAAGGTGCCCAAAGGTGAACCTTTGGAGGCTCCCAAGGTTCCGGCCATATTGCCCAGCAGCCCAGCCAGCTGCTGAAACACCTCATCCAAACTTCTTGGGCGAGACCGGCGATGAAGCTGTGAGATGGGAGTTTTCAAGCTGTGAAATAGGAAGATGGGTGAAAAAGTTAAGCTACCAGGATAGGGGCCGCAAGTTTTGTTGGCCCATGTTTCCATGAACCGGGGTTCAACCCATTTTGGGGTTGCCCGACTTTTAAAGACCGACTGCTGTCCTTAGCTGAGGTGCAGACGCCAGCCGCAGCCAGTGCTTCGCCTGTGCGACCAGGAGGTGCCACCTTCGCTCAGCTCAGTTCTCACCGCTCCGGCTGCTTGTTGGAGATGTGGGTGTGGTTGTCAAGCAAAGGGTAA
>CAUJNA010000004.1:330725-364646 GCA_963377175.1 Effrenium voratum
AATCAGGGGAAGCCTGCAAGAAAATAGTGCCAACGAATGAAGCGGGAAAGCCTTGGCATCAGAACAGTGCGACCGTTCCCTCGGAGAAAAAATATATATAAAAAACTAAAACATGCTGCTTGCAGCGTCAACGGCCCAAGGACAAACAAGCATCACCCTTGCCGCGCTGCCCAGTGATGATGTTGCCAGGGATGGCCATGAGCTGCCCTGGCAGGGGTTCCTTTCTGGCCCCTGCCTGACGTTTGGACTCGGGGAGGAGGAGTTCCCTTTTTGTACTGTTCGACTCAGTTGCTCAACAACGAAGATGCAAACCTCTGTGAGAAATGGAGGTAGAAAGTAGAAGCCATCCCAAGCAATCCGTCAAGATGCCACAAACCTGCGTAGATCTCACGTCAGAAGCAGCTCCGGGGGATGGACGCACGGTCCGCACAAAGGGGTCTCGTTTGAAGAAAGTGCAGCGTGCCAAATATATGTGTTGCATATGCCAATGCGCACGTGATCATTGTGGCAACAAGGGCAAGTGTGTCCAAATCATGCCTCGAGGATCTACACAAAAACTGTGAAGTTCCGCCATATAGTCTGATGATTTCTCTGAGCCAATTGCTCCCAAAACTTTGTTCAGCCTGCCTGGGAGCATGGAGTAGACCGAGACCATCACCTGAGCAAACGCCTCACCCTCAACTCACGGGGCTCTGGATTTCACAGCTGTGGCTCAAAAAACCCGGAATTCCAACATGGAACCCTGGTAAGTGGAAACATGGACCACCCCTCCTGTTTAATTTTGAGCCACACCCACATGCTTTTGAGGAAGGCATCCCCCGCGAAACTGGCTTCAACGCCTATCTAGATTCATGGGGCCAAAGCGACGGTCTGGCAAAGGCCCTCAAGCTGGCACGGCTTTTCGTTTCCTCTACGATCCAACCAGCAAAACGAAGTGTGCAAAGCGCGGAGGTCTTGGGAAAGCTCGGGACAACTTGCAAGTATCTAAGCAAAAAGTTGTCTTCATGAGTGCGCAAGCAGGAAACCCTTGTCAAGCTCAAAGCAACTGTTTGACTTGGGGTTCAAGCAGCACCTGATGCGGGCACAAAGCAAGCACTGTACACAGCATGGCAAGGAACAGATCAGGCTCAGTCGAACGAATCTAAATGAAGCCTCTCTTTTGAGAGACCAGGGCCCATCGTGAGAAAGCAACTGCTTTCTTGCAACTTTGGCAGGCATGGAAGCACGCCCGTCTCTGGTATCTTAGCCAAGCCACGATCTTGTCAGGATCTGGGTGGGGATGCTCTGCCGTTGGCAGCAGGCCAAGAGTCTGGTTGAAGAACTGGCCACCAATGTCAGACCTAGGATGGCGTCCTGTCTCATGCCTAGACGCCCTGGAACCGTCGTGGTGTCGTCAATGGCTTCCTAAGAAACAGGTGCACCTCATCCCAAGCTCCACACACAAGGTTTCCTCCAAAGGCCAGCATGAAGTTGGTCAGGCCTGAGTGTCCAAAAACTTGTGGTCAGGCAACACTCCTGCACAAACAGTTGTTTTGCCGCTTTTGCATGGTCATTGCATGTTCACCAAAACGTAATTCCAGGCCACTGTCTCTCAGGGAGCCTCAAGGCTCAACATCGATGCACGTACTTCATGATTCATGATGGAATGTTGCCACCAAGCTTAGCTCTTGCCATAGCAGGGAGACACCGGACATTGCGGCTTGGGCTTGGCTTTGTTTTGGGTGCAAAACCGCTACAGGTAGCGGTCTTGGTATTTCACTCCGCTCAATGTAATTACACCACACCTCTAGGCCTAGCATGCCGTACGGTACCCTTTTTTTGGGGATACAGCCTGCCTCCTGGCATGCAAAGGAGCATGGCCCCTGGCATAGGCGTCGTAGTCTTCGGTGGCCGAAGGCCTCGAAAGGTGGGGGTTCGGGGGAGTGTCACGATACGAGTTGGAGGTGGAGATCCAGGTGCCATGTGCGTCTTCCTTTGCTTCCGCCTTGATTGTTTGTCTCAGACATCTGCTAGGTCTACTTCAGCTACCTGGTTCGCTACGCCTGCATCCAGTCCAACCTGACTGCATTTACAGCTCTGAGTGTCTTTGCTCGAACCTCCTTGCTGGCACAGACCGTCGCTTTGGTGCTCCTTGTTTTCGCGCCAATCACAAGCAAAAAGCCCCAGCTGGACCTTCAGGAAGCCTTCGAAGCGTCTTGTTGCTCCATCGCACTCAGCTGAGCTCCATGCCAGAACGAAAGGCTGAAAGAAGCCTGGCATTTGTCCGCTCCTGATTCCCATGCTGCATCCTTGTCTGAATCATCCGCACTGGGCATCTCTCTGCCAGACTGGCTCTGAAGCATAACATCGCGCATGTTCTTGGAAACATCATCCTTATCGGCAGGCAACACCTGCCTTTGAGCATGCCAATGATGCCATGCCTGGGATGCGTTCGCAGAAGAATCGCCCACATTTTAGGGCTCCCGAATCCTTGAAAGGCATACCGTGTCCGCCATGAGCCGCAGAGAACTCCTATGATCTCACTTACATCCTGGTCAACAGCAAGGATTCTCACATCGGGACAAAAACTAAACCAGCCGCTTCAAAGCATCAGATCTTGAAGGGGTCACTGCGCTGCAGGGTCAGCCTTCCAAAACGCCCACAACATGGCTGTGGATCAAAAAAGGGTATCCAAAATGGAGCCCTTGTAAATGGAAACATGGACTAAAATCTGCGGTCCCCTGGTGGCTTAATTTTGACCCACAACCACATGGAAGAGCCGATCCGATTTTTGTCTGCCGTGGGGCTGGAAGTCCTCACTCGCAGGCGGTTGGCCTCGGTTCGATGGAGCAACTCACGGAGAGCAATTGACCCAAAGTTGGCACCTCCGCACGGAATGACCGAGTGACGCAAGAAGTTCGACATGCACCTGGGTGTGGCTCAAAATTAAACAGGAGGGGCAAACCGCAGGTTTTGGTCCATGTTTCCACTTACCAGGATACCATTTTGGTACCGGTGTTTTGAGCCACAGCCACCTAAGCATACCTGAGCCCCTGCTGGAGCAACTGTGACCCTAGCTCTCCGCCGCATCGCCTTGGGCGCCATTCTCGGCAAACCACCTCAGAGCTGTCTCGCGGATGCCTACGTGCTGCTGGACGTTTCTCAACGCATCGGGCTACCAGGGATCATGGGAACCCCGTGAGCGCTTTGGAAACGCGGCCAAAGCATCGACAAATATTCAGGAATGCCGAATCGGCCCTGAACTCCAAGCTTAAAGCCTTTGGTGCCCGTTTGGCCAGCCTTTCTGCGATGCAGCTCTGCCAGCATCAAAATTGATATCACACAAACAAAACAGACTGAAACCACAGCACATCAAGTGCAACCTTCAGAGCAAAGCTCAGAAACCACAAACATTGTGCACTCCGTCAGAATGCAGCCAACTCACTATGAAAAGCCTGCCAACCATCGCTGAGGCTGCGTCATCTCATTATCATGATGCTCTTCCTTCAACTTCTCTGCCTGAAGATGATGCAATAGCCGAATGCATCTTGAAGAAGGTGAACATGAACAATCTGAAAAACAGTACGATGCAACATTAGCACGTTCTCAATGCCCGCATGTGCCATACAACTACCTGTAAGTTGTGTAACCCTTGCCTTCTCTCGTGGCCAATTATTAGCCCACAGTTTACAGCCCAGAAGCTGAAAACTTGTAAGCTCCCGAATTCCAAGCTCACACAAGCCATGTGCGTACATCACCACGCAGAATACAAAAAAAAGCCTAGCCCAAAAACGCAAGTGTGCACAGACAACAGACCTAGCACATCCTGCTGGATGCCACCATACCTCCTCTGTAAATCATAGCGTTCTGCTTGTTGGCTTGCACTTATCGAACCAACGTCCGCAACATTTGCAGAAAGCGTGCTGCGAAGCAGACTTGTGACACAAAGTAGCAGCTTTGAGCACCCTGCATGCCTGCGCCGAGCACTCGCGTAGTGTGGGGCTTCGGAAAAGTAGGGCTTTTTTGCATTCACTCTCAAGTTCCCGATGTCAACAACTTTAAGTCAGCGAACTTTAGATCTCAACATTGATCGCCCGCCCAGACTTGCACATTCATCGATCAAAGCATCGATATAGTTTGATACTAGCCTGGACTTCCTGCGAATATCGGCTCCACACAGACCTTGGGTGTTCCGAGCAGAAGCCACCGAGCCTTCACCGTGCAGAGGACAAAGAAGAATAATGCAGTGCCACCTGCGTCAAAACAAAGTCAGTCAACTCTCACAAGACGCATTCGGAGCTGGAAATGTGTTAATCGATCTTCTGGCCGCGTCGGCAAGAAAATTGTTCCAGTTGTTGGGCAGCAAAGAATGGCAACCCGGCGAGCTCAATGAAAGCACGGCAGTGCGGTGCTTGGACTGGGAGCGCTGCAGGTTTGCACGCCGACAATGAGGTCCTTATTGTTTGGCACAACCTGCAACACGAGGATCAGCAAAACCTGGGCTGGAGCGAAGGCTGGGCTCATCGATATCCATTGGATGGAAGATGCAAGACCACAGTACCAACGGAGTCCAATCTCCAATCAAAAAGCTAATCAAGGCCCAAGTGCTTGGGCCTTGTTCTCTCACTCTGACATTGCTACATTGCTGATGCATTCGAAGCCTCAAAGCTTGCTGTATACAACCTTCTCGTTAGCATCGCTGCAAGAAATCGTTCTTGGGAATTCTAGCACTGGGCAGTGGCCAACTGCTTGTTGCTGACCTTCAAGCTTGCAATCTGGCTTCTTCGTGAGCTTGATTCCCTCCATACAAACCTTGGCGTGCCCACCTCGGTTCCATCTAGCCCTTGAAAGGTGTGGCAAAAAAGTTCCACGAACCCAGGTCAGCGAGTGGGACAAAGATTTCTGCAACAACTTCCTTTCTCTACCTAAAAGAAAGTGCTGGAAACAACGCCCTGTGTGATGTGCTGTTTTCTTCAACACTGGCGAAAGGTTGCAAATGGCTTGGCTCTAAGGAACACCGAGGCTAAGAAAGTGTGGTGCAGGGAACCGCATGTGTTGCGCTTGGTTCCATTTGCCAGGGTTCCATTTTGGGATACCATTTTATTGACCCACACCCACCTGTCAAGCCTAGGTCTTCAGAAAACCATGGGTTCTGCGGGTCTTTGCTCTTTGCGTCTGTTGCGCTTTCTGCTTGGTACTCTGAAAGCAGACCGGGGCATCGCACAGGGATGGCAATAAGGACGACATTCCTGAGGCGTCTCGCATGTCAGATGCAAATTATCGGAGAAACGGACTTTGCCTCATGCTTGCAGTTTGTCCTTGCTAAACCGGCGACTCGCCAGTGGCACGGCGAGTGGGAAATCCCGGTTGAGACGTATTCACTTGCCACTAACCAAATTGTGAGCAAACCGCGCGGCATGTCATTCAGCTGCATCTGGATGTGTCGCTTTGAGGGAGCCCATTTTCTGTGGTTTTAAAGGGAAAGCAAAAGGCCTTTGTCACCAACCCTATTGGGTGTTGCTCAATAAGTCTGGACCCCAAATGACCATGAGTAGTGGCAAAGATCATTTGTGTAGTGGGGTTCCATGGTCATCCCATGTAAAGGACCCTTCGACCGCCCACGTCCAACTGGGAAGTTCGCCATTTGATCCAAGGCACATGGCACAAAGGAAGGCGAAATAGGCACCGGCCATCACTTCGCGGTCCCTGCTACAAGTGACCTCGCGCAGACTTTGGGCGCGGACTTTGGTAAGGCGCAAATGTTGAACGGATATTTCAGCCTCTCGGAGCGAATTTAGCAAAGAAGCTTGAAACGAAGCTTGAAACTGCCAAGCGAACAACAAAAAACACTGACCCCAAAACGCCCCAAAAAGGAGGGAAAAGGGTCCACAACCAAGACCATCCAGCAAAACCCCTTCTGTTAGGCGGGAGGGACTGGGGTTGCTGTGATTATGTTGACACGCGTGCAAATGGGCCAATCCAGTGCAACTAAAACAGTTCCAAGACCCAAAAGAAGATATGGCTGATTGAGGTTGATATAGATCAGCATCATAGTACAACCGGCTCAGAGCAAACACATCTTGCTGCCACTGGAGTGATGCCCCAAAGTCTCACTTCTCCAACTGATCAAAGTTGTGGAATCTCTTCGCTTGGTGCCACGCATCTGTCGCCAAGGAGAACATGACCTGAGCCATTCATGCGCACTCTGGCAAACCTCCCTGTACCACAGAAAAGGCTCAACATACTAGCTAATGCACAATAGAAATAAGAACAAGAAGCTCCTAATAAGGCCAAGCAAGAATAGCGGCACTCTCCCAAGTGACTTCAGTATAATTGACAGCATCACTCACCACAATCAGACACCCGCACGCGCACGCCGCTCGCCCGCACACATGAAAGCGTGCCAGCAGGCATCGTAGAAATGATCATCCTCGTCACAGAATTTAGCGCGAAGAATGTAAGACGTCAAAATTGTACTGGAGCTGCGAGCAGCCTACGATCTGCAGCTGCTGCTATTGCTGCTGATGCTGCCACCCCTATACACGTCCGTCCATTCGCTCGCTAGCGCTGATGGTCCATCAGCACTCTTGTAAGTTCAAAATCATACTACCCGTTTCAACTATCCCTCCTTGATACGTTCAGTAGATGACCTGTCGCTCTTGCCCCTCCACCACAAATTCATTTGGAAAACTCGAAATCGAAATCATGTTTGTCATGACTATGTCGTTCATTCTTGGAGCCATGGATGATGTTGCGCATCTCTGAAGAAAATGATACGTTCAGTGCCACCTTTACAGCACGCCGGTTTGGCTGCCTGCCAATGCTGGTCTGACTCATCAAACTGTGGCAGCCGCTGTGAAAGCTTAAGCTTCACAGGAAGTATTAGTTTCTGATTTCCACCCGTGGTCCAAGTCTCACCCGCGCGCTGGGTTGGCAGATTTCCGAGAAGCTGTCTGAGCGAGCTCCACCTGATCTTGGCGAACACAGAACACAACTTCCTCTGGTGAGACCTCAGCAAACTTTCAGACCTCAATTGGCCACACCTCGAAGCCTAACGCATACAGCCCTGGTCTGCGACCCTGCCATGTCTTCCAAACGAGCCAAAGGGAGTGGCTCTTGTCAAGCTCCTAGCTGAAGTGAACCGCAGCCAGATTTAGCATCCTGCCATTACCATAGATGATGCACCGAATCAGTAGAACTTGTCCCACTCTTCTGTTGCAGAAATTACGTTGCTGTTGCTGCGCTTAGATTGAAAGCTGTGCCTGGCTCCATCCGCCCAAATCGCGTTTGACGACAGCGAGCGAGAAAGCGAAAGCGAGAGCAGCGCATCCGTGGCTAGGGCCCCAAGCGTTGCTGGTCAGAGCGAAAGATCCAATGATCTGAGCCTGCAAGATGCAGCTTCCAACTCAGATGCCCAGCGCTCTTTTCCCAACAGAATCGGCATCAACTTGTTTGGTGGACTTTGCAGGGGAACCCTTCCCAAAAGAAGGAAAACAAAAGGGCAAACAGGGCACCACTGGGCAACTGGGTGAAACACCAAGCAAGAATATTCAAATGAAACAATTTCTCGAGTTCCCACTCCTGGAGTACGAGACAACTTCCGCAAGTCTTGCTGGCTTGCCGTCAGAGCTAAAGCAAATGAGTAAGTGAGGGCTGACGTTGAAATCGGTTCGAAGAGGCAAAGCACCTTTTCCGAACACGCAATCCAAGATCGGCGGCAGAATCACGGATCAGCTGCAAACGTGGGTGGCAACAGTTGGATCAGTCGAGCTGCTTGCAGCTCAACGACAAAAGGCACTCTCAAATCGACACCATCATTCATGGGATTGAGACCCGCCATTACACGCGCAAAACAGCCCTCATATTTAAGCCCAGTTTCTCAGTTCCATAACTCAGCCGCAGACGAAAACACGAGGTCTCCCGCGCCCAACCCCCTTGAAGGTCGACATCACGGGTTCTGAAAAAACAAAAATCTCAGGCACCGGCCACTGTACACAGCCACAGCGCGCTGCTGGTCCCCCCGAAGATCTGCAGCGCCCTGTGCGCCGTTGCTTGTGTGAACAAGCGAGACGTCTTGGCTGGCGAGACATGCGACACAAGCCGAATCTGAAGATGCAAATAGAGGAAGAAGGACTGTAACGTCAAAATCGAAAAATACGCAATGAACGTGGATTGGAGCAATCCATTGGCATTGATTGAGCACAAACTGCATCCAGGAGGTCAGCCTTGCAATGACAGTATGAGGCCACAAATCTAAATCCCCTGCTTCACTACTTGTAGGCTTCTTTGGCATTGCATATCAAAAGGAGCTGCACGCGGCTTGACCGTCAAGCCAAGCTCTGATTTTTGGAAAGGTACACACCTCAAGGGCCCGGGCCAGCCCGGCAGGAAGGTGCCGGCGGCAAAGAGGCCGGCGGCCAACTGGCACAAGCCACTTTTCTCAGGACAAGCGAGAGGGGATGTGCACAAAGCCTTCAGCGAGGAGCAATGGCAAGCTCCTCGACAAGAGCCAATTACACACTCAGAAGCTCGTAGAGTGCACCCAGAGTCCCTCCAAGGTGAAGATGTCTCAGCGACAAGCTGCCAATACTTGTCTGAAGGTAAACTCGGAAAGAACAAATACACTGAACATGTCCGTGTTGATGCAACAGGCCCTAGCCGATGAAGTATCTGCACGCTTTGACAAGTCCAACGAAATTAATTGGCTTCGAGCCAGATTGCGTCCTCGAATTCGAGGCAAACCCAATAAACGAAGTAAAACTTAGTTGGCCAGGCATGAGCAACTGCGATAGATAGACAAACATGATACGATGTGTGTGTGTGTGACATTTCAGCTCTGAGCTTCTGAGTGAACCCGCATCGCAGGATGAACCCTCCTGTCTCACTCTCAAAAATGCTCGCAGCAATCAGCTCCTAAAAACTGCGAACGTCCGAAACATCCCGGCTGGGCCCGGCGATCCACGCCGTCGCTAAACCTGGCACTGCGCGAAAATTGGAAACCAAAACGAGCATAGGGGATAATATGCCTACCCTCCCACCCTTTTCACATGGAACCTGACGTTCGGGGGTCCCTGCAAAAGGAAAATGGTCCAAACCAGGACCCATCGATCAGGTTCCATGCGAAAAGGCTGGGAGGGTAAGTTGGGCTGTCAAGCCCGGACCTCCCATAAGGTCCGCCACAAATGACCGCCACCAGATTGATCATGATGCTCGCCACGGACTGGTATTCCGACCTGCGCGGAAATGCCTGAGGGCTTACGCCAAGTGAGTCATAAATCAAAACCCGGTATTAAAATGGTCTGCCCGGAACCATGTAAAGAATTCAGAAGGCGGCCGAAGCTATTTATGGTTGGGATTGTCACTTACTACCCTTCATCTACCCGGGTTTTGATGGTGGCTCAAGCGTTCTTCCTCTTCTAGCGAGGCAATGTTGTGCTGAAAGTGGCGACTGTCCCATCTGATAGCCAGCAGAGCGCCGATTGCCAGTTTGCCAGTCTGAGCCTCCGGCATGTGGCTGCCCCAATATTGCGCCTTCATGTCGGAGAGCACGAAGGTATTGGCCAAGTCTTGGCAAAGAGACCAATGAATATCCTTGCTAAGCTGCATGCCACCTATCCATGGAGACGAATGCTTTGCTAAAACCTAGCAACCTGGAGTCTGGCATGTTCAGTCCAACGCGCTGTGGTTACATCCTTTGCAAACTGGCTTAGAACAAAGCGCAGCGCTTTCTTGGCCAGACCTCCCTAACTCCAAAAGTGCACACCGAGCAGCTGCAAAACCCTTGCTGCAGCCCGGCAAGGATCAGCACCTCAGCCAATGCGCAAGCAACTTCCGCCCTCCCCTCACTGCCAAAGGTCCTACAGTCACCAGTTTGTCGAGTTGTTTCCCTTTAAAACATCCCCACAAGGGACACTCACCTTTCATGGGCCAAAAAGGTAATGTTTAAAATCCCCAAAAAGGGAAGTATGGGGACCCCTGTTGTCCGTCCGCTCGCTGCGGTCGAATTGAGAGACCCACTAAAAAGTCAGCAAACGCAAACACGGGTCATCAGCTGGTTTGTTTCAAGAAGGGTTTGAAGCCTTTGTGAGACCGTGCTTTGGTCCGAGCTTTCAACCGCAAGCTGCGACGGAAAATCTATCTCCAGAAAATAGAACGAGATTAATGGGCGAAATGATAACATGAAGAAGATAATAACATGCTAAGAAAAACCTAACGAAGCAAGGGACAGGCATGTTTATCTTCTTCCCTGTCTTTTCCTATGACCTACCTCTAACTTGGATTTCATGGAGGTAGAGTGTGATAGAAATAGAAAGGGATAGAAAAGATTAACAAAAGCATCTCATACTCATCTGCAAATTAATGTAAAGATATGAAAAATGCAAAATGTATTACTTCTCTTTATCTTATCTTGTTGTTTCTTTGCTTTATACTATAATATATCATTGCAATCTTCACCACGTAAAGATTCCAGATTCCTAGCGTGAAGATTGCAAAATGAAAAGAAGTAGCCATCTCTTATCTCTTTTCTATTCTTCTTTGTCGCCAACCTCAACCTGAGAACAGCGCCTTCAGCAGCTGCGGGTTCCTGAGATAGACAGAGACAGGCAGCCAGCGAGGGATGAGTGCGGTGAGTGTGGTGAGTGCGGTGTGTGTAGTGTGTGGGGGGAGTGTGGGCATCAAGTCCAACAAAAATTCGATCACCACGGCCCGATACTGAACCCACTATTGTTGGGTTGTATCATGACTCATCCGTGGCTGCATAGCGTTTTGCCTAGGTTGGTGTTCTGTAAACCAGACGTGACTGCGTGCAAAGTCAGTACTGAAGACATGCAGAACAATTCTGACAAGCAGAAGATGCACTCATCGAGCAACTACTCGTGGTAATACCGAGCGCTCCGCAAGCTTTTGCCAACTCTGAGCAAAATCATGTGCTTCTGGCTACTGACAGACTGACTAAACCTGCATGCTGGCCACTCTCTTCACACTTGAAACTCGGGTGGTCTGGCTTTACCAATTTCAGCTCCCCAAACACTAAATGCATCCTATTCTCTCGTCTCATGCAGCCTGGCGTCCGCCGGAACATCTGGAGATTTGCCTGGACGAGGCTGGTGGACCTTTCAGGAATGCAGCGAAGGACAAAGCGCTCGTAGGCTTGGAACATGCCTGCTTGCGCCAGTGGCAACAGCTTCATTCTTGACTGCTGCTATCGCATGGATGGCAACCTGCTGCATGTCACATCGTATCCCCAAACGCGAACATCTTTCAGCGGCTTGGAGGAAAGGTCTCTGAACGTATCCTCCTATCAGCCAGTACTCTCAAAGTCCCGCGGATCATGAAAAGGCGCCAAGCCCACCGACTATCCACAAGGCTGAGCACGCTGCTCATCTTCTTCGTCAACTTCTTGCGAACCATCAACTTCTTGCGACTCCTGGCTACATTGGCGCAGTGTGCGTGTTTGTTCCTTCTAAAAAATCCACCCAAATCAACAAGTTATCGCATTTGTTTCAATGAGACGCCGAAACTCCACAGCTGACTCCTGTGTTTCCTGAAGGAAAAAGCCTCATTCTGAGCAAAAACAATCAATGTTGTTTGCAGTGTCATATCATCAGTTGAAGCCGAAAGGACTTGCAACCAACAGCAAAGTCAAATGCTTAGATAGTTTGCTTCACACATGGCTCAAAGTGCCAGCATAGTACACCCGCACATGGTGCTTTCTTAGACCATGAGCGGCCTTACTCGGTCCATGAGGTGCTTAGCCGCCCCCATCCTATTGGGATTGGGGGCGTCCTTTGCTTGGGGACAGACAAAGTTGCTCCCAAAACCACTGAATCACAATACCAAACTATGTCTCACTCTGGTTTTGCAAATTTGTTTAGTTTCACATCACGAGCAACCACGACGCCTGCCTCATCAGAGTTGTTTTTCAACGGCTGCATGTTGGCTAAAGATTGTGTTGCAGCTCTTTGCATGTTCGTTCATGACTTCACAACGGTATTCTTACTTGCAGCTACACAATAATAAAGTGTTCTGTCAGGTTCCTAGCACATTCAAGATGCAATGCAATGCTGGCATTATTTGCTGCATGACGTTGGGCCCGTGCAAGCAAAATGGCTTTCACAACAGCACAGAAACATGCAACATGCCTGCTCACAATGGACATCTCATCATCACGAAAAAGCTGCGACACACAGTAACCAAGTGCCAAGAAAAACGCTTGCGCTAGCCTGCAAACGTGCAACCGCGTGTTTGCCAATCCACTTTGAATGAATCAGGGACGCAATTGATATTTGCACTTCCACAACATGAATCCCAAAACCCGCAGCGTTGCTGTTATTATGATGCTCGAAGCGTTACCTTCCAGGAATCTTCACAGATGGAACACACCGGATTGATGAAGAACAAAAGAAGAACGAGAAAAGACTTACAGAACAGAAGCCAGATAGCAAGCAGGTGTTGTACAAGCTTTGGCTGTGGCTTCCCGTTCCGGAAAGGCAGCCCCAAAAGCTGTACTGCCAAGCCAACAGCTCTTCTTCCCAACTTCCCCCAGCCCCTCGGGAAATTCTACCGCCAAAATGCACTGAACTTTCCGGCAAAGCGCCACACAGCAGGCCAGGCCAAAGACCTGCAAGTAAAAAACATAATGCTACAATTTACGAAGAACACGCGACGAATGAGCATCAAGCAAGTGGTTCTCTCGCAAGACACAATAATAGTTTCCGGCAACAAAGCAGCAGCATAGGCACCTGCACAGTAAAGAAGAGATAAATCACCTGAATTTGCAACAAAGCAGCAGTCACACAGCATGCCAGGGGCCTGTCCCTGAAAAGATTGAACTTTATGCGGAACGAAAAGGGACGAATGAGCATCAGGTAATTCTACAGCCAAGATACACAACAGCATCTTCCGAAAACAACATAGCGCCATATTATTTTGCACACAATGATCATTAGCATCAGACTGTTGCTCCACAAAATATTCAAAATTGTATGTTCCGGCAACAAAGCAGCATCTACATACAAAGCACCAAGAGCCCGTCCCTGCAAAAAACACAACGCAACATTTCACGCAAAACAAGGAGAGACAAATGAGCATGAAGCAAGTGTGCCACAAAATATACACACCGCTTTCCGGCAGCAAAGCAACAGCCACACGAGAAAACTTGAGGCACGGCAAAAGAGCATCAGGCAGTTCTACCGCCAAACTACTCCACAGGAATCAGCAACAGGCAGCTGAGCACCTAGCAGCCCAGCTGGTCTGCCACAGAAGGTCGTCCACGAACAGTGTGGGGTTTCCATGCCCAGATTCCAAGCCGGAATCAAGCGAGTGGGCCGCAACGCCCCCGCCGGCCTTGCCCTGCCAGCCTTACATTCCTACAGCGCCTCGACACGGGATTTTCAAAGCGTTGCTCAAGCTGTGTTCCGAGCCTCAGTACATGAACGGGGGCCAGGCCTGCCATTGATTTTTTGTTCCTGCGCTCAGAGCTCCATTGCACACAGGCAGTCTGTGTGGCAAGAGGAACGGAGGCTGTGCACTCATTCGCGACGGTGCCCGCCTTATCCTGCATAGCCCCCCAAGTTCAGTCCGGCGGAATCGCCAGTTGGGGCTGGCCTAGGTAGGCGTCTTGTGCCCGGCCCTCAAGCCTTCATCGCTGCTTCAAATAATCAGGCTTAACCTGTTGAGGAGAGATATGCTTACACTGCCAACGGATGCCCAAGACAGCTTCTTCGTCTGAGTATGGTCGATCGCGCTGCCACGAAGGGACAAGTGCCATTTTTGCGGACCCCGGCAATGCTTTGGTGCTTGAACGAGTGATTGCATTGCGCCAGTAAGGCCAAACGCAAGGGCTGTTGCTGCCGAAAGCATGATTTGGTGACTTGCCGTGTCAACCATGCTTGCGGAGCATGTGAAAGTTGGCTTCTTCCAGCCAGGACATCCGCCTTTGGAAACGGCGATGAAGAGGATGTCTAGATCTGGGTAGAAGGTGGGAAGCAAGAAATGAGCCTTGGCTGAGAGCGCCGGGGCCCGGATGTGTTGCACGTCGCCGCGGGAGGGCTGGGGATCAAACAGACTTGTTACAAGGATCATGATGATGCTGGTCATGATGACGATGCGCGACGAAAGTGACGATGAGGATTGTCATGACGACTGTCATCGGCCTGACGGCGCAGTTGAAGTGTGTATAAGATACGGGGTAAGGGTCATGACGCCGATGATGCGATGACCACGACGACGGAAGATCACGAGGTCATGATGATGATGATGCTGATGATCGCCATGGATGATGGATGACGATGAACGTTTGCGAAGGATTCGAAATCTAAAATGCTGCGTGCAGGCGTGTGGCTGCAACATAACGACCCCTAGATATGCGGTTTTGCAAAATGCCCCGCAGCTGCGTTTCTGCAAGGCGAGCTTAAAAAACATGGAGAAAAAAAAGGGAAGCCAACCAAGCCCAGCCAGAAGCCAGCCAGAAGCCAGCCAGAAGCCAGCCAAAAGCCAGCCAGAAGCCAGCCAGAAGCCAGCCAAAAGCCAGCCAGAAGCCAGCCAGAGCCAGCCAGAAGCCAGCCAGAAGCCAGCCAGAAGCCAACCAAACCTCTTTTTTTGATTGCCAGAAGCCAGCCAAACCAGCCACCAGAAGCCAGCCAGAAAGCCAGCCAGGAGCCAGCCAAAAAGCCAGTTAGGGGGGCTCGCCTTGCAGAAACAAAGGCAGCTGCGGGGCATTTTGCCAAACCGCATATCTAGGGGTCGTTATGTTGCAGCCACACGCCTGCACGCAGCATTTTTATAGTCCAAAAATGAAACCGCCTCTGCAAACGCATAAGCCAGACCTCTGCGCCTGAACGCTTCCAACAGCTTCAATGAATCGTGGACCTGCATGTCCGGCACCACCACCTGCTCTTTGATCGATAGCTTGTCGGACTCAAATTCCAGTTGTTTCTTTGGATTGCTGGCTGTGGTAACTTCATGAACCCGGGAGACACAACGCTCAGGCGGTATGTATCTCAACTGACCAGATTCACGCTGCTGGGCGCACAAATCCAGCAAGGCGTGCCCCGGCTCCATCGGTCCTTCAATCAGAACACCTATCAAGGTGTCCCTAAGGTGCTTCATCCTGCGGTCCCTTTCGGCTTCCGGCACCTTCTTCAGGGCAGCACTGTCTGGGTTCACCACTTGCTCCCGCAATGCCGCCAGGACCAGTGTTTGGCTTTCGAACAGCAGACGCTTGATCGCCGACATGTCGCCCAGCGAAACATTTGCGTCCACTGTGGATTGTACCCAATTTGTAAAACTTGCTTCATCTAATGGTTGCCCAGGTTGCCCATGAGCATAAGCCAAACTTCCCATGGAGCCTTCGCAATGTCCGCAGTGCTGCATCTCCAAGACGCACCTCGCCTGCCCTCTTTGAGAAATGAGCCTCTGAATCTATAAGCGAGGCCATGGCGTAAGCGCGAAGCAAGCAGTACTAAACGTGACAACCGTACGACAAACCAAAAAATTCAAAACATGGCACATGTCAAAGACCACATGGGAAGCTCACCCAGAAGAAATTCGGAGCGAGGAGTTGACCAGACAAGGCACCTCAATGACATGAATGCACCCTATCCTAACTCTTGAGCCTCTCTGTGCCGAATCAAAACTTGATTCAAAATGCACTCAACGCCCATCGGCCACTAACTCTCGCCCATTGGCGCGGCACAATCTGCCTTTTGTGACACATGGCGAGGTGATATCTCATGGCCCATCGGCCGTGCACATTTGCACATTGAGCTTCGCATTCGAAGCATCACCACCGCTTCCTGCAGAGTGAGCAATCTGCATTTGCCTCGTGCTCTTGACGAGACTCCTCATAATTGGAATTCAATCTGCGGCCACATGCAGTGAGTCGGCCCCCTTCACTGTAGGTAGCTTCATCCATCTTGCATAAGTGCAAGATGCGAGACTTCTTGTGAACAAACCATTTCTCAACATTAATGACTGGCCGCTGGCGAATGGCCGGTGTAGCATTTCCCTCATCACCTCCAACATCGGATTGCACGCCGTCACTGGCTTGATCATCAGCTGAACTGACACTGCCTTGCTCATCATCTGAGCTTTGCACAATTTCCTCAACAGGGCCTGCACTGTCAGCTTCAAACGATTGTTCCTTAACTGCTTGGCCGCATGCTACTTCTCCCGCATCGTGGGGGGTTTTGAAATAGTCACTTCGTGAGGCATCTGGCACAAACTGCCCGGCTGCAATTTCAGTGATGACCTTTTCCAACTGCTTCACTGGGCCAATCACCAAGTCCCTGGCGTAGATTGCAGAGCTTGACACCACTGCACTTGTGTGCCTTCCTAGACAACTCCTGTCTGCTTCGGACAGCCCAAACTTGGCACACCAACTCAAACATGTACTCTGAGGAGTCCACGCATCATATCCGTGACCTCTTTGGACATGAGACCTCGCACGCACAGCTCGGAACAAGACAGATCCCTTGGGGGTCTCAGCAAAGGCCCGTTGATGGTTCCATCCAAAGTCAGCCCAATTGCATTGAAGGCTTTGGCCGCATTATACATCCAAACTGTTCCTGCGACCCCTTTGGCAGGAATGAGAATTGGAAGGAGCATTGCCTTCTTCTGAGCAGTCCGTCCTGTCTTATGTATGCCTGTGCGGATCTCCAAGTAGCCGCCCTCTTCTCCATAATCTGCCACTGCATCATGAACACAAGCAAGGTCACTATGTCTACAGCGTCCATAAACTGCAATGAGCAAATAAGCACAAACAGCACGGTCAAACGGACACAGCTCCTGAGAATCCAGCAGTTGATGCAAGAAGCGCATCTGATCTACTGTGATCACCTTGGCCTGTTGCGTGAATCTCTTTCCTGCAAACATCTGCTCGCACGGCGACTAACAATCAAATGCCCGCTGTTGATACCCATCACGTGAGTTGCAAACCTAAGTGCTGAAACGAAATCTGCAGCTTTTCTAGGCGCTCCACCTGCTTTGCGAAGAGCACTGACATACGCCCAGGCCAGATCCTCATGAAAAATGTCGCTGCGATCAGGGAAGGCCTTGGCCATCCATCTGAACGCTTCCAGCAATGCATTTGCACGTTTGACCACTGTAAACGGTGACCTTGTTCCGAGCGTGGCTGCAATAATTTCCAGAGCCGCGTCATCTCGACCGGAACCCAGTTTCCCTTGCAGTTGTTCCATCAGTTGATGCGAATCGGGGCATGTCTGCAGAATGGTCCACCTCTGCATGAATGAAATGTCCTCTCGGCTACTGATGACCTTGGCGAAGACCTCTTGTCCGTGCAGTCCATCCTGCTCAATAACCGAACCTGTTTGAGGGTCTGACTCATTGAGTCCTGTCTCTGTGCTTAGGAAAGGCAACATCCGTGGCACTGCATCATGATCAACAGGCCCAAAAATTTGCGTCGACGACCCAACTTCCCAAGGCATTGTAATGTTGCAGACCTGAGTGTTTGTTATGATGGCATGTCCAACAAACAGCTGCGAAGACAAAATATCCAGTGTACTTCCTGTTGGTTCTTCGTCAACAACACTGAAAGAATCTTGCGAAAAGCTGTTCGAGACATAATCGTGAATCTCATCGTGAAGATTGGGTTCGTCATGACTCCCATCGTCTGCAAATTCGTGTGGCGAAAATTCATAGCCAAGAGGTTCAGTCTCCCGGTGCCCAGTATGTGGAGGTTCAAGCGGAATAATCTCGTTGACCAAATCGGATTCAACAATATGCAAAGGTTCATCCCTTGGCACATCCGCTTCGGTAAAACGCTGTCGCTTCTTCCATGGCATTCTAACTACGACAACATAGACCCCCACATTACAAAAAGGTGCACCGAGTGAACGGAGACACCCACCCTCCTCAGCCCATGCTGCGGCATGACATACACTCACAGGCTGGCTTGAAAAACCACTGTTTTTCACTTTGGTTGGCTCACAAATAACGTGCTATCACAAGTGACCGCTTACACGACTCGTGTAGGTACAGCGGGGCTGACACTGCCACGAGCCGTGCAAAGGGCAAGCCAGACACAACGCGAAAGCAACGAGGTTGATTGAACCAAGGGGCCCAATTGATTGAGTCACAGTACGCGCAGGCACAGCGGGGCTGGCACTGAGTCGAACCGTGCAAGAACCAAAACCAGGGTGTAGACCGACTACTCGCCTGTCGCCAAAACAGCGGCATCAAAGATGACATGGCCTCACAATTTGGAAGCTGGTGCCAATGGACTCAACATGCCAGCTAATGGCCAGCACAGCGGCAAACATCAGCGACCATATGGGAAGCCAATGAGTGCTCCCACAAGTGACCGAGAGCCAGGGGTCCATATTATGTTTGAGCTGCGGCACGCTCAGGTCAGCGGGGCTGACACTGAGACGTACCGCGCCAAGGGCACCCGAACGATGTTGAACCCAGAGAAGGGTGACACAAAATAATATTTTGCCGCGACGCAAAAAGCTGAAAAATGGCATAGCGCGCACCACACATGTCAATTTCAACATGGTCACGATGGAACAGCGCAGCACGCACAGCGCGAGGAAGTGCGGCAGCACCTTTCGTGACGGGGTAGGCACGACCGCGCCCGTCATCACCATCAATGCGATAGGGAACATGTTTGAGAACAACCACCCCGTTCGCATCAGAACGGAGGCATTCTCCGCCAGTGGCAATGTATGCCTCCAAGGCAGTGCGATGGGAGGGCGAGTGACGCCTAATGTCAGCTATATCAAGGGCGTGCAAAGTAGGGCACTCAACCAGGCAGAAGGCCTGTTGTTCAGAAAGGGAGGATGCAGCGAGGTGATGCCATCCACAGTTTGTTCAAGCACATTGAAGTCATCACCAACGAATTTTCATACGATGACCCCCCCGCCTCCGGTACACTCCGAGCGGTGACAGCTACCATCGAAATGAGCAACGAGAGCAGTCCACCGCCAGGGACACTGTGCACATACAAGAGGATCACCTTGTTGTACGACTTGTGGCAAGTACATAAATGTGCACAGAGCCACACTCACAAACCGACATGGTAGGTAGAGGCGGCAGCGGTTGTAATTTAACTCCAAAGTTAACTGCAGCTTTTTTTGCCCCTTAGCAGCGATCCGCGTCGAGCGCACGTCTGCATCAAGCAACTCTGTGTAAAACGGCTACAAAGCAAAAAAGGTACGCGCATCGCAAGAGGTGCGTGTGCCTCAAAAGTGCCCAGGCTCGATCAGCACACAACAGAGAAACCACACAAAACAAGACAAGCAAGCAAACAGGCAAACAGAAACACGAACAAAGACGAGCCGAAAAGCGAAGCCTGTACAATCATGCAAGAAGGGAGTACCAAGCATATTCAAGGCACTGCCGACGCACGCCATCAGACACGGATCCTCTACATAAGATCCGGGGCCCGACGTGGAGGCACAAAACATTAACAGGCGCAACACAGCCAAATTAGGCGAGCTGCGGAAAAGGCAAGGGGGACCAAAACCAGGAAACAAACCCGAAAACAACAAACCAAACAAACCAAACAACCACCAAAACCCCAAAAAGGGGGGGGGCGCCAAAAGCTAGAAAGCAGCGCCAAGCCAACCTGAGGTCAGCACTCACACATGCACCATCTCCGAATAGCCTCACGGAAACCAGACAGGAAACCAGTCATTTCTTCGTAGAAACCAAGACGTGGAGACCTGAAGCCCATTCAATTCATCAGCGCGAGCGCGGCAACAAGGACTGCTGAAAGAAGCCCCTGCTGTCCACCAAGCTGAAAGGCAGAGGCAAACGTTAACACGGAGGGGGGGACCCCCCTCCAACAGCGACACCGTCGCACCAGCAGCGGCCATCAGCAGCACCCACATCAGGACGTGGAAGCCAGGAGCATTCATTTCCTCGAGGACGTGGAGACCTGAAGCCCATTCATTTCCTTCAGCGTGAACACACCAAGGGCAGTGCGCTGCCTGCAACACTCTGCCTGGCCAGTCTTAGTACGCAAAGAGGCTGCACAAAGACAATTGTCCGGCCAGCCTGCAGTTCGGAAAACCTCGCCCGGCCAGACTGTAGTTCGCAAAGATGTCAGCCTGCAAAACTCCACCTGGCCTGTCTGTAGTACAAAGAAGCCACACAAAGACCATCGTCCGCCCAGTTTGCAAGATGTCTAAGATTGCTGACTGCAAAACTTCGCCCGGCCAGAATGTAGCTTGCAAGATGTCTTCAGCAGTGGAAATCAAAACCACGCCCTTCACCTCAATGAAACAGCAAGGGCCCACCGGGGCAGAGTACGCAATCGTTGGCAGCCTCCTCGCAGCTCAACGACAACAACCAGCAGGTTGGTGTCTTGAGTTTGCAAAGAGTTTGCAAAGATGTCTCTGCAAAGACTGCTGTCTGCTAAACTTCGCCCGGCCAGTCTGTAGCTTGCAAAGATGTCTTCACAAAGGCTGCTGTCTGCAAAGATGTCTTAACCAAAAACTGCTGTCAGCAAACCTTGCCCGGCCGGTCTGCAGTACGCAAAGATGTCTTCACAAGACTGCTGCCTGCAAGACTCCGACCGGCCAGTCTGCAGTTTGCAAAGATGTTTGCACAAAGACTGCTGTCTGCAAAACTTCGCCCGGCCAGTCTGTAGCTTGCAAAGATGTCTTCACAAAGGCTGCCGCCTGCAAAGCTTCGCACGGCCAGCCTTGGTTCGCAAGGATGTCTTCAACGAGACTGCTGCCTGCAAAACTCCGCCTGGCCAGTCTCTGCAAAACTTCGCCCGGCTTGCGTGTAGCTTGCAAAGATGTCTCTAGAAAGGGGAAAACCTCCCGGCCAGACTGTAGTTCGCAAAGATGTCAGCCTGCAAAACTCCACCTGGCCTGTCTGTAGCACAAAGAAGCCACACAAAGACCATCGTCCGCCCAGTTTGCAAGATGTCTCTGCAAAGATTGCTGACTGCAAAACTTTGCCCGGCCAGAATCTAGCTTGCAAAGCTGTCTTCAGCAGTGGAAATCAAAACCACGCCCTTCACCTCAATGAAACAGCAAGGGCCCAGCGGGGCAGAGTACGCAATCGTTGGCAGCCTCCTCGCAGCTCAACGACACAACCAGCAGGTTGGTGTCTTGAGATTGCCGAGTTTGCAAAGATTGCTGTCTGCAAAACTTCGCCCGGCCAGAATGTAGCAAAAACCACGCCCTTCACCTCAATGAAACAGCAAGGGCACACCGGGGCAGAGTACGCAAATCGTTGGCAGCCTCCTCGCAGCACAACGACAACAACCAGCTGGTTGGTGTCACATGGCCAAGGCTTGAGCCAGGCTTGAGCCAAAATGGCTACGGACTCCAAAGTTAACTGCAGCGAGAGGGACATGTTGCATCCATTCGATTTCTATGTCGATATGGCGGAGAGCAAGAACCCCAGCGAAAAATCCGCAGGGGAGTGTTCACTGCTGAGTCCGCAGCCGCACCGAGATGCGCGGGTCCACTGGCGCCGAAGTAAGAACCAAGTGCCATTTGAGAACCGCCTACGAACAGTTGGCGCGACAACCTTGCGAGGTGAAGAGAAGTGAAAAAGGAAATATCAGAGCGATCCTTCCACACGCCGCGGCCATGTCCTGGTCAGGAAGCCAACCGCATATTTGACAAGGTGGGTCTTCATGGCAGCGGCGGCTGAGTTGCCACTGGAACAGAATTCCACACATGTCTTAGGCCAGGAAATAGGCGCAACATGACCCGAACTGCTGTTTAAGAGCAAGTGGCAGCCGCCTTCTTGGACACGCAAACCGGGTCTGCTCTTGTCTACGGGTGAAGCGCCCCAGCCCTTTTGGCCAGCTGCTATTGTCAGCACAGGGGATCCCAAGGTTGCCGAAGGCAAGGGTCTCGCTTTCCATTGCTGTGAAGGGCCGGACCCGTTCGCTTGCCCAGCTTACACCGCAAGACCACCGCGCAGTTGCCGCCAGCCTCCCTGCGTCATCCCACGACGTGGCGTGTCTGGGAGGACTGCTGGCTACTGCCGCTATTGCCTTCGTTGGCACAGGCACACAACGGCTCGAGCATGTCCGCACAGAGGTCGAACATGCTGGACACGCTATTTTGCGCTGCAAGCCATTGAGGCGCTCGCTCCCACACGTGTCCTTTCCCTTTCGGGATGGGGTGCCCTGGCGTGCGACGTTGCCATGCTTGAGCACACGGCGTCGTTCTCTGCTGGGGGCGTGCCGCCTCTACGTCGCGGCTCCGATCATGGTTCCATTGTTCCCCGATCAGCGCATTTTGCCGCAACGTGGCCACGCATGTACAGGTTGCGGATGCCATTGCCTCTCACCGTGCTGGCGTGACCGATGTGCAGTGTTTTGCGTGTAGCATGACCAGCCTGCAAGCGCGTTTCTTTTTGGCAGCACCATGATTGCCAGCGGGGGGTCTGCTTCGGGGCACCTGCCCCGCCAAATTCAATGGTCAGCCAAACCACGGGCACGCTGTCTGCAGGACAAGCAGCAGCCCGTTTACCAGTCGCATAATGGCCTCGACATTGTGGGGCCCCTGGCCTGGGGAGGGTCCACCAGTGCACAACGTCGACGCCAGCACCAAGCTTTTTTTTTAGAGGGAGTTTCCCAAACGGATTCTATTCCACCTGACAGGCTCCTAGCACTCGTCCGTCCAGGAAACGACCTCGTCCTGCGAAGGATTCGAAGTCTAAAACGCTGCGTGGAGGCGTGTGGCTGCAACATAACGACCCCGAGATATGCGCCGCAATTTGGCTCCAGGTTGCATTTCAAGCGAGCCAACCTTTGAGAAAAAAAAGGGAAAAGGGGTTTCCTTTCGCAAAGCTTGACCTCGCTTGAAATGCAACCTGGAGCCAAATTGCGGCGCATATCTCGGGGGCGTTATGCTGCAGCCACACGCCTCCACGCAGCGTTTTAGGTTTCGAATCCTTCGCAGGACGAGGTCGTTTCCTGGACGGACGAGTGCTAGGAGCCTGTCAGGTGGAATAGAATCCGTTTGGGAAACTCCCTCTAAAGAGAGAGGTTGCCAATATTGATCCATGGTTGACTCTCGTTGCCGCAATATTGATTCAAAATTGCTCCATGGTTGACTCTTGTTGCCGCAAGATTGATTCAAAATTGATCCAAAAACGCGTGTACGCCAACCTGCCGAGCCGCCTCTCACACGCCAACCTGCGGAAGCCCCGCAGTCCCCCGGGTCCTTGCTATCTGTGCTTTCTGCGCTTCCTGGCTCTCACGCGCCAACCTGCGGAAGCCCACAGTCCCCCGGGTATATGTGCTATATGGGTCTTACACGCCAACCCCCCACACTCTCCGGGCTCCTTGCTATACGTCCTATATGTAGTATATGTTATCGAGACGCGCGTTAAAATACACTATATGTGCCATACAATGCAAATTTGGTGCATGTTGAGATGCTATATGTATAGTATACAGCTCAGCACATATAGGACGTATAGCAAGGAGCCCGGAGACTGTCAGAGTTCGGCGGCTTGCCTTGTAAGAGCCATATAGCACATGTAGCACGTATAGCAAGGACCCGGGGGACTGTGAGGGTTCGGCGGCTTGCCCCGCCACCTGCCCGGCATAGAAGCCTCCACCCTGCCGCGCCACCTGCCCGGCATTGAAGCCTGCGCTGCCACGCCACCTGCCTGGCATAGAAGCCTCCACCCTGCCGCGCCACCTGCCCGGCATTGAGGCCCTGCCGCGCCACCTGCCCACATTGGGCCGCGCCACCTGCCTGGCATCGGAGCCACCGAGTCATACGGATCATACGGATCATGCGGTCATACGGTCATACGGCGGCTTGGCACTGCGCCACCCGGCCGCGCCACCTGCCCGGCATTGAAGCCCTGCCGCGCCACCTGCCCGGCATCGCCAGCCCATACGCTCATACGGCAGCTTGGCACTGCTCTCTCTTTAGAGGGGGTTTCCCAAATGGATTCTATTCTACCTGAGAGGCTCCTAGCACTCGTCCGTCCAGGAAACGACCTCGTCCTGCGAAGGATTCAAAGTCTAAAACGCTGCGTGGAGGCGTGTGGCTGCAAAATAATGACCCCTAGATATGCTTGCAATTTGGCTCCAGATTGCATTTCAAGCGAGCCAACCTTTGCAGGGCTAAGAAAAAACAAAAAACAGAAAACAAGGGGTCCCAAAAAAAAGGGTCCCCAAAAAAAAGGGAAAAGGGGTTTCCTTTGGCAAAGCTTGACATCGCTTGAAATGCAACCTGGAGCCAAATTGCTGCGCATATCTAGGGGTCATTATTTTGCAGCCACACGCCTCCACGCAGCGTTTTAGACTTCGAATCCTTCGCAGGACGAGGTCGTTTCCTGGACGGACGAGTGCTAGGAGCCTCTCAGGTAGAATAGAATCCATTTGGGAAACCCCCTCTAAAGAGAGAGCTTGGCCTGCTCTGCAAAGGAGCGCGCTCTGCAAAGAAGCGTGCTCTGCAAAGGAGCAGCGTGCTCTGCAAAGGAGCGCGCTCTGCAAAGGAGCGCGCTCTGCAAAGGAGCGCGCTCTGCAAAGGAGCGCGCTCTGCACAGGAGCGTGCTCTGCAAAGAAGCGTGCTCTGCAGAGGAGAGTGCTCTGCAAAGAAGCGTGCTCTGCAAAGAAGTGTGCTCTGCAAAGGAGAGTGCTCTGCAAAGGAGAGTGCTCTGCAAAGAAGCGTGTGCTCTGCAAAGGAGAGTGCTCTGCAAAGAAGCGTGCTCTGCAAAGAAGTGTGCTCTGCAAAGGAGAGTGCTCTGCAAAGAAGCGTGCTCTGCAAAGAAGTGTGCTCTGCAAAGGAGAGTGCTCTGCAAAGAAGCGTGCTCTGCAAAGGAGTGTGCTCTGCAAAGGAGCGCGCTCTGCAAAGAAGCGTGCTCTGTCTTCACCGCGCCCGAAGCTGACTCACCGAAGCTGACTCATGTATTTCTCTAGTTGTGTGTCTTCACAAACAAAATATTTGACTTCGCGCCCGAAGCTAACTCACCGAAGCTGACTCACCGAAGCTGACTCATTGATTTCTCTAGTTGTGGGTCTTCACAAACAGAAAATATGTGACTTCGCGCCCGAAGCTCACTCGTCTCCATCCCCGCAAAGGATAGTCGTTTTTGACTAGAGACGTCTGCGCCCAAAAACATGCAGAAAACACAGAAAATTGGCTTCTTCCAGGCTCCCTGGTTGCAGGGAAGCTCAGCCACTCTGCAAGCTCCTCCGTGGCCGCGCGCGCAATCTCCTCGCACAGCGCAGCAGGAACGCTGTAGAGCTCGCGTGGCTGCTGGCTGACCCTCTCGTACTGCCCCTCCATCAGCCGGGCCCCCGCTGCACGGCCCGGAGGTGCCTGTCCTGCCACGCGCCGCAGCGGCTGCCGGGCCTGCACAGGCCTCGCCTCACCCTCCAGCGCATGTTGGTCCACAGCCGCGTCTGCTTCCTGTACGGAGTTCCGTACTTGCAGTAGGTCACGTCCACCCAGGGCAGGCGCTCCATGAACGGGCGGGTCTTCAGCAGGCCGGTGGCCGGGTTCTCGATGACCCACATCGAGGGGCCAAAGTGCGCAATGATCTCAAGGGCGCTGAGCACCAGCGCGTCGCCCTCCAGAAGCCGCCGCAGGCGCGTCGTCAGCGCGCGGCTGTATTCCGTGCAGACCGGGCTGGCCCAAACCATGTCGAAGTGCCCCGGCGGAAACGTCGTGTAGTCCCAGCTCCGGATGTCGCACAGGATGGTGGGCTCAAATTTCGACACGATGTCCAGGGAGACAACCTCCCAGCCCGCCGCCTCAAAGGCCCTGCCCACCGACTTGGCGCCGCAGAAAAGCTCCAGAAGTCTTGGCATTTTTAAAGAGCAAGATCACCGCCACTGCGACGACCAAGAAGACTCGTGTGTTCATCGGACCGGACTTTTTTCCTACGGATAAAAAAAAGAAGCCGAACTTCGCAACCATGAAGCTTGCACGTTCAGACCAATGCCAAGGGGGGAAAGTTCATGTCCATAGAGGACTCCCATCAGGGCGCGCTGGTGTGCAAGGTGGACGTGGAGTGCGTGGGAGCCCGCCAACTTCCAGGACAACGGGGCCAGAGGGTGGGTGTGTGCTTTGGAGCAACACCGACCTGGAGCTGGGACGGATGGGGTGGAGCAGGGCGTCATCGACAACACGATCGTCGAAGAAGCCCTTTCCGGGGACCGCCCGCACCGAGCTTGAGAGCCAGCTGCAGCGCGCTGTCAAGGTGAGCGCCAAGGGCAAGCCCACGCCCCACGGAGTTCGTGCAGCGGCGTGCTCTTTGAGGCGCGCCACCTGTGCTGGAGCCCCTGGAGCCGTGCTGTCCGTTCGGCTAGGCCGCAGTAGCTCAGAGCTCGTGGCCCTTGAGGCGAGGTGGCTGCGTGGCTCGGCCGGGTGGCCCGCAGCAGCTCCTGGTTCTTATGACCGAGGCCACTGTTGCAGCGGCTCGAGCCAAAAGGCAAAACAAGAGGCGCACACGCACACGAACAAAGCGAACAACGCAACACGAACAGGAGAACCAAGAACCCACCACCGCGATGAGCGAAGCGCCGCGTGGAGGGACCATACCAGGGCAGGAAACCACAACCCGCGAGGCGCATAAGAGCGAAGCTCTAAAGTGTCCCACGTGCACATCGGAAGACACCATTTTCACGACCGGCGAACAAGGGGAGTGCATACCTGTTTGCTATGTCTCTTAGACATAGCCACGAAAGTCTTAAGCCGCATCTCTTTAATACGGCAACTTTCTCTTCGTCCCCGTCCCCGCCCCAGCGGTACCACAGGACCGCAACGCGGTATGGTTTTCTTCAGTAGGGAGGGCGGGTGGGAAGAAAACAAATTCAACTCACTGTTTGTTGGCACACCATCACGTCCCTTTGGACCCTCGTGCCAAAATGCCACGACACCCTGTTCAACAGTGAGCCATCAACTATTGAAAACGTCGTGACATGTTCAAAAACCCAGCATGTTAAAAATCCTTCGCACGTTCAAACCTCGTTAGTAGACATGACACAAATGTCAAGTAGGTTCAACATGCTGGCAAAACGTGGCGCCACGACTTGGTGTAAACGTGTTTACACTCTTTCGCGTCAGCAACAGCGCTCAACTTATATCGCTATGGCCAAGTCATAAACAGCCATTGGTGAACCAACAGCAAACTTATGACCGAGGCCACTGTTGCAGCGGCTCGAGCCAAAAGGCAAAACAAGAGGCGCACACGCACACGAACAAAGCGAACAACGCAACACGAACAGGAGAACCAAGAACCCACCACCGCGATGAGCGAAGCGCCGCGTGGAGGGACCATACCAGGGCAGGAAACCACAACCCGCGAGGCGCATAAGAGCGAAGCTCTAAAGTGTCCCACGTGCACATCGGAAGACACCATTTTCACGACCGGCGAACAAGGGGAGTGCATACCTGTTTGCTATGTCTCTTAGACATAGCCACGAAAGTCTTAAGCCGCATCTCTTTAATACGGCAACTTTCTCTTCGTCCCCTTGTCTGCTTCAGTCGACTCTTCAAACTTATAGCATCTCAAATTCTCCCCACTGATGGGGCAAGTGACACACATCTGTGGTTTAGCTCCAAGGCTCACCAAGCAGTCCCAAGAATCTCTGCTGGGTCCATCAGCCACATTGGATTTTGATGGCACTCGGGCGATCCAAGAAAGACACGGTTTGGCAAGATCTATGTCTTCCCAGACTTTAAGGAGTTCACGCCACGTCTTCTTCTTTGCCGAACCTTTGACTGCAGTATCCAGGGCTGCCCAGTTATCGCAAAACAAAATGGCTGACTCGTCATGCAACTCATCGGACCACACGTGTCGCGCAGTGACTAGCGCATACAGTTCAATCAAACCTATCACATGACTGGCACCGTCTGCTCTCATAGCCTCCAACGCCGAGGTAGGAACATCCGCTCCAAACGCTAAAGGAATCCGTGCCGGCTGAAACAAAACTGCACCAATACTGCCACAGCCTTGCCCGCCAGGTCCATCACTTAGCGCTCCATCCACAAAGACTAGCACAGGCCGTGCCTTGTCTCGAATCTTCAAGTCGCGTGGCCTACCCATCTGCAGCCGGTTCATGACAGTACGCACTGCTTGTTCAACTTCTTCCACAACCTTGATTCTGTCGCAGCTCCCGGCCGCCTCCCTCAAGTCACACAGCGCCAGCTTGCCGTGTCTACCGGCAAGTTGCATGTCGGCGAACTGAATGCGACCCAAGATAGGCGGCAGCTCTGAAGTCTCCAAAAAGCCCCGCTCCAAAATCTGTTGCAAAGACTCGCAAATCTCCAAAGTGCGCGACTCTTTGTTCTTGACGCTCACGACCCCGTTTTGCGAATTGCTCACATCAACAACTGTACCAAGAATTTCAGCAGTGTGCTCCCCAGGTTGAAGTTTATCTTCTGCCTGAACCACACCGAACAATCTCAACATGGCAGTAGCTGCTGCGACATTCGAAGAATTCAAGCATGTCGGGCAAATCATCGGGAAATCGTCGAAATAGTTGCCCCATATAATCCTCATGAAAGTGCCAGCTTTCCACAAGAACTTGGCAAATTTGCAAAACCCGAGTACGGACGCTCTTGCTCCGAATGGTAAAGTCAGTGCTCTATAGAGATCCACTTCGCCCATCTTTTGGGCAGGAACTCCAATAACTGCTTTCCATGTATCTGCAGGATGCAAGGGCAGTTGCTTGTAAGCCGACTTCAGGTCGATCGCACCCACACGAAGAGACCAATCCGTTTTGCTCCATCCACTTGAAACTGGGCCAGACAAGATAGCACCATCCGAAAGCGGATACTCGAACGCAGACATGTGTTTGCAATGCCTTACCAGAATGATGCACGCCCAAAGCAACTCGTCCAAAGTTCTAAGCTCGACACGCTCGCAGCATCCGAAGGCATCATTTACCGCACATTGGCTGAAGTCGTCAATAGGTCGGATCTTTCCCCGCTGTACGACATGGAACCTCTTGACCAAAATCCACTTGCCACCAGAGCGCTCCTCAATATCAGGAATCTCAAGCGGTCCTTCAAGCCATCCTTTCGATTCAGCTTCTTCCTTTGTAAGGTCAGAAAGCGCCGCAGTGAATTCGCTCCTGCCATCGCACTTGAGCCGTTCCATGATCAGCGGTTTCAGCAAGCGAGTCCGTGCGAACAATTCGTCCTCGTTCAGGGAAGCAGGTTTGAAGTCTTCCTTGAAAACCCCCGAGAAGGGTGCATCTCCCACAAGCCGAAATCCGTCAGCGAGCTGATCCCACAAAGTAGCGTCAGTCCAACCTATTTGCGCACCCACCTTCTTCATAAGACTGATACGCAAGTGAGCCACGATAGACCGTACATCTTTATGCATGCGAAGCTTCAAATCCTTTTCTGCAGATTCGCACTCAGTCGCCCAACGCTGCCATTGTTGTATGCACTGCAGTCGCCACTTGCAAGTGTCCAGCGGTTCCTTGGTCAGAACCTCAAACAGGGCGCGGACGATCTCGTCAGGCAAAAGAATCATGGTGTCATAAGGGTGCCAAAGCTCTTTTGCACGTTCCAAAAACTGTTCCTCCGTCCTGTAAATGCCGAAAACGCACTTGAACCTCCCCGTGTCTGCTTCAGTACGCAAAAGCCGAGCTCCTGCTGGCACAGGTCCACACTCCGCCACCAAACATCGCTTCGCATCAACGGCTGGCGCATCCGGCATATGTACTGTGAGCACCTTGCCATACTCGCTAATCAGCTGAGGTGTTCCTCGCCCTCGAGCCTGCTTGTGCGGGCGTTCACGATGTTTGGCCGAAAAACACCCACATGCATCCACAAATAAACGAGCCAAGGCTGCCGCCAGCTCTTTAGGATATTCTGCTTCCTCTGCCGTACGAAACTGCCCCTTCTCATCCACACCCCATGGACGATGTTCATGGTCGCCCGGACAGAACTTGCTCAACGACTCAAGCCCTGGAACGGTTCCCAAGAATGACGTGAGCTTGGGCCTGCTTCCACCGTAAGCGCACGCATGCAAATCACACATGTGGCCTAAAGACAGCAAACGCGTCATACACGGCAGTTCCCAAAACCAGCTGTTAGTTGGATTCTCAATCGTCCATGGAATGCGAAGAGTCGTCAAAAGTTCACAAAAATCGGCAGTCCCCAAATAGATCTGATTGGCAAGCTCGACACGTTGACGGTGTGAACCTTTCAACCAAGGAAAGCCCATGGCATGCTCGGCCGAACGCAAGGGTGGCGGGCCAAGAGACCCGTCTGCCAATGGAATGCCCCTGGCCTTCGAGCACGTCCCGCACGGAGGGCCGATATGAAAGGCCCGAATCAAACCCTTCTGCGCACACTGCTTCAGGTACGCCCAAGATTCATGCCGAGCTAAATCCAATTGCACTACACGAGCATAAGGCGTGTGTCTGTTGCCAGAGTGATCCAGAGGTACGGCCTGCATGCCCAGTTGCATCACAGAAGAACTCAAAATTGCACTGCCTGCGCAGCCTTCCAAGAAAAATCCAGAACTCGCATTTGCACTCTCCTTTGATGCAATTGGCAGTGAAAAACTTGCATGTCCCTTGGCATCTTCGCCAGGGGTGACATGGGCCTTGCCGCCTTCGCGGTGCCTCACGACGACAGTTGTCCCTTCGAGACAGCTGTCATCCCTCCCAGCTTCATGGAGACCATCCTCCCCTTGGAAATAGCCACCACTGGGACCTTTGTCGGCTTTCCGACACGAGTCCAAAAACTCCTCGTCTCGTCGACTGCCACCTTCGCGGCGCGACGACTCTTCGTCATCGCCTTCGTGCCCAACGGCGGTTGCAGGGCCCATCGACCCTGCATCCACTTGTCAGTTTTGCTTCTTGGCTTTTGGACACTCAACAGCTGGATGCTGCTTAAAGCAATCACGCACTGCACAAGCATGTAAACCACGCTCACATTGCTGTCGCGAAACAGGGTTGTCACAACGTCCAAGGTTGTAGCCGAAACACAACCGAGTACCTCGAGTGGTGCATGAGACGCACCCCAGCTCGAGAAGCTGCGGAGGCAAAACAGTTCCCTTGCCCTTTGACTTGCCACCTTTGCCCTTTGCAGGGGCAGAGGGAAACTTCTGCTTCTTTGATGGCGATCCACCTGCTGCATCCCGGGACACCGAACTTCTCGGGCCCTCGGACTTTCCTTGCATGGGCTGCAGCAGGTGCTGTACTTCAGAAGATCGCATAACTTCTTCAAAGACCAAATCGAGCGGTCTGCCACTCACCTTGGCTTTGAGCCCTCCGTTGCACTTTTCTGAAAGGCATGCGAACAGCTTGCGATCCGCGTCCCTCAATTGCGAAATGCTCACACGCAAGTACCCAGCTGGCGGTGTATGCAATCTGGCAGCCATGAGAGCTTCACTCCACTGCTCATGAAACGAAAAATTCAAAAGGTTGGCCTGCTCCATTGCCAAAGCACGACGAGTGAGACAGTAACGGATCAACAGTTCTGTCGATGTGTCCGCCTCTTCCGTCGTCTCGTTCTTCTGGATTTTGAGCATGCCATTCTCAATCTTGAGAGCCGTCTCTTTCTTTCCATGCAACAGTTCACTCTCTCGAGACGTGCATTTATTCCATTCCAGGTAGCGGAGCCTGTCCGCATCGTAAACTCCAACAAAGAAGTCCACTAGCGAGTCAGAAGGCTCAGTCGGCCCTCTTATCGAAACTCCCGCCAGCCTCTTGCGCTGGGATTCCAGCCTCTCTGCCCTTTCTGCAACGGCCAGCTTCCTAGAGCTCAAATCTTCTCCAGATTCAAGCTGCTGCTTAAGTTCGGTCGCCACAATCCCATAGCCTTCGCTGTGGAGGCGCCTCAAGCAAGCCATCTGACCAAGCCCCGGTTCTGCACCGAGGGCTTTTGTCATCACACTGACAAAGTCGGATTCCGTGCCGCCAGGAACATAAGCTGAGCAAAATGCAAACTGAGCAAGAGTCTTGAGGCCAGCTTGCACCAGTTTTTCATGATCTGCCTCCTCTAGGCCAACGGCAAGGCATCTGGCCTTAAACACAGCTGAGCTCTCTGCATAGCTAGCCATGACTCTCGCGCAACCCTTGTTCGAGCATCTCATGCAGAGAACCGACATGTTCGTTCCGTCTTAACGCGGTCGAATTCAACTGCCGACACTTTCAAAATACATGCAAATTGCTCAACGTCACAGCAACCAACCGCAACCCCGAAACTCTTAAAAAAAAAAAAAAGACAGCACGGATTCACAAGGCTCGGACCAGAAACAGAGCATCTGTTTTCTCACTTGAAGCAAATGCTGCAACTCGGATACATGAATTCGGGTCTCTTGCCCAGCCTGATATACCGCACATTGATCTTCCTGCCGCAGATAAACTCGGAACCTCCTTCATCCGCAGTCCTGTGAAGATACCTCGAGACACGGTGTCTAAAATATTCGCCATCTTCACTCCCACGAATGTCATCAGGCTCCCACGTTCCAACAATCTCCTCCACGGCAGCTTCTTCAGCCTCATGATCTTCGGATTCCTCGTCTGCCGACGATTCCGACGACGAGCTTTCAACGCCTTCCGGCTGTGGTGCCTCCACGCCTTGCGGGCGGCTGAAATATCCAGACCTGGTTTCGTCAGGTTTGAAAACATCCGAATTGATAGCATCAACCATTTCCTTGAGGTGTCGAAGAGGGCCACTTGCCGCATCTCGAGAATAGGTAAGTGCAGACTTGTCCTTGGAAGCGCTGTGGTAGCCCAGCAAACGCCTGTCACTCAAAGACATGCCATACCTCGCAGCCCATGCCAAAAAGGTTGCTTTCAAAGAATGCGTGCCCTCATCCACATGACTCTTGCTCGGCCTTGCTTTGTCAAGGATCTGTCGCAGCCAATCGCTGGCCTCCCCAGCCTTCAGCGGCGCCTTTGAAAAGCCGCCACCTTTCACTGGCGCAGGCAAGAGCGGACCAGGTTGACCGTCAAGACCAAGTTCTTTCCTCAACTGCATCCATTCCCATTGCCATTCATAGCCCGAAAAATTGGTAAGAAGACCAACCACAGGAAGGAACCTCGTCTTCTTCTCCATCGTCGAATTTGTCTTGCACCTCGTCGCTCTGCCTTCAATGAAACCATTCTCAAACTTGTTCTCGACAAAGTCCAACTCCAACTTATCAATCGACAAACAATCGCTATACCTGCATCTCGTGTAAATACATAGCAAGAAAAAGCCAGCCGCAAGCCTGTCAGCTTGATTGACAGTCGGATTGCAAACGTATTTCTCAAGAGCCTTCACGTCTTCCAGGTGCAGCGGAGGCCTCTGCTTCAACCTCCTCTTAGTGACATAAAATTCTGAAACCGCTCCTTTCACCCTTCCCGAAGGCAAAACATTCTCACCCCCCTTGAGGCCCAAGACATAGTATGCAAAAGCCAGGGACATCGTCAGAGACCTCGGGAAAGTTGCAGCGTGCGCAGTTCCATCTCGAATGAAAGCATACACCTGCTTCTCCTCGACTGGAAAGAATTTCATGCCTTTGTCACGCCAATACTTAGCGTACCTGATGAGAGGCCCCGCGCGATTGTGCAACGTCGAAGTCGCCCTGCTTGCCAAGGAGTCCTTGATTGACATACAAAGCGCTGCCTCAAAGCTGCAAGACTCATCATCGTCTTCTTTGACTCTGTCTACAACTTTCCATGCATCAGGGTTGTTCGCAACAAGAGCCGTCCACTTTACCAAGGCCGCTTCTCTCTCTGCTGCCAACTTGGGTTCCCAGCCGATATCCTTGGAGGGCTCCACAAGCCTGTTGCATAAGGTGGCCTGAAAGACTTCGAGGCCACGCTCAGCTGTAGAAGGCTGAAATTTCGGAATAGGTGGCATCAAACCTACAGGCCTAGGGATAGCATGGTTCCACCAGCACAGTTTGTCACAAACTGACTCATGACTGAATTCCCAAGGCATCTTGCGTGCTGACTTGCTCATTCTGCTCCATGATGCATGTACATGCATTTGATAAACATCTGCATCAAACTCGGCACCTTTT
>CAUJNA010000005.1:0-117711 GCA_963377175.1 Effrenium voratum
GTCAAGGTAACAATGATGAATAAGTCGTAATGAGCAGGCGTTGATGTTCGTGTAAAATTACGGTAACAAGGCTGCAAAAATCGTAAGGAGCATGTAGTGATGTTTGTGTACAACTGGTGAAAATGATGAATATGCGCTGATGTTCATGTAAATTTGCAGAAACAAAACATCAGCAATATGTGACAGTGTTTGTGAAATCATGGGGAAACAGCGGGTTCATGCTCATTTTAAACCAATGTACCTTGCTTCGTAGGATGCCAAACAAACATGGTGATGTGAGTTTTTTGGTGGTTCTGTGGTGGACAGGGGGCAACACGTTGGCAGCGCCTGTCTTGTCGTCCAAGCCAGTTCTTCCTCCCCAGGCAGACAGGCGCCAGCGATCTCATGGCAGTTTTGCAGCTCCTGTCTCCACTACCAGGGCGAGCACGGTCCTCCTCCCCCCAAACAGACATGCGCCAGTGATTTTAACGCAACAAGGCTGGCCAAGCTTTGCTTAGTTACCCTGGTTCCTTCGACATTTTCATCAGTTCGGTTGTCATGACTTGTTCAGCATGGCTGCCCCGTAGCTGAAAAACATATCCTGCGCGTCACAGTTTTTTGCACTACAAGAAGCACCCCCGTTCCCCCTTTGACACCACAGTTTCCCCACTTGCGCCACAAGAGTTCCGCCTGTGTACAGCAGTTTTCCCCCTTCGCACCACAAGAATTTCCAACGCATAACGCTGTTTCCCCGTTTGCGCCACAAGAATAGCCCTTGTGCACTGCAGATTCCCATTTGCGCCACAAGAATTCTCCGTGTTTGCCGCAGTTCTCCCCTTTTATTTTGCACCGCAATAATTTCCGACGCATACCGCAGTTTGCACCACGCGAAGTCCAGCTGTATTCCGTGGATTCCCTCCTTTGCACCGCCCAAAAATCGTCTAGTTTCCCGCATTTGCGCCACAAGAATTCTCGCTGTGTACAGCAGTCAGCAGTTTTCCCCCTTTGCGCCACAAGAAGTTCCCACGTATATATAGCGCAATTTTCCCCATTGCACCACGAGAATTGCCTTCCTTTGCACCACGAGAATTTCCCGTGCTTTCCCCTTGTGTGGCACAAGAATTCCGCTTGTATACAGCAGTTTTCCCCCAAATTTGCATCACAAGTTCCACGCATACCGCAGTTTCCCCTCCCCCTTTGCACCACAAGAATTCCACCTGTCCACTGCAGTTTTCCAATTCCGCAGGGTTATTGCAGGTTTGCCCTTTTGCAAGAGAATAACTGCCCCTATACTGCAGCTTTCTCTCTTCGCACCATGAGAAGTCCCCCTGTTTACCCACAGATTCCCTCTGTGCACCACAATAATCCTGCGCGGTTACTGCAGCGCCCTTGTTTTGCACCACAATGATAGCCTCTTTGCGTCGCAGTTTTCCCGCTTGTGCACAACCGAACTATACCGCAGTTTTCCCCACAAAACGTCCGCCCGCGTACAGTCTTCCCCCTTTGCGCCACACTATTTTCCCCGGTTGCGCCCCAATCTCCCACATATACCGCAATTTTCCTTCCCCCTTTGCACCACGAGAATTGGTGCGAAGAGGATGTTCTCAGGGAGGATGAAGTGGCCTGAGCAACGCCAAGCGGGTCTTGTGGCGCAGAAGGGGGAAGTTGTAATAGACACGCGGAACTCTGAAGGGGGGGGGAAACCTGCTGTATAAAAGGGCAATTCTTGTGGTGCAAGGGGGGAAAACTGGCGTTCACAAAGGAAAACTGGGGAATTCTTGTGGTGCAAAGGGGGAAATCTGTAGAAAACAAGGACGACCAGACCACTCTCGGTTGGTGCAAAGGAAAAACTCTGTTGTGCGCCGGATGTTCTTGTGGTGTGAAGGGGGAAGCCACGGCATACAGCTAGACTTCTCGTGGTGCAAAAGGGGAAAACTGCGGTATAGATCATGTGAAGTTCCAAGGGGGAACAACCGCGGTGTATTCTTGTGGTGCAAAAGGGGAAGTTTGCGGGGCGCAGGTGGATTTCTTGTGGTGCAAAGGGGGAAACCTCTGGTGGCGCAAAGGGGGGAAGCTCTTGTGGTGCAAAGGGGGAAACTCTTACTCTTGTGGTGCAAAGGGGGAAACTCTTGTGGCTCAAAGGGGGAAACTCTCGTAGTGCAAAGAAGGAAACTCTTGTGGTGCGAAGGGGGAAACTCTTGTGGTGCAAAGGGGGGAACTCTTCTCGTGGTGCCAAGGGGGAAACTCTCGTGGTGCACGGGGGAAACCAAAGGGGGGAGCTCTTGTGGCGCAAAGGAGGGAACTATTGTGGTGCAAAGGGGGAAACTCTCGTGGTGCAAAGGGGGAAACTCTTGTGGTGCAAAGGGGGAAACTCTTGTGGTGCAAAGGGGGAAACTCTTGTGGTGCCAAGGGGGAAACTCTTACTCTTGTGGTGCAAAGGGGGAAACTCTTACTCTTGTGGTGCAAAGGGGGGAACTCTTGCGGTGCAAAGGGGGAAGCTCTTGTGGTGAAGGGGGGAAACTGTTGCGGTGCCAAGGGGGAAGCTCCTGTGGTGCAAAGGGGGAAACTCTTGTGGTGCAAAGGGGGAAACTCTTGTGGTGCAAAGGGGGAAACTCCCGTGGTGCAAAGGGGGGAACTCTTACTCTTGTGGTGCAAGGGGGGAAACTCTTACTCTTGTGGTGCAAAGGGGGAAACTCTTACTCTTGTGGTGCAAAGGGGGGAACTCTTGTGGTGCAAAGAGGGAAGCTCTTGTGGTGACGGGGGGGGAACTCTTGTGGTGCAGAGGGGGGAACTCTTGTGGTGCAGAGGGGGAAACTCTTGTGGTGCAAAGGGGGAAACTCTTGTGGTGCAGAGGGGGAAACTCTTGTGGTGCAAAGGGGGAAACTCTTGTGGCGCAAAGGGGGAAACTCTTGTGGTGCAAAGGGGGAAACTCTTGTGGTGCAAAGGGGGAAACTGCTGTGGTGCAAAGGGGGAAACTCTTGTGGCGCAGAGGGGGAAATTCTTGTGGTGCAAAGGGTGCAAAGGGGGAAACTCTTGTGGTGCAAAGGGGGAAACTCTTGTGGTGCAAAGGGGGAAGCTCTTGTGGCGCAGAGGGACAACCGAGCCCCGTGCGAAGAGCTGGAGGTGAGCAGGCGACGAGCTGGACAGGCGCCTGTCAAGGGAAACAATGGGCAAAAGTGCATTTTCCTAGTTTTCCATGCCATCTCCAGGCCTGCCATCCAATTTCCCTTTTTCCGTGTTTCTGCCACCTAGTTGTCCATGCCATCTCCATAATCATATCCAGACCCCAAATTTCCTTGCCTTTTGCTACGGGGAAAACCTGGCTTCCCTTTCCCACCCGGGAACTCTTGTGGTGCAAAGGGGGAAACTCTTACTCTTGTGGTGCAAAGGGGGAAACTCTTACTCTTTGGTGCCAAGGTGCAGAGGGGGAAACTCTGGTGGTGCAAAGGGGGAAACTCTTGTGGAGCAAAGGGGGAAACTCTTGTGGTGCAAGGGGTGAAACTATTGTGGTGCAAAGGGGGAAACTCTTGTGGTGCAAAGGGGGAAACTCTGGCGGCGCAGAGGCTGAGGGACAACTGAGCCCCGTGCGAAGAGCTGGACAGGCGCCTGTCTGCAGGCGACGAGCTGGACTGCGTGCGCCTGTCAAGGGAAACAAATGGGCGCAAGTGCATTTTCCTAGTTTTCCATGCCATTTCCAGGCCTGACATCCAATTTCCCCGCTTTTTCCGTGTTTCTGCCACCTAGTTTTCCATGCCATCTCCATATCCAGACCCCAAATTTCCTCGCTTTTTCCGTGTTTTTCCGTGTTTTTGCTACGGGGAAAACTTGGCTTCCCTTTCCACCCTTTCCGTGTCTTTGCTACGGGGGGTTTTCCATGCCATCTCCAGGTCCATATCCAGGCCCCAAATTTCCCCGCTTTTTGCGTGTTTTTGCTACGGGGAAAGCTTGGCTTCCCTTTCCACCCTTTTTTAACGGAACCCAAATCAGAACCCATTCCGCGCGCGTAGGGCGGCGCTTTGGGGTCCCGGGCACGTGATGTCTTGTTGCGGAGCCTCTCCGCGCGGCGCATGTCTGGTTGCTGCCTGGAGCTGCCTGCAGGCCCGGCAAAGTCTTGGATTGAGCAGCTTTGCGGCGTGACATGGCACACTGAGCTCGAACAATGTCGCATTTTGACCAGATGCAGCAGTGGCAGTGAAACAGCGAAAATTGTGGCGTTGAAGTGAAAAAGCCACGGCTTATTTTTTTCAGCCATCATAATAAGCCTTCCCGCAGAAAGGGCAGCACTGCCAGGCATCACTGGCTCGCTTTTCGCCACAGGCGCAGCAGAACAGCATCTTCCTGCGGCCAGCGCCTGAGACAGACGCAGAGCGGAGCGAGGACATAAGCGAGGCAAAGGCGTCTGTTGCTGCTGCTCTTTGACGCTTCCTTGTGGGCGCGTCATAGATCTTGTCCAGGGTCCTGGCAGTCGTGCCGCAAATGGCCGCGACAACCGCTGTGCTCATGCAAACGTCCTTCAGCAGACAGACGCTTGAGCGCTTGAGGCTGTGAGTGCCCAGCTTGGAGAGATCCACATCGTCCCACAGGTGGGTCCGCAGCTCTTGGCGGGCTTCTTGCCGCTCGCGCCTCAGAGCGGCCGCAACCTGTGAGATGCTCGCCAGGT
Organism: Effrenium voratum; assembly: GCA_963377175.1. Classification (NCBI taxonomy): domain Eukaryota; class Dinophyceae; order Suessiales; family Symbiodiniaceae; genus Effrenium; species Effrenium voratum. Next base: position 4,640 of record CAUJNA010000005.1, read on the forward strand.
ACGCGCGCTCAGTGACCGGGCGCCGCCAGTCTCTGCGGCAGCCCTTGCCTTGACCAGCCTCCTTGCTGAGGCCCGGGAATAGGAGCTGGTCAGCGTCTGTCTGGACAGGCGCGGTAAAGGGCCACTGGGAGTTCTTGGCGCCTGTCAGCGGGGAGATGTGCAGCCAGCCATAGAGAGCCACTGCGAAGGGGGCACACAGGGGCACCTCTCGAGCTTTTGTCTTTCGGTTGAAATTTGGGATGCAAATGAAGGGGGGCTCTGCAGATCCTGGGTCAATGTGGTGCAGCCAGGCTGTGGTGCATCGACGGGCGCAGTCAGCGCGCTCACCGCATTGGAGCTGGAGAAGGCTGAGCACTGCAGCCCATGGCTTGCCTGCCTTGCACAGCCGTTCAAAAAGGTCTGCAAGTTGTTTTGCGTCCATCGGCTCCCGCTTACCCCGTGCTTGGAGAGGCACTTTCAGAAGGCAGCGGTCGCGGTGACAGGCGCAGCAAAACCGAACCTTCTTGCAGGTTTGCCGCAGACTTTGCCTGCACTGACTCATGTCCACTTTCTCCCGCAGGACCATGAGGCTTCCGCTGACGTTCTTCACGTCTCTTTTCGACCGGCAACCTCCCGTCTGACACTGAGCAAGGCTTGTGTGGCTTTGGGGGGGTGCTGGATTGTCTTTACTGACATATTAATCAACTAACTAACGGGCCGGCCTCACCTCAGTAGCAACCAGTCATGAAATGAGTGCTCAGTAGATTTGCCTTGTCAACTGAGCGGTAGCCGCTGCTAATTAAGTGAACGAAGTGGCCCGGCCTTTGAAGCTGCAGGGGATCTTGATGTGGCTCCCGGCAGCCCGCGCAGGACCGTGACGCCTTTGCTTCCGCACCATGACAAGTCGGGCACTCAGACTGTGCTAGGCGCAGCGGAGTCAGTCACTTTTGAGATGTCAGAGCCCAAGCTGCGGCCGGGGTTGAAACATGACTGATGTTATGTGGCATGCGTGCCGTTGTCACTCAAGCTATTTCAGCTGATTTGATTGCACTCCTTCCGCGTTTGTCTGCCGTGTGTCTGCAATGGCTGATCAGGAGCGCCCCGTGCCTTGCCGTCCTCAGTGTCAGGCATCCTGTAGTAGGCGAAGCAAGGCCCCGCAGACGAACAGAGGCGCGACGGCGAGGAGAAGAAAGAGGCAGCGCCTGTCCAGTGGAGTCTTGGCTCTTTGAGAGATGCTGAGCTGGCTGCCACACATTGCACGCATGCCTTGGCTTCCAAGGCAAGAGGTGCTGGACGTGCTCCCGCACGAGTTCCAGTACTATTGCAGGCACCTGGGCACGGAGGCAGGGCTGAGGCTCAAGTGATTGAATTGAATTGTCAGGGTGTCAAAATTATTTGACTAGGGACCCGTCTGGCAGTTTTCAAAGGGAATGAGAATCCTAGAAAGAAGCCAACTGTGTCAGAAGGGGTCCGTAATTGTCAATTTGGCCAATCAACCAGCCTACATGTTGGCAAGGCGCTGCTCGCTCTGCACTGCTTGAACCTGGCCGACCCGAACGGAGCCTGGTGGATCATGCGCCTTGGCTCCGCGCACGGGGTGAACTCTTGCGAAGGGGCAATTCTTGCGGTGCAAAAGGGAAGACTGTGGATAATACGGGGCGAAGTCTTGCGGGCGGGAAGACAGCTGTAGACACGTGGGTCGGAAATTGCATTTCGCAGAGAAACTTATTGATTGGACAGCGCAAAGGGGAAAGCTGCGGCTTACAGAGGGCAAATTATTGCGGCGCTTAAACCGTGTCGCAGTCTGACTGAGCGCACGTCTGCGATGCAAAAGGTTAGCGCTGTTGGAATTGCTTCTGCATACGCTGAAGTTTCCCCCTTTTGCGCCACAAGAATTATCCCCCCGCCTTTTTCGCGCCATTTGCACCACAAGCATTTGCCCTGTGTACCCAAATTTTCCTGGAGGGCGCCGCAGGAATTTCCCATGCCATGTTTAAGGCAGTTTTCCATGCATGTGTGCCGCATGTTTCCTTTCTTGCACCACAAGAAATTCGCATGTACCCCTCTGCACCACGAGAATTGCCCCTTGTACAATGCAGTTTCCCCCTTTGCACCACAAGATCTTCCCATGTATACCGCAGATTTCCCCTTCAGCACAGTGCCAGCGACGCCCAGGAATGAGATGCGGAAGAAGGAGAAGTCCGGCGGGCGCTTGCGAGACGGCTTCGTGCTTGCGGAGGCCCGCAAGCAAAGCGTGGCTGGGGCACAATCATGTCATGATTGAATCATTGTTGTCACTTTGACCTGTCGAATTGAGCCCCACCTCCCGTGCCAAGGAATACATGAGCTCCACCTCGGCGCAAGCCTGCAGGGTTGCAGACGCAGGTCGCTGGACCACTTGAAGAGCGCCTGTCTATCTTCGTGCTGGCGAAAAAAAACAGTGCTTTTTCTGCTCACGGTGTGTGTGTGTGTGGCACCACGCTTGGACTTCCTGCTTTGGCTTTGCATTTGAAGCTGTCAGCTGGCCAAGGCTTCACCGTGCAGGCCACTGACTCAGCCTCTGCCCCTTCGCTGATTGCTTGTTGGAAGAAGCTTGCCTGAGGCTGGGGTCGGCTTGCCCTCGCTCCACGAGCTTGCTGGGCCCTGAGAAGCAAGGGCGGCAGCCAGCATTTTTGCTCACCTGGGAGCACGGCCTGGGAGCATAGAAAAAAACACGGCCTGGGAGCATCTTGGCTCAGTCATCATGGCTCAGTCATCATGTTCACATCTGTCATATTGCGCATGTCTTGGAGCAGCATGTCCAACCATGTTACATGTTCCTTTGTGCCTCAATTGTCAAGTAATTTTGGTGGCGCCTGTCTGTGCGCCTGTCTGTGCGGCCATGGCAGCGTTCTGCCTACTGTGCGGCGTCAAAGTCGCCATGGACGCCACTCGCCCATCATGTGGCCGCACAGATCACGTTTACCACAGCCTTTGCTATCGCCATGCTCGCCGCCGCTCAGCTTAATTGACTTGATACAATACTGCAGCAGCTTCAGCTTTGCATTTCTAAGGAAGGCACCCGGACGCTTTCAGTGACCTGCCCGATAGCGCCTGTCTGCACTGCGCGCTTCGCGCGAGCTGCGAGGCCCTGGCCATGGTCCTGGCCAACTGGCCGACCACGATGATCGCTGTGATCGCGTGGGGCCGCAACTTCTGGTCCGACGCGCGCTTTGACAGCACCAGCAGAGTTTCCCCCTTTGCGCCACAAGAGTAAAATTTTCCCCCTTCGCACCACAAGAGTTTCCCTCTTTGCACCGCAAGAGTTTCCGCGGATTTCCCCCTTTGCACCAGAGTTTCCCCCTTTGCACCACTTTGCGCCGCGAGAGTTTCCCCTTTGCACCACAAGAGTTTTCCCCTTTGCACCACAAGAGCTTCCTCTTTTGCACCACACGAGTTTCCCCCTTGGCACCACCCCTTTGCACCACAAGAGTTTCCCCCTTTGCACCACAAGAGTTTCCCCCTGTGCACCACACGAGTTTCCCCCTTTGCACCACAAGAGTTTCCCCCTTTGCACCACAAGAGTTTCCCCCTGTGCACCACAAGAGTTTCCCCCTTTGCACCACAAGAGTTTGAGTTTCCCCTGTCACTGGCCACGTTCATAGATTGCGCTTTACCACCAGCTGAGACTCAGGTGGAACGGCACGCAGGACCACCCGTCGGCGGCCGTGATGGAGTTCACGCGCGCAAGTTTACACTGGGAGTTGAGAGCCCCTCACACCTGCAGGGCTGACTCGTTGACTCAGGCGATGAGAGCGTCATCCACGATGTGCGCTCCCGTCTGAGCCCCGACGGGTGGCACGCTCGTCGCCGCGGCGGGCGCCTCTTCAAGGAGACGCAGCAGCAGGCGACGCAATGACACCATAGCAAGTCACATGTTCATGCAATCATTGATGCAGTTTGACCTTGGTGCTGAAGCTTGGCAGGTGGCCGGCCAGAAGGGCTTTGTGGACCTGCTGCTGAGCATGCTGCTCCTCCCGTGCGGGATGGTTTGGCTGCTTGGCTGGCTGATTGACTGATGATTGGTCAGGATCAACTGCAGCAAGGGCTTTCGCCGCGCGGTGGTCTGCTCTGTGGTGTTGGCAGGCCGGGCGCAGTGAGGTCTGTCAGCATGCATGCACGCGACTGCCACTGCGCCCCCTGTGCAGACATCCTCGCGTCTGTCTGCGACCGGCCGGTGCGGGTGATGACTCCGAGCATCTACCCGGTTATTTGGATGGCCTTCCTGGAGGAGTTGAGATCAGCGCCGGCAGAGGTGAGCAACTGGCCAAGGCTGTACTGTGGCGCCTTCAAGGAAGCTTGCTCGGCAGGGTCCTCAGTGATTCACTCCCAACAGAGCTCGACATGATGATTGTGATTGAGTCTTGCTGTGATGAAGTCTGTCAACTGACGCTGAGGCCCTTCGCGACTGCCCGGCTTTGACACAGTTGCAGCCATCGCGCCTGTCTGCGGCGGGCCCATCTGGCAGCAACGACGACGACGACCCAACTGGCCTCCGGCCAAAGAGCAAGCCAAAGTCCAAGGCCATGCCAAAGCAAAAGGCCGTGCCAGAGAAAAAGGCCATGCCAAAGCAGCGTCTGTCTGAGCCTTCATCAGAGCTGCCTGCCGAGCTGCATGCGACTACGCCTTCAGAGCTGCATGCGACTGAGCCTTCAGAGCTGCATGCGACTGAGCCTGCAGTGCGACTGAGCCTTCAGAGCTGCATGCGACTTCAGAGCTGCATGCAACTGAGCCTGCAGAGCATGCGACTGAGCCTGCAGCGCATGCGACTGAGTGTTCAGAAGAGCTGCGTGCGACTTCAGAGCTGCGTGCGACTGAGCCTTCAGAGCTGCATGCGGCTGAGCCTTCAGCGTCGTCGCGTCCGACTGAGCCTTCAGGGTCGTCGCGTCCGTCTGAGCCTGCTGAGCCTCCTGAGCTGAGCGCATCTGAATGGCTGCGCCCTGCGAAGCGTGCCAGGGAACAGCAGGGCGACGGCGAGGGCGGTGCTGAGTGGGCGCATCAGGGCCAAGACTCTGCGGCCCCAGACGAGGACACTGCCCGGGGCGCCAACTTGTTCCTTGGCAGCTTAGTCCAGCAGTTTGTCTCAGAGCCTGGCCTGTGCGTTGAAGTGTTCCGTCCTGTTGCAGCTGCCAAGGGCGGATGATCCCCTGGTCATGCGCTACATCACTGCCAGCCTGCGCCTGCTCCCCTCGTCCATCTTTGTGGCTGGCTTCGTGGACTTGCGCCCGTGCCGTCAGGCCCGCATCATGCCTCTTGGCGGCAGCATTGAAGACAGTAGCCAGTAGCTTCTAAATAACTATCTTGAGCACGTGCCAGCCAAGGACGAAGGTGTTGTCCAAGTTCGGCGACAACACTGCGTGGACGGACACGAGGAATGACAACTACTGGCGCAGAGTCGCCCGTGCCAGGGGCTTTTTCATAGAGGCGGTGCAGAACGACTATGCGGAGTTTGGCTCCGATGCCTGAGCGCCTGTCCTCACTGTGGGCCATGAAACCCTGGCACTGAGCGCCTGTCTTCTCTCCGAACTTCTGAAACTGAAATATTTCCTTTTATTAAATCGTTATAACCACTAGTCCGCACTTTAGCAGTGGGGACCCAGTGAGACAGGCGCATTAGTGGACCACGTGACTCAGCTAGTGTGAGAGGCGCATGGCAATGTACTATAATTCAATAATAAGGGCAACCTGCCATTGACACACAAGTCGCTTGTCTGCTTGGCTGCCCATGAATTTGAAATATTGTTATAACCACTCAGCAGTGGTGACTCAGCCCAGTGAGACAGGCGCATTGTGGACTAAGCGGCCAACCTGCCATTGACACAGAAGTCTTGCCGGTTGCGGCTGCATCCATGGTCAAGCGCCTGTCTGTTTGGTTGGGCCATGAAACTGAAATATTGTTTTATGTTTTAACCACTTAGTCCGCACTTAGCAGTGGTGACTCAGCCCAGTCAGACAGGCGCATGGTGTACTATAACGGCCAGCCTGCCTTTTGACACAGGAGTGTCCGGCTGCAGGTGTGAAAAAGTCTCTTCAGTGACACAACTCACGGAGCCTTCAGCGTGGTTTTATCTCAGATGCCTATGCTTCTCCAGCTGCCGCTGAGGTTGAGCTGTTGCTGACGACGCGACCCAGGCTCAGTCAGACTACGCGCGCTGACTCATTGTCATGAGACGGTTTGGACGCCTGGCTGCCCTCTCATCAGGTTCATCAGTCAGCATGCCGACAAGACAGTTGAGCGAAGACTGGGTCGCAGGCTCAGGCATTTGTCGCCGCGATGCTTGCGCCTTGCCCGCTCAGGCACAGCCGGGCATATACCCCTGCCGCCGTGAGCCCAGCTTGCTTCCTTCAGCTTGATCCATTTGTGCATGTCGTCAACTGACATGCAGCCCGTGTTGATGTGCTGTTTGGCAGCAACTCTGGTGCTCAGGCTGGCCATCTACTGAGGTGGAGAGGACTCGGTCTTTGTGTCAGCATGGCGCAAGCCCTCTTTTAAAGTAAAGTAAGCGTTTGTCCTGGACTGAGCACATCATGCAGCCACTTTCAAAAGAAAGTCAGCGTCTGTCCTGGCCACATACTGGGCACACATCCTGGCACCTGCTCAAGTGACGTAGCGCGGCGCCTGTCAGCCATGTTTTGAAGCCTGGCCAGCAGAAATGGGGCCTAGGCAGAAAGCGCTGGAGAGAAAGCGGGACGCTCATCCGCAAGTCCTCCACCGCGCGCCACGTGAGCAGTTTCCTCCAAACCCTTCTGCGCCGCAGGTTCCCCTTGCGCACCACAGAATTCCAGCCACGCGTCACTCCTGACCACGAAAGTACCGACCAATAAATTTACTACCGCAGCTTTCCCCCTTTGCGCCGCAAATACGCCCTGTTCACCACAGCTTCGCACCACGAATTGTTTACCCACGTTCACCCCAGCTTATCACCGTGCCATTCGATGATTCCGCCTCTTTACCACTGATGTTCTTCTTTGCACCTCAAAAAAATCACGTCTATACTGCAATTTCCCCCTTTGCACCACAAGAATTCTCCCTCCTGTATACCGTAGTTTTCCCCCTTTGCACCACAATAATCTCCCACGTATACTGCAACTTTCCCCGAGAGTTGTGTCGCGCTGTCACGTAGCTGGTGTTGCTGGTCTTCAGCTTGTAGTCCAGGCTCTGCATCAGTTCATCTTGGGCTCCGGCGGTGACTACCTCCATGCTTCTTTACAAACTACACGTATTTTGTCTTGTACGTTGAAGGAGGCTAGGCGACCTTGATGTCCCGGGCCAACTGGTCGAAGCTTGTCAGGACTGCCCAGAGCTGCGGGAGCTTGCCCGGGAGTTCGGCTGGGACTGAGGCAGAGTCACTGGGTTCAGGCCCCAGGAGGGGCGTGGCGTGTGGTTGGACTGCGCCTGGACACGAAGAGGCTTGCGGGGCTGTCGGACGTGCTGCTGCCGGTGCGCAGCGTGAAGTGCTGGGGCTGGGTGGCGTCGTTCATGTTGTTGGCGGACCGGACGTCCTGCGCAGCCGCGTCCTCACTGCCCTGCTGAGGCCGGAAGAGCGTGTTCTCCAGCACCCAGCCCGTGCCGCGGGCCAGGCCGTAGGCTGCGCCGCCACAGCCAACCCTGCCGTCGCCGCTGCGCCGACTCCTGCCATGGCAGCCAGCGTTCCAGCAACCTCGCCCGCCGTGGGTGCGAGGGCTGCTGCTCCTTCTGCCAGGCCTCCCAGGTACCCGAAGGCCCCACCCACATTTTTGGAGGCAACGGCTACCTCACCCTCCTCCGCAGCCACTGCTGCCGTCTCCTCTATGGCCTGTGCTGCGCCACGCTCCACCTCCTGCGCGCGCTGCCCCGCCTCGTACAGGAGGCGCTCTATGTCGTCGGGTCGACCGATACTCTGCGGAGGCCGCGAGCCCTGCTGCTGCGCCCAAGGTCCGCTGCAGCCTGCGCTCCGTCGGCCGCGCTGCGCAGACGGCCCGTAATGGAGGGCGGGCCCTGTCCGTTGTTTGTCAGCGCGTCGACCTCTGGGTCTCCTGCAAGGTCGTCCTCGCCGAAGCGGTTTCCTCCGCCTTGGCGCACCCGGACCAAGTCCTCATCCGTGGCCTCGGCGGGAGTGCGGAAGTTTTTCTCGGGAATTGCCCTCAAAGGCGTATGCTGCAGAGGCAGCGGCCGACTCTCCCTCGAAGGCTGAGGCCCTGATCTGCATGCTGTACAGGTCCAGCGTGCCCGCCGACTGCTGCACCAGCCCGGGGATCGAGCCTCCGAAAGCTCCGAAGTGCAGCTTCGCCGGCGGCGCCGAGAAGTCCAGGCGCGCCGTGCTTCAGACATTCTGCGAGGGCGTGCCGAGGAAGGCGCCGGTGACGCCCACGTAGTTGTTGTCGGCCGCGCTGACGTACATCACCAAGTTGGAGGCCGTGCCCAGCCTGTACCGGCAGCCGAAGGAGTAGCGTCTCCCCGGCGTCAGCGTGTAGGTGCGCACGATGTTCCAGGCGAAGGCGCTCAGGGTCATGGCGTAGCCCTCCAGGGTGGCCAGCGTGACGTCGTCGGCCCGAACTCGTGCTTCAGCAGCAGCGCCGAAGCCGCCGTGTCCTCCTCCACCTCCGCCGTGTTGCCGGTCTCCAGGGTTGCGTCCAGGATCTGGAGACCGTAGACGTCCACCGTTCCTGCCGTCTGCCGGCAGGCGAAGAGGAGCTCTCGGCCCGGGGTCAAGTTGTAGGTGCGCACGATGTTCCACGGGTTCACCGCCAGGGTCAGGGTGTAGCCGTCCACGCTCACTGCCCCGCGGTGTGCGTGGCCAGGACCACGCTGCAGCCGCTGCTGGGGCGAACCGTCCAGTTTGACAGCGAGACGTCCGTGGGGGCCAGGATCTGCTCTCCTATGGCGGCCACCACCTCGTCGGCCCCTCCGTCGTCCGGAAAGCGCACTGCTATCTGCAGCGCCGAGGCTGCCTCCGTGACTCCGAGCTTGCCGGCAAGGAGGCCGTCTACTTGTGCGATGGTGTAGTAGCTGAGCAGCGCGGCTGCGATGCTCGAGGCCGTTGCCGTGTCCTGGTCTGCGGCTGAACGGTACGCCACCAGCGCCGAGGTGATTTGGTTGGTCGTGAAGACGTCCTGGTCCGGGCCCGTCCGGTAGGCCAGCAGCGCGCCCGCGATGGCGGCCTGCGTCTGCGTGTCCTGCGCGCTTGCCGTGCGGTAGTCTCCCAACAGCGCGTCTACCTGCGCCGAGGTGTAGTAGGCCAGCAGTGCGCCTGTGATGGCGCTGGTCGTCTCCGCGTCCTGCGCTGCCCCTGTGCGGTAGTCTCCCAACAGCGCGTCCACTTGCGCCGAGGTGTAGTAGGCCAGCAGCGCAGGCGAGGCGCAGCGTGCTGCTGTGCGAGTGCCAGTAGCAGTCTGCCGTGATGCTCAGCGTGTCGTCGCCGTTGGCCAGCGCAGCAGAGAGAGGAGCCACGAAATGCAGGTTGCGAACGACGTTGCTTCCGCGAAGAGCTCCCAAGTTGTGAAGCCCGCCCAGGCCGGCGCGTTAACAACTCCGCCGCTGCCGGAAAGCTGCAGGGCGGCGAGCTCCGCGAGGATTGCGTCGAGGGCGCTCTGGAGCGTGGTCTCGCTGGCCGAGAGCGCGGCGTTCGTGGCGTATGAGGCCAGCAGCGTCGCGTCGGCCTTGGCCCCCTGGAGCGCCGTGATGCTGGCGTCCCGGCTAGCAAGCTGCGCTGCGACGAAGGCCTCGGTGGCGAGACCCAGCAGGGCATTTGCTATCTTGGTGTCTACCTCCAGCGGCGTGTCCAACCCGTCCACCGTGGAGAGCAGGGAGGCCAGCGCGCTTGCGTCCGCCTTGCCGAGGAGGGCGGCGTCCAGGGCTGCCGTGGTGACAGCGTCCAAGAGGGCTGTCGCTATCTTAGAGTCCACCACCGAGGAAGTGTCCACGGCCGACTGCAGGGCGTAAGCAGTCAGGGCGCTGGCGTCTGCCTTGGAGGCCTGCAGCCCCGAGATGGAGGCGTCTCGGCTCGCGAGCTCGGAGGCCAGCGCCGCGGCGGTGACGGCCCCCAGGAGAGCGTTGGCCACCTTGGTGTCCACCTCCAGCGGCGTGATCCTCGCCGCTATGTCTGGGGAGTGCTGGTCCACCACCGTCTTGAGGCCGTAGTTGGCGGCCACCGTGGCCAGCGTGGCGTTGTTGGCCGAGGCGATGGAGCCGTTCATGGCCGCCGTGGTGCTGTAGTTGGACAGCTTCAGGTCCACGCCGTCCGGGGTGCTCTTAGTGGCCACCACGCCCTCCAGCACGTCGAAGGCCGACTGGTCTGCCTTGTTGGAGAGACCCGTGGTCAGCGAGCTCTGCAGCGCGCGATGCTGCTTCCGTGCGCGGCCACCTGTCCGTCCGTGGTGGCCAGGGCCGCCGCCGTTGCTAGGGGCGCAATTGCCGGCGCCAGCGCGCTGCTGTCCAGCTTTGAGGCCAGCTCGGCGGTGACTCGGTCGTCCAGAGACTGGATGGCAGCAGCGTTGTTGCCGGAGGCTGCCGTGTTCACCGCCAGGTCAGTTACTTGAGCGTAGGGCGTCAGAGCGAGGGCCAGCTGTCCTGCTGTGACGTGCGTGCCGTCAGTCACCTCTCCGTTGTCCAGGACCTCCGGGATGTTGCCCGTGACAGGTCCTTCAAACATGTTTTCTTAGGAGTAGTCGTTACACGAATTCGTAACGCAGGGGTGTTGTACTTTCGCAACGCGCCCTCACTTGAGTCGCTATGGGTCATTCGGGGCCTTCGTAGCGCAGGGTGGTATAATTATATATCACTCGCAACAGCCCCTACCTGTACGCGAAGTGTGGAATGACGCAGTGTCCGATGGCGTCGGACACTGGGCATGAAGCGAGGTCCTTCACTTATGAAACCTCAGATGAATTGACCGATGGCGTCGGTCAAAGCGCTTGGGACGCCTCGGCCTCATGACGAGACCGGCGAAGGACACTTGTCTCAGCGGCTATGACCTGCGGGGCATTCATGAGCCAACCTTGCCCATTCATGAAACAACCTTGCCCTTTCATGAGCCATTGATGAATCACCCGGTTCCATTATTGACTCAAACTTGCCAAGAACTGAGTCTTCTCGGGAACTGGGGCGCTTTTGCGCGCTTTTCGGCCCCAAAGAGAGCGGTGACGAAGCGGTGACATCGTGGTGAGAGCGTTTTTGGGCCATAAAGCGCCGTTTTGGGACGGTAACAAAAGCCGATGATGAGATGGGTTAGGCGTTGGTCTCCGGAGCGATGTCTGGGAGGTTCGATTCCACCCTGGCACCTCGGCAGGCTGACGTGTTAGACACCGGTGACATCGGCGGTGACTAATTCAGCAGGCTGACGTGTTACGTGGAGAACCTTGGCAGGCTGTCGGGCTCCGAGCCAGGTCCTCGGCGGGCTGCCGGGCCGCGAAAAACCCTGCGGAGAAGGAGCTCGGGAACTGGGCCCGCTTTTGCGCACTTTTGCACCCAAAAAGCGAGCGGTGACAAAGCGGTGACAAGCGGTGACGAGTTCAGCGGGCTGGAATTCGCAGGCTTTTGGGGGCAGAAAACGGATTTCAGCACGGCGAACGCCTGGAGCCGGTTTTCGGAGGAAAACGAGCGAATTTGGAGGCCCAGGCAGCACATTTTACGCGGGACACGAAAAAACGCACTTTTCGGAGTTCGCCGTTAATCGCTGGTGACAAGCGTTTTTTGGGCGAAAAAAGGCCGTTTTGGAGCGTTTTTGGACCAAAAAACGAAAATTAATAGGTTACTATAAGCTGCCTTTCCTTACTACTGCCAAGGCCGACGCGACGCTGCTGGCCTCATACGCCACGAACGCCGCGCTCTCGGCCAGCGAGACCACGCTCCAGAGCGCCCTCGACGCAATCCTCGCGGAGCTCGCCGCCCTGCAGCTTTCCGGCAGCGGCGGAGTTGTTAACGCGCCGGCCTGGGCGGGCTTCACGACTTGGGAGCTCGTTCGCGGAAGCAACGTCGTTCGCAACCTGCATCTGGGGGCTCCTCTCTCTGCTGCGCTGGCCAACGGCGACGACACGCTGAGCATCACGGCAGACCCTGCTGGCCTACTACAGGTAGACGCGCTGTTGGGAGACTACCGCGCAGGGGCAGCGCAGGACGCGGAGACGACCAGCGCCATCACAGGCGCACTGCTTGCCTACTACACCTCGGCGCAGGTAGACGCGCTGCTGGGAGACTACCGCACGGCAAGCGCGCAGGACACGCAGACGCAGGCCGCCATTGCGGGCGCGCTGCTGGCCTACCGGACGGGCCCGGACCAGGACGTGTTCACAACCAAATCACCTCGGCGCTGGTGGCGTACCGTTCAGCCGCAGACCAGGACACGGCAACGGCCTCGAGCATCGCAGCCGCGCTGCTCAGCTACTACACCATCGCACAAGTAGACGGCCTCCTTGCCAGCAAGCTCGGAGTCACGGAGGCAGCCTCGGCGCTGCAGATAGCAGTGCGCTTTCCGGACGACGGAGGGGCCGACGAGGTGGTGGCCGCCATAGGAGAGCAGATCCTGGGCCCCACGGACGTCTCGCTGTCAAACTGGACGGTTCGCCCCAGCAGCGGCTGCAGCGTGGTCCTGGCCACGCACACCGCGGGCGCAGTGAGCGTGGACGGCTACACCCTGACCCTGGCGGTGAACCCGTGGAACATCGTGCGCACCTACAACTTGACCCCGGGCCGAGAGCTCCTCTTCGCCTGCCGCTACCGGCTCGGCGCGGCCTCCAACTTCGTGGTGTACATGTCCGAGGCAGACAACGTCTACGACCCCCTGTACGGCAGCTTCGTGGGCGACCAGGGCGGCTGGAGCACGGCCAAGATGTACTTAACAGTGCCTCCGAACGGAGTTGCGAAGCTGCGCTTCGGTGCGCACTTCCAGGCGCCGGGCCTGCCCAACCAGACGGCAGGAACGGTGGACGTCTACGGTCTCCAGATCCTGGACGCAACGCTGGAGACCGGCAACACGACGGAGGGGCCGACGACGTCACGCTGGCCACCCTGGGCGAGGTGCTGCTGGAGCCCACGCTCACCACGCTAGGCAATTTTCTGGTGCGCTCCAACAGCCAGAGCTCCGTGGCCTCGGCCAGCTTCACGGTGGGAGGCTTCCAGCTGGAGGGCTACGCCATGACCCTGAGCGCCTTCGCCTGGAACATCGTGCGCACCTACACGCTGACGCCGGGGAGACGCTACTCCTTCGGCTGCCGGTACCGGCTGGGCACGGCCTCCAACTTGGTGATGTACGTCAGCGCGGCCGACAACGACTACGTGGGCGTCACCGGCACCTTCCTCGGCACGGCCGCGCAGGGTGTCTGGAGCACGGCGCGCCTGGACTTCTCGGTGCCACCGGGAGGAGTCGCGAAGCTGCACTTCGGAGCCTTCGGAGGCTCGATCCCCGGGCTGGTGCAGCAGTCGGCGGGCACTTTTTACACTTTTTTGCAATGCGGCACTGTTTGGCCGCTGCATCAGGCCCCGGCCGTAGCGTGAGCCTGACGCTGAAATGGTGAGACGAAGGTGATCGAATAAGACGATCCACCATCCGATTGGAAACGCCCCGCGAGGCAGGAAAAGCCCGTCAACAAGGAGGAACCCAAAAACCGCAACAGGGGGAACAAAGCCACCCCAAAAAGGCGGGTCAAACGAGGCGCCGCTCCGGCGGAAAATGTCCGATTGCGGACAGATCACCAGTCAAAAAGGGAAAAGATCATCTCACATCCCGCAGAAAAGCTTGCAAAGGTAGCACTCGCTATACAGCGAGGAAGCCATGAAAAGAGATAGCACAATCTGAGCTATGATGGCCGGCGAATCAGCCACAAGCGTGCGTAAGAAAAGGAATTGCACCACACGGAGGGCCTATCTGGCCTTCAGTAAAGCACGTCGCATCTTGTCACGCATACCCCTGCGGCTCTGCGAATTCTTGTCCTGATCACCAAAATCGCGGTCGCAATGCAAGTCATAGGGTCCATGGGGGATGTCAACCACAAAATTGAGGTTGGGTTGGTCGGATACCCCTGCTTCTTCAAGCATGCGTGGGCCAATTCAACTGTCCGCTGTCCCTGTCGCAGGCCTGGTCGGGCAAGGAAACCCTGGCGAGCACGGTAGAACCCCAACACCCGAAGAGATGTAGGCGACACCGATGACGGTGTCAAATCCACAGGTGTCAAGTTGTACGTGGTGACGTTCTGCAGGTGCGCCACGGTCATTCTCAAGTGAGAAATCTGCTCTTCCAACGCTCGATATAGCAGGGGCCGTGCGACTGCCTCATTGGAGTCATACGGGACATACTGCTGGATCTGCGTCTTACGACCCTGCGCCGTGTCAAGTCGGACCGGAAAGCGTTGCCCAGTACACAGATAAAAGTTGAAAAGAAGTTCCAACCAACTGATTCCCCAACCATGGGGGGCAGAGGGACCATCCGGCCATTGTATGGTATGGAGCCACTGCCACACTAGATCAGCAATTCGTCCACCAACGTTACAGCAGACAGCTTGTTGTGGAGTCAGTTCCGTGAAGGGAAGGATGCGAGGCGTCGTCGGTAGCCAGGTGCCGAGGTGTCGCAGGGCAGCAATCACGTGGAATGGGGCGCGGTTCATGTCCAGTACCAGGTACGGCAGGGTCATGATCCGGATCTGTGGGTTCACCAGTGGCCTTCTCATGCGCCTCAACAGCTTCCTTACGCACCAAGGCCAATTCAACCAGGAAATGCAGGGCTTGCTGAAGCTGGTCACGCTCTTGGCGTTTGTGAGAAGCAATTGTACCAGCAAGGGCAACCACAGCAGATGTCTCCGTACTGAGTGCTGTATTTGCAAGTCTATCAGCTAAGTGGTTGGCGGTGATGCCCCACCAGTCCAGCGTACTGACAGCCTTGGTGGAGTCACGATGCGCTTTGATCTTATATACAGCCACGTGACCAACAGGCCACGAATCCCAGATAGCCAGCGCGAGGTCATGATTCATACATGGTTCCGGCAGAGCCAAATATCCACGCGACTTCCAGCAGTGAAGGCGGGCAACTAAGTCAACGGCTGCCTGACAATCCGTGTAAATATTGACAGGTAAGTCGGAGTCCTGCGCACGAACAAGTTGCATAGCCGCCCATACTGCACACAGTTCAGCCCTGAGCGGCGACTGATGTCCGGGGCAGAGTCCGCACGCAGCGCACAACAATCCATCGGGGATGGTCCCATTTCCCGGGCACGGAGGCGGTCGTCATCACTGGAATATACATCTTGTATCACGCCCCAAGCAGCACGGCTGGCTGCCTGCACATCAGGCATCTGGCAGGTGCCATCAGTGTAGAACGTCCAGCGTACCACATCGCAACATGGTGGCGGATCAAGCATAGGCAACTCCCTGCCCTGAAAGATAGCCAGGATGGGTTCTGCTGGGCATTGGTGGGCCACCGCAAGATGTGTCCACTCAGGTCTCTGGTCACGAAGCCATGTGACAGTATCAGAATGGCTACGTCTGCACTCATCACCAATTGGGCACTCGAAGACACGATGCTGCGTAGTATCCTGGCATTGACAGAGAACACAGTACTGATCAGCCCACTGTGGTCCCCATTGGTGAAATTTGCGGGCGCCACTCACAGCGACTCCGGTCGTGGCAACGCTCTGAAAGCTTCCCGGGTGGTCTGCAAGTCAAAGGGCACCTGAGTCGGAGTTCCTTTACGGCCACCAACACCGTGCATGATGCGACAGGTCCACACATTGTGAAGGGAACGCTCAAGTTCATTTTTAGCGACATTCTGGATGCGAAAACTGATGCCAGCCGTTCCACTGACCAACCCAGTGGGACCCAGTGTGAGGCCTACTTCACGTAGATACAAGGCGCATGAAGATGCCGAGCCGATAGCACGATCACCATCAAAGGCATGGACCCTTTCACAGAAGGCCATCACACGATCGGGTGACTTCCAGTACCATTTTTGAAGCGCCCGCAGCATACTGATGACCACACACAGAAGCGGATCAACCAAGTGTGAGGACACCGCCGCGCGCGACAAAATCGTCGAGGCATTGTGCCACGGGCCAACCAAAGCCGTAGTGGCTGCGCGCCTGAGCTTAGCAAAATTGGCTGGTCCCACGAACTGGAACTCCAACCCGTAGAGCACTCTAGACCAAATTCCACCCGTGATGAGTCTCGCACGGACAGCAAAATCAGGGGTAACACGATACACCCGGTAAGCCATGTCAGTAGCAAGTTGTACTCGCATCAAAGTCACATGCAACTATCTTACGTGTATACCGAAAGAGTATTCCGAGGTCCTTGGCGTGGTCAACAATTGACACTTGGTCAGGAGGCACCTGGTAATGTGTCAAAATACCTTGCCAAGCCTGACCCCAGCACCAAGATTTATCAAGTGCAACCGGCGTCTTGAAGGCATCTGTGAGGCGTTGCATGCGTCCAAAGGCGTCATGGTGACAACGTGCAGACTTGGAAGTCCAGGACCAGTTATCTGCATATGCTGTGGGATCGACTCCAGCGAGTTTGAGATAAGCGTGGAAATGCAGGCAAATGGCGAGCATACACAGAACCGACATCCCGTCGCCTTCCGGTATACCACATGTTGAAGGTATGGCGGCATCAATGCGGCCCCCAACTACTGGCCAACGTTGCAAGTCATACAGCGACCGTATCCAAGTCAAGGAGGCCGCCCTAGGAACACCCAAGCGACAAAGAACTTTGTGAGCCAACTGGCGACCAACAAAATTAAAGGCCTTACGTAGGTCCAATACAAACCCACCGAAGGAGATGCGTTCAGCCAAGCATTGTTCCAACCGGTCCTGGGCATCTAAGGTGATATCATTGACACCGCGCCCTCTAAGGCCACACGAGATACCCTCGGGAAACCATTGGGACCAAGAAGGAATGATGCTAGACGAAATAAAACGACTAAAAAGGCGATTAAGGCACCCAAGTACGGTGATGGGGCGTGTGTCGCCGATGGAATTGGCGTCCTTACTCTTAGGCAAGAGTATCAGCTTGGCTTGCATAGCCGCACTTGGCCATTGGCCATCATGCTGGGACCATCAAGTATGCAAGATGTTTCAACACAGGTCTCGGCAGGCACTTGAATTCCTCAAAACTCCAGCCGTCAGCACCACGTGCTTTATTATTGGGTAGAGTCTTAATTATGGAGATCCACTGGTCAATGTCATGCCATTTAATCTCTATTTCGGGGGAGTCAATTGCAAGCTCATCAAGGATGTGATCAGCAGCATTCCAGTCTTCACTGGGCCAGTCATGGAACGGTCTGTCCCGACTCCAAATAGGATTCCAGTAATCATCAATGGCCGAAGTAAGGCCCTCCACCGTGTTGGTAACACGATTGAAGGTAAAAGTGCCCGTAGTGGGAACGTCCCCTGAGAGGTGCTGAGCATGCACAATGGGACCACGCACTTCGGAAACAAGCAGAACCGCAGTGCCAAACCTTATGACCAGACGGGCTCAGACAGGAGAGGTTTTAGCGGAACAAAAAAAACTCAAAAAAACTCAGAAAAAACTCAGCCAAAAAACTCAACTGAAAACACAGACTCAAAAAAACACAAAAAATACACAGCAGGAGACTCAAAAAAACACAAGAAAAACACAGCAGGAGACTCAAAAAAACACAAGAAAAACACAGCAGGAGACTCAAAAAAAACACAAGAAAAACACAGCAGGAGACTCAAAAAAACACAAAAATACACAGCAGGAGACTCAAAAAAAACACAAGAAAAACACAGCAGGAGACTCAAACTAAACACAACAAAAAGCACAGCAGGAGATTTGAGGTTTTTTTCGAGTTTTTTTTGAGTCTGTTTTGAGTTTTTTTTGAGTCTGTTTTGAGTTTTTTTTGAGTTTTCTGCGGTTTTTTTTGCATTTTGCCCCTCCCCCACCCCCAGAACCCTCCCAGACCCCTGCTTGAGTTTTTTTTGAGTCTGTTTTGAGTTTTTTTTGAGTTTTTTTTGAGTCTGTTTTGAGTTTTTTTTGAGTTTTCTGCGGTTGTTTTTGCATTTTGCCCCTCCCCCACCCCCAGAACCCTCCCCAGACCCCTGCTTGAGTTTTTTTTGAGTCTGTTTTGAGTTTTTTTTGAGTTTTTTTTTTGTGTTTTCTGCGGTTGTTTTTGCATTTTGCCCCTCCCCCACCCCCAGAACCCTCCCCAGACCCCTGCTTGAGTTGTTTTTGAGTCTGTTTTGAGTTTTTTTTTGAGTTTTTTTTGAGTAGTTTTTTGTGTTTTCTGCGGTTGTTTTTGCATTTTGCCCCTCCCCCACCCCCAGAACCCTCCCCAGCCCCCTGCTTGAGTTTTTTTTGAGTCTGTTTTGAGTTTTTTTTGTGTTTTCTGCGGTTGTTTTTGCATTTTGCCCCTCCCCCACCCCCAGAACCCTCCCCAGACCCCTGCTTGAGTTTTTTTTGAGTCTGTTTTGAGTTTTTTTGAGTTTTTGTTTGAGTATTGTTTGTGTTTTCTGCGGTTGTTTTTATCGACCGTTTTTCCGGTCTGCATGACTAGCAGAACCCCTATGTTCAGGCACAAGTTGCAAAATGTGGAGTGTACTATGGGCACGGGATGTATTGGCCGGTGAGCACACACGGGAACCCGTACAAGTGGGTTGACACGCAACGGCTGATTCCGTTGCCAAAACCGTCAACCACCCATCTCTTCATCTTCATCTTCAACGTCACGTACACGCTTGGAAGGCGGACGAGCCCAGAAGCCGACAACTCCATAAGGAGAGATTTCAGCTCATCAAATCCGTCCTTCATTCTGCGATCCTGCTGGGCGACACATTTGCGTAAGCTCTCATCAAACGAGGTGTCGAGCTTCTTGATCTGTTGATGCACTTGATTAACATCCTTGTGAACGGCATCTTGGCGCTTTTCCATGCTGGACATGGCCGTCTTGAGTTCGGCAAGCTGCTTCTCCTGTTGATTCACCCTTTGCTCCAACTGGGTGGAAGGCGGCGGGGTCGCCTTGTGGGAAATGGTCTGTCTGCCACGGGATTGCAAAGCCTTCTCCCAAGGGTCGGAGGCAACAAGCGGATCCTGAGGGCCATCAGCGATGGTCGGATTCTGCGTGGTTACACTCAACACAGGCGGCTGGCCTGCGAGCACAGGGTTAGTAATGCGATTACCGGCAAACCTTCGTTGCACGGGCTTGGCCAAAACCGTGTGGTGATTCATCTGCATAAACTCAGCAGGCGGTGCAGTCAAGGCGGCAACTAACCACACATCGCTGGCAACGCTTCGCGCAACAGTGGTATTGTGCCACTTGATATCCTGCAACCACCGACGTAAATCACTAGCATCGATTCCCCGGGGCGTGGGTTGCAGCCGGAACAAGAGGCGACCAAGTTTGAGCTCAGGTTGAGTCTCATTGGGAAAAAGCCGTGTCCATACAGCTGGATAGTCTCCCCCACCCCCAGAACCCTCCCCAGACCCCTGCTTGAGTTTTTTTTGAGTCTGTTTTGAGTTTTGAGTTTTGTGAGAGTATTTTTGTGTTTTCTGCTTGCATTTTGCCCCTCCCCCCCAGAACCCTCCCCAGACCCCTGCTTGAGTTTTTTTTGAGTCTGTTTTGAGTTTTTTTTGAGTTTCTTTTGAGTCTTCCCAGATTCAGACTATTTCAGATTGAGTTTTTCGGATTGGGTTTTTTCTGAGTATTTTTTGTGTTTTTGCAAATTCCTGGATTTGCGGCCTGTGTGGGCGAGATCAGGTCTTAAGCCAAACCGACATTGAGAGCCATATGGTATTTCACTTGGGTCGGCAAGCTTCAGCCTCACTGTACCTTTGGGAGAGCGGACAAGTTTGGCCTGAGAAGAACAAGGCTGCATGACCCATGTTACCGGTGGTACAGTTTCACCTTTGATGGCACGGAAGTGCTCACGGAGGCCACAAGCTCGGACATCATGGTCACTGGGCCGCCCTCCGTGCCTTATTAGCCATGCTCACAACCGCATTGGCATCATCACGTGCAACAGTCAAGAGTATCTCAAGCTGGGTAACATCGGGGCACTGTGCTGAGTACACACAAACATGTGCGTTAGTCGCGAGCCATTTGGGCCACCCACGTTGGTACCCGGGGGCGACTGTAATAGCATGCCAAAGTTCCTGCAGGTGAAGCCATCGTCTATGGCTATCATATTGATGCCAACCATGCAAGTCAAAAGCACGCCTCATGGTCAACAGGTTGGAAAGTCTACGGACTTGCTTGACACGTTGCTGCGCAAACACAGAGGTACACGCCACTGGGGGCTGATACTCATCCTGTCGCCCAGAGTCAAGAGGCCTGCGAGGTGGTTCAAATGCAAGAGGCTCCCAACGGCACCTACCACGGAAATGCTCTGGCAGTCGACGGCCAGTGTGATATTGGCGCAGCACCGCAACAGATTGCTCCACACATCCGGCCCACAATTTCCACACATCAATTGTATCAAGCGCATTATCACAAATGGATTCGTCCAGGAGGATCGAATCAGCTTAGCTTGTTGCTGATACACAGCATCAAGTTCGGACCATGGCAGAGGCAGGTCCGCCCAACTACTAGGCAGGCTCCACACAAAGTAATCCGGTTTGGATTGCGGCACAGTAAGGTGTACAAAAAGGGGAGCGTGATTAGAAAGCCTGAGATCGGTGCGAGTTTGAACCCTCTGAATCCAAGGTAACATCTGCGAAGGGAAGATCATAGTGTCGTTGTGTGTGGCTTCATTACACGTAGGCGCTAAAGAGACACTGCGGGTTGACTGATAGTACTGGATGACATCAACAAAGCCCTTCTGGAACAGGGGCTGCAATGCTGGTGCACTTGAAGGTGGCATATTGAAATCCCCCGCAAGTGTGCTGTGGCCGCTGTAAGCTTGAACCCAGGACACGGCTTCAGCAAACAAGGCATCGTTGGCAGCAGCTTGTCCCGTACAGGTGGTCAGACCGTAAATAACAACGCACTGCACGGCGCATGGTCCGATCTGGACAAGACATCTCATAATACGACCGGCATTATACATGCCAGTGGGACCATCATCGCATGGCAACGGTTTAATGGAAAGGCGTGTTATGCAAGCAACGCCACATGCGTGACCACGGACACATGCTTGTCTGGGGTCCTTACTTCGAGTTTTATCAGGTGAAGGTGCACCGAATACGACGCGTTTACCTGATCCACGCATTTGACTACAGACACTTTTTTGAGCGTCAATGGTGGTTGAAGTTTCCGACAAAAACTGTACATCTGAAGGATGTTCAATGATCTCATCGTGATGGGTATAAAGACTGGCAGGATTTAACACAGAAAGGGTAACATCCTCATAGATGGCAGTATCGGAGCCAGAAGGCCCGGGATTCGCAGCTTGGCCACATACTCCCCTGAATGCATCAAAGTAGAGAGGCGTGCGCCATAGCCTTTACGCGATCTTGTGAGTCCTTTGTGCTCAGGAATTTTCTTGATGAGCAACAGTGCAGATGCACGCGCCTCTGCAAGGGGCAGGATCATGTAGGGTTCCTTGGCGACCTCAATCGGGGTGATGGGTTGTACAAAGACATGATTCAATCCAGATTGAAACAAGATCTTCTCAAGGCTCTGCGTCCTCAGCAGTCGGCGGGCACGCTGGACCTGTGCAGCATGCAGATCAGGGCCTCAGCCTTCGAGGGAGAGTCGGTCTCCGTGACGGACCTGCTGGCGGACTTGCTGGCTTTCACGGGCTCGGCCACGCTGGACGGGCTCACCGCGCAGGGCAACGTGGGCTGCGACCAGCTGCTGTGCAACGACGTGAACTGCACTGACGTGTTCACGACGGGCGTGGACGCCTCGGGCGCCATTTCCTGCGCAGCGCTCACAGCCACCGGCGCCGTCGCCGGAGCCACGCTGTCGTCCACAGGCGCCGTGTCAGGCAGCTCGCTGAGCATCACGGGGGCGGCCAGCGTGGGCCTGCTGAGCTCAGCCACCGGAATCACGGGCAGCACGTTGACCATCAACAACACGGCCAACGCCGGGAACTTCACCACGGTGGGCGACGTGTCCACGGGCACGCTGACGGCCTCGGGCGCAGCAAGCGGCGAGCTTCGCAGCCACCGGGGCGCTCACGGGCGCCACGCTGACGATCACCGGGGCGGCCTCCGCGGGCCCGCTGGACTGCGAGAGCCTGGACTGCACCTTCACGGCCACGAGCGGCGGAGTGTCGACGGGCAGCGTGGTCTGCGGCGACGTGACGAGCTCGGGCACGGTCTCCGCGCCGCAGCTCTTCGCGTCCAACACGCTCACCGTGACCAACACCTCCGACTTCTCGGACGATCTCTTCCTGACGAAGAACTGGGCGGGCTGGAGCAAGCTGCAGATTTCCAACAACAGCGCGGCCTCCGACAGCGGCCCGGAGCTGCGGCTGCTGGGCAACCAGAGCGCGCAGGGTCTTCCTGGAGCGGGACGGCGGGGCGCACCAGTGCGAGCTCATCATGATCAACGACGAGGCGCTGGTGCAGACGAAGAGCCTCTCGACGCAGCTGTCCTTGACCACGAACCAGAGGAACCCCGGCTGCCTCGTGATCGCGGGCAACACGGGCAACGTGGTCTGCAACACGAGCTTCACGAATTTGTCGGACAGCAGGGTGAAGACGGAGATGGCCGAGGCCGACGTGGCAGAGCTCCAGCAGCTGTTCGACTCCGTGGAGGCCAAGCAGTACAAGCGCCCGGACATGAACGAGGACCTGAGGCTGGGCTTCGCGTCAAACGACTTCGCAGGAACGAAGTGGAAGAACCTGACGGGCACCGCGGAGTGGCGCAGCGCCCCGAGATACTGCCCGGTGCCGTGGCAGCGGTGGAGCTTCTTCTCGGCGGTCTCGAAGGACGCGAGGCACTCCCTGCAGTGAGTGGCGGCCCTGTGCTCCAGCTCCTCCCTCCGGGTCATCTCCAGGTGAGGTAGTGGTCGGCCAGCTTGAGAAGATCGTTCAGCATGGCGCGGACGGCGTGGTACTTGTCGCTGTCCCGCTCGTGGTGCGTGAGCCTCAGCCTCAGCTCCTCGGGTGGCACGTAGCCGCAGCGCCCGACAGCGACGTAGCAGGAAGAAGCCGCGACGGTCTGGCGCGCCGGCTGCTGCTGCGCTATGTGGACCGTCGGGGCGGGCGTGCTGTAGACCTCAAGGTCCGCGCAGCACGTCAGGGGCGCAAGCTCTGCGGAGGCCTTGCCCTGTAGCGCAGCAGTCTTCTCGGGCCCGGGCAGCGGCCACTTTCCAAGTGCGCTCGGCTATCTCTCGATAGCACTGGGTAGCGCGGTGCCGCTGCCAGGAGGCCTTCGCGGTGAAGCGGGCCATGCACCTCGGGCGCTTGTACTCCGCGCAGCCGCCGGTGTTGGTGGGCGTGGCTCCCAGGGTCAGCCCCCGCCTGCTGACCAGCGCCTGGAAGTTGTGGATCAGGCTGTAGTGGCCGCTGTGCAGGAGAAGCAGCACGGTGTGCTGGACGACGCCCGTGCCGCTCGGGGCGCGCTGCTGGAGGACGTGGTAGTACTCCAGCCCGTCCGTCCACAGGGTTTGCTGCCACACGAAGACGAAGACCTCCACCCGCCCGGCGTTGCGGAGCTCGAAGGCCTCGATGTCGTCGAAGCCCACGGGGCGGTCCGTCGGCAGGCCAGAGAAGTCCACCCCCGCGTCGGCCAGAGCGGGCTGCCAGCCCGCGGGGCGGCGTCCGCGGCGGCTCATCTCGGGGTAGAAGAAGGAGCCCGAGCAGCTTGTGGCCTTTGACTGCTGCCACCAGGTGAGCCCTTCGACCCCGAGGCAGTGGGCGAGGACGCACCACATGAAGCAGCGGTGGTCCTCGTTCTGAGGGTTCCAGATGGCCTTCTTCTTGGCCAGGGTCTCGGGCAGCTCCTTCCAGCAGCCTCCCGCCTCGTTGGGCGGCGGGGGCGCGGGCATGTCGGCCAGCTGCTGCGAGGGCGCGGTCAGCAAATACGCTGCCGTGATGCCCACGACGGTCCAGTCGGACTCGGGGAAGGGAGCGCTCGAGCGCGACCTCGAACTTCGTCCTGATGGCCGCCATCATGGTTCCGGCGCGGGCCGACGGAGGCGCGGGCCTCACGATCCACGGTGCCAGCCTGAGGAAGTAGAGCGTGAGCTCCACCCTGTCCTCGTCCTCATCGTTCGCATCTGGAAGCTGACCTTGGCGAGGAAGGGCAGCCGAATTGCCAGCAGGTCTTGGAGCCGGTCCACCAGCAGCCGCATGGCGTCGATGGTGAAGACCTGCTGCCCTGGAAGAGACAGCTCGCGGGTCCAAGCGGCCCCGCGCGGGCGCAGTTCTGTCACAGCGGCCTCGGCGCTAGGCGCGCGCGGCTCCTCCAGAGGTCAGGGCCTCGCGCTTCTCGCGGAGCGCTTCCATCGGCGCCCAGCTCTCCTCCCCGCGCTCCTCGGCCATGGCGGGAGCTGCGCTGCGAGCCGAGCGCTGGTTCAAGCGCTTGCGAAGCTTAAGCTGCAGGTCTTGCGCCCGCTTCAGCATCTCCTTCCAGTCCTGGATGTCGACCTCCTCCGCCGGGAACCTGCCGGCGAGCCCATCAGCTATCAGCCGCTCCAGCACGGGCGCTCCCCGAGTGAGCTCGTTGCGCAGGCGGCTCACCTCCTCCAGAGAGGCTCCCCGCTTCAGCGCCTCGGCATCAACGGCGGCCTTCAGCACAGGCCTCAGCTGCTCGCGGCGCTCCAGGACGTGGGTGGTCATTCTGAATTTTTTAATGAGCAAAAAAAAAGGCTGCGGCGTCGGAAGAAACTACAGCGGGCACTCTCGAGAAGGTGGCTCCACACGCAGATCTGTGACCTCAAGACTCAACCCGCACATGCCGCTCATCCGCCACAAGCTGCACGCTCTCAGCCTAACGCGCGCGGCGCAGTGAGCCAGCTCAGCGGGGCGGTCCGCAAACGTGCCGCCGGCGTTCCAGAAGCGCGCGTGGGCCGGCAGCTTGGCTTTCAGCATCCAATCGCCGCCGCGCGATTGCCTCACAGAGGGCAGCAGCCGCTGGCGCACGGTTTCGGGTGTGAGCTTCGCGTCGAAGACGCGCTCGGATGCGGCCGCCAGCTGCACGCCGCGAGACTTGCCGGGTATTCGGCTGTCAGTGTGCTCAGGTACTGGCCTGAGCTGCCTTGAACTCCCGCTATGCTGGCGTGTTTATGTTGATGCGGGCATCTGCTTGCCACGTGCTGGATGCAGGCATCATTGCTGGCGAAGCACCACGATTTTGAGAGCAGCATGTGATGTTGGCACGCATCCACCCATGCGAGGTGTCCGTGAAAGTTTTTTAAACACTGGAAGTTTTCCGGCTCCGACCAAGCCATGCTGGATGGCGGCTGCTCGAGGATCGCCACGCCACTTTGGGAGGCTACTGCTTTAAACAGCTCTCGCCCTCTTCTGTGGATTTCGCGGCTGTCGCGAACCCGAGAGAGTTCTGCTGGTGACAAGTTGGGCACACCCAGCATGCATGAAGGCGTGCGTAACGCCTTTGGGCCGCCTGGTCTAAGCTTGAGCCGGGAGTATTCCTTGCACGGCGGTGCCAGGGTTAGCAAACTAACGCTGCCAGACCAGCATATGCGTAAAAGCAACTCGAACCATGCGTCATCCAGAATGTTGTGCTGAGGATTGGCGTCCAAGTCAAAAGCTTCGAAGCGTGCAAGGCCGTGTTGGTCTGCAGCGGCGGAGATCGGTGCATGCACTCCCGCGAAAACGTCCAGCAAGAGTCCTCCCCGGGGCTTATGCGATGCGCCAGCGTCTGCAGGCGCTTGTTGGCATGCGGGATGGATAACAGTGAATGCGGGCGGCGTTTTTGTGGCACCGTCCGGGGAAGCTGCCGGGGCTTCCTTCGGACTGTTTCATGTGTGGTTCGATGCGTGCTGGGATGCTGGATGCGTCTGCTGGCATCCTTTTATTGCGCACACATGCGCAAACTGGCAGTTGTCTGATTTGCAAGTCCCTGTTTGGAACCTGCGACAAATGGGCTTTCCATTGTGTGATGCGGCCCAGGCGTTCTTGGATTTGCCTTTGCCCTTTCCCTTGCCTTTCTTGCGTGGCGGCTCGGATTTTTGCGGCCGGCTGGCGGGCCGCTTGGGCTGCCTGGGACTCAGGTGGGCAGGCGGAAAGGTCCGTCTCGGGCCTTGTTGTGGCGCTCACCGGGCTGGAGGCGGAAAGGTCCGTCTCTCCACAATGATCCGTCTCGGACCAGGATATGTTTTTTTTTATCCTTAGGAGAGGCGCTCACCGGGCTGGAGGCGGAAAGATCCGTCTCGGGCCTTGGAATAAAAGCCCTCTAGGTTGTGGCGCTCACCGGGCTGGAGGCGGAAAGGTCCGTCCTCTCCACAATGTTCCGTCTCTCCACAATGATCCGTCTCGGGGATTTCTCGCTCCCAGGAGAGGCGCTCACCAGGCTCGGAGCCCGACAGCCCGCCGAGGTGGTCCGTCAGCCCGCCGAGCTTGTCACCGGTGATGTCACCGCTCCGTCCGGCTCCGTTTTTGATCCAAAAAGCGCTCAAAACGGTCGAGTCCGAGACGACCACTTTGCTCAGGATTCCGCTTTCGGCCCGGAAAACCGGCGAATTCCAGCCCGCCAAGGTTGTCACCGTTTGTCACCGCTTCGTCACCGCTTCGTCACCGGGCCGAAAAGTGCGCAAAAGGCTCAGCTGCCCCGATGCAGCACAAGCAGCTTGGGCTTGGAACCATTCTTGCCCGAGCACAGCCTCTGCTGTAGAGCTCCCAGGCCTCAGGCACGTCGTTGATGCGGGCAGGCCGCTTGCGAAGAGCGCGTCTCGGAGCTCCGAGTGGAAGGCCAGGTCATGCCCCCGCCTCCTCGTGCCATAGTAGTTCATGCTGCGACCTGGGAAGATGTAGGGAGGATCGGCATATATGGCTTGTCGGGGCGCCTGGCAGGGCAGAGCGCGTAGATAGGCCAGTGCGTCCTGGCGCCGCACGGTCACATTTGTGGGCGGCCGTTGCAGACGCCGCTCAGCGCCAGTGGCCGCTGCTGTGTGAAGGAGCCCCACTTTCCCGAGAAGCTGTTACGCAGCAGGACGTACGAGCAGGCAGCCCGACGCCCGGCGCGGCCTCTCTGTGAGCCCGGCAGGAGGCGACTGAAGTAGAAGCGTCCAGATCGGTCTCGGCCCGCTCCCAGAAGAGCCTCGCGCGCTCGTCGGTTGCGAAGCTCACGCTGGGGCGCTGCCCCTCGGAGAAGGCCCTGGGCTCCCATGGGATTTCCAGCGAAGCTTCGCTCTGCCAAAACAGCGGCTCCATGCACAAGAATTTGCCACCCTTTGCATTGGAGCGCACCTCGCCCAACTTCCGGGCTGGAGGCAATAAGATCCGTCTCGGACCTGGGAATTAAAGTCTTTTAAGGAGAGGCGCTCACCGGGCTGGAGGCAATAAGATCCGTCTCGGACCTGGGAATTAAAGTCTTTTAAGTGCACCGTGGGGTAGCTGAACACAAGCGACCTTCCTGAGAGGAGCACGCGGTTGAAGGACTCTACCAGCGCTGAGTCCAGGACTACCTGTGAGGCCAGAACTCGGACGTTCTGGATCTTGAAGTCGGTGCTCAGCGTGGCTCCCGCCGGGTGCGCCCCGGCGTTCTCAGACCACAGCGCAGTCGTGGCGTCCGCAAACTCGATCTCTATCACCAGGTTCAGCTGCGGCGGCAGCATCTTCCCGCAGCGCAGGATGCCCACCATGGTGGGGCGCAGCAGCACGCCCGCGTAGCCGCTCTGGTGCGTCCGAGAGTTGTTCACCTCGTCGAAGCCCTCGGCCTTGTTCTGGTTGTACTCGCGGCCCTTCAGCAGGTCATGCACGGCCACGGTGCGGCCGTAGTAGTTAATGTCCTCGCAGCGCTGGCCGTTGGCGAAGACCTGGATTTTCTGGATGAAACAGGCGGGGTTCGGAGTGGCAGGCGCCAGCGGGTTGGTGGCGTCCGTGTTTCTGACTCTGAAGGCGATCTTGATAGACTCGGGGTCGATGAACGAGGTGCCGCTGGTCAGCGGAATGCGGCAGACCCTCGAGGTGGCGGGAGAGAAGGAGCTCAGCGAGCTGGGAAAATACTGCAGCTGCCGTCTCCTCTATGGCCTGCGCTGCGCCGCGCTCCACCTCCTGCGCGCGCTGCCCCGCCTCGTCCAGGAGGCGCTCTACGTCGTCGGGTGGCTGCGGCTGCGGCCCTGGGCGGGGCAACACATTTAGGCGGACGTGCTCAGCAGCGTCCTGGGGGAGCTGGGAGCGGAAGGCCTGCGCCGCCGCGAGCCCTGCTGCTCCTGCGCCCACAAGGTCCGCTGCTGCCTGCGCTCCATCGGCCGCGCTGCGCAGACGGCCCGTAATGGAGGGCGGGCCCTGTCCGTTGTTTGTCAGCGCGTCGGCCTCTGGGTCTCCTGCGCCGAAGCGGTTTCCTCCGCCTTGGCGCATCCGGGTCCTCGTCCGTGGCCTCAGCGGGAGTGCGGAAGCCTTCCTCTGGAATCGCCCTCAAAGGAGTATGCTGCAGAGGCTGCGGGTTGGGGTCCTCGCTGGACTGCACGAAGTCGTCCAAGTAGAAGTGGCTCGTGATGAACGTGGTGGCCTTGCGGTCCGGCTGGTCCAGGGGCAGCGGCTCATTCCGCTCCAGGTAGCCCGCAACCTGCTCGAAGCGCGGGCGCTGATTGAAGCCGTGGGACCGAAGCGTCTTCATCTCTTTTATCCGTTACTGCGCGGCAACTTCGCCCGCTGCGCGTTACGCCCCGGCGCTCGGCTCGCGCGTAGCGCAGCTGGGGTACCTGGCGGTGCACGGCCTCCGTCAGCCGGCTTACGTCGTCCAGATGCCGCTGCCCCTCTTGGGCCAGCCGGCCCTCCCCAAGCCAGGCGTTGAAGGCCCGCGCCTCCTCAAGCTCTCGCTGGCGCTTCAGCAGCAGCGGCTGCAGGTCGTAGCTCGGGTAGGTCTTGCGAAACCACCGGAGCATCTGAGGCTCGTTGCGAGGTTCAGGGGACATCATGCTTTTTACACTAGGACGCTTGCGCCCGCCGTCAGCCGGTCGTAAGCCGACTGCCTCTCCAGCATGCGCATGGCGCGCTCGCTTGGCCGAGGCGCTTCTTCGGGCTCGGGCCGTGCCTCCCTGTGTACCTCGGGCCGTACCTCGGGCTCGGGCTGTACCTCGGGCTGTACCTCGGGCTCTAGCAGTGGCTCTGTCTTGGGCGCTGCCTTGGGCTTGGGCGCTGCCTTGGGCTTGGGAGCTGGCGCGGCAACTGCCTTGGGCGCAGCCTTGGGTGCTGCCTTGGGCGCTGCCTTGGGTGCTGCCTTGGGTGCTGCCTTGGGTGATCAAACATTGCGCATTCAAAGTGAGCACGCAACCCGAGATCCGCCACTTACGCAAACCCTCCCCGCTTTCACTGCACCCCGTGCGCTTGCGGGTATGTGATGGAGCTGGCGTGCGTTCAACTGCAGACCACTCAATCCCTCAACCAAACCACCCGCTCACGATAGTCGCACGTGCCTGGCTACATTGGCTG
This sequence comes from Effrenium voratum, assembly GCA_963377175.1. Lineage (NCBI taxonomy): Eukaryota > Dinophyceae > Suessiales > Symbiodiniaceae > Effrenium > Effrenium voratum. The sequence continues at coordinate 34,086 of CAUJNA010000005.1, forward strand.
GACGCACAAGAACTCATCCCAAAAATTCTAGCCCATGTGGGGTCAGGTAACGCATCCCCCCCTCTCTCGGAACAACAGTCCGAGGAGGCAGCGCGGATAGCGTTCCGCGCCATGAACATGCCGTGCCCATCCGAGCTAGCGCCCGATGAAGGACAGCCGTACCGCCTGTCACTTTTGCATGCTCTAGCAACGGCGTCCAATGACCCCGACCTCAAACTAGTGCCGCTGCTGGCAGAAGGCGTGCCAGCAGGAGCTGTGTCGGAACTGCCACGCAGCATGCAGTGGCCGCCTAAGCCTCAGGCGGACCTGCCTAGTGAGCTCACCGAGTGCGTCGGCAACTGGAAAGCCGCAGAAGCGGAACCAGAAACGGTATCCGCCTTGCTAGAAAAGGAGATTGCAAACGGATGGGTCATTCGCACCGGCATGTCCATCGAACAGGCCAGACAGCATTGGCATAAAGGCATAGCAGTGGGGAAGCTCAACGTCGTGCATGCTGAAGGCAAGGACCCACGACTAGTCCTAGACAGCACAGTGTGTGGGGTGAACCCCAAGTGCGCCATTCCAGAACGCAAAAGCCTGCCAATGGCCTCGGACGTGCGCTTAGCATTCCTCCCCGAGGACACGCGCTCGTCTTTTGTGGGGGCAAGCTTTGATTTTAAAGCAGCGCATAAGCAGATCCAAGTGCACCCCAGTGAACATGGCCTGCTTCTGTTTCGGGTCGCCGATATCCTGTACCATTATAGGGTTTGCCACTTCGGAGCACGCTTCTCCGCATACTGGTGGCAGCGCACCGGAGCATTCCTCCTGAGGCTACTGCGCGGCATTTTGGGACTGCGCCCGCATCGCGCATGGTTGTTCGTAGATGACCTTTTGGCAGCACTGCGTCGCAGTGACGCGCACGCACAGCTGGCCCTCATGGTCATGTTTTTTGCAGCAATCTCTGCCCCGATCTCCTGGAAGAAGGTTCAATTTCAAGACAGCCTCACGTGGTGTGGGTGGCGCATTAATTTCCTGCACGAGACCATCGAACTCACGCCAGAAAAAACCATAAAATTGAAAGGACAGCTGCACGAGCTGCTCAAAGCGGGGAAGGTCAAGCGAAAACTTTTGGAGCAGGTTCTAGGCCTTCTCATTTGGGCTACCAGTCTGAGCCCCGAACTCAGATCCTGGCTAGCACCTTTGTATACAGACTTGCATTCGCCGCCGGGTTGCATGATTTCTGTCCATGCGCGTTCGTGGCCATCCTTCCTTTCAGCATTAGACACCAAAGCCGTGCTCAGGTCAGCAGTGCACGGCATTTTCATGCCACCAGGCTCTAAAGTTCTAGGGGGCAGGCATTCGCACGCCAGCGGACCTGCCTCGCGTTGTGCCTAGTCACAAATCCGCCTGGGTGCGCGTAGCGGACGCATCCGCAGAGCACACTCGCCTGTCCAAGATGAGTAAACATAGCGTAGAATGGTTGCTGCAATGCTTCCACTTAGACCTCGCATGCCCGCTAAGAAGCAAGCCAATGCTGGCTTGCAAAGCAGCCGCAGATGCATGCGCCGAGGGCAGTATAGTGGGCATAGGGGGTTGGTTCATCTCCAGCAACTCCGTTTCTTGGTTCGCAGAAACGTGGCAATTCCAGGAAGTCCAAGAACAATGGCCGTAAGGACAAAGCGTGCATGGCATTTGCATGCCCACGGGGACAGATAACACAGCTTCCGAGGCAGGAGATAATAAATTGTTCACCACTGCATGGCCCTTACAAGTCTTTGTACAACTTGTAGCCGCCTGGGCCCATAAGCACAAATGGTCCGTGATCGCGTCACACATCCCAGGAGAGCACAACATCTGGGCGGACCAACTTAGCAGAGGTAACACCTCCGCGTTATGCCAGAGTGCGCTTTAGGCCGCATGACTTCTGGCCTCATGCATCAGCTCTCACGCTTCACCCTGCGGACGCACCGTGGAGACCCGAGCACGTGGCTGCATCGCAAACGCACTAAAGAGGGGGTGAGGTGATTTGACCGTTTGCTTAGAACTCTAAAGTGGGCGCATTTCGACAGGCTCCGCATGAGTTGCAGGAAGATGGAGTGGACGCGCATCGTCACTCCACCTGCATCTCAGAGCCTGCGCTTCTAAGCAACGCTCAAGTAAAAAAGCGCATGTCGAGTTTGCTTCGGTCGGTTGCTTTTTTCCTTGCATGTCCCTTTTAGGCTTGAAGCAGTGACCAAGATTCTAACGCTAGGGGTTTGTCTTTTCCCCTGTGTTTTAATCTTGGTTGAATCTTCGGCCGCGTGGCTGTTTCTGCTTCAAGCCTTTTTGGTAAGGGACATGCCTTGAGGGTTTGACCCCTCTTTCGTTCTTTTTTGAACCCACCCTCCCACCCTTTCACGGCCCAGGTGGAAACCAACTTCCACAAGGCCTGATTGAGGGTTGATTGCTGAGTGCCGAACACGCGTTGTCGGCACACTTTCCAGCATCAAGCATGTTGTCAGCTTACTGATCCCGCAGGACCAGTTTATGCCTATGCAGTGAGGACGCATTCCACCAGTTTGAACCCATGCTGTGCACGCAGTCGCACATCGCTGAATGCCATCGGCATTGTGTCGGACCAGCCTGGTCCCCTTCAGGAGGACGCATTCCTCCCATGCACACCTATGCACGCATTGCATACCGATGTGCAACATACCTCCTGCTTGTCTCACACCCCATGGGTAAAACACCCTGTGTGATGGTCGAACACGCAATGTTGACCACAGGGGGCATTTCGACAGGCTCCGCATGAGTTGCAGGAAGATGGAGTGGACGCGCATCGTCACTCCACCTGCATCTCAGAGCCTGCACTTCTAAGCAACGCTCAAGTAAAAAAGCGCATGTCGAGTTTGCTTCGGTCGGTTGCTTTTTTCCTTGCATGTCCCTTTTAGGCTTGAAGCAGTGACCAAGATTCTAACATGCGGGCGAAATCGAAAGGGAGCATGCGGCTTGCTGTCGAACGCGGAAGTATTTCCAGGCTAAGCTGATCAGCCCACACGTTGCGCTCGCCTGGGATGTGTGAGGCTAGCACTGACCATTTGTGCTTGTAAGCCCACGCTGCGACGAGTTGCGCAAAAAATTGCAGAGGCCATGCTGTAGTGAACAGTTTGTTCACTCCGGCCTCGGATGCAGTATTATCCGTACCGGAAGGCATGCAGAGGCCGTGCACTGCTTGGCCTTCGGTAGCCCAAGCGATGCGCATGAGTGCAAGCTGGGCCAAGGTTTCAGAGCAAGCTGGACATCATGGAAGTCCGAGGTTCTGCAAACCAGGAGCCGCCTATGCCCACTGTGGCGCCTTCGGCACAGGCGTCTGCTGCTACTTTGCGTGCCAGGATTGGCTTGCTTTGCAACGCGCATGCCAAATCTGCTTGAAAACATTGCAGAAGCCATTCGATATCGGCTCTGCTTGTTTTGGACAACCGAGTGTGTTCGGCAGCGGGGTCTGCCACGCGCACCCACGCTGGTTTGTGACTGGGCACTACCCTGGGCAAGTCCGATGGGCTGCGCACGGGGGTTTGTTGGTATTCTAATAAGCACTTGCGCAAAAGTCTTTTACGCCTGTGGACTCAAGTTCGTGTGTAAGACCTTGCGTTCACAGCAGTTTGTGTAAAAGTCACAGCTCCTGCGGGGCCGGTCTCGCCTGCGACCAAAGCCTCAGTGCCGGCCTTGCTTCCAACCAAAGCCGTGGAGCCGGCCCGCTTCCCACCGGAGCCGTGCAGCAGGTTGACTGCAACAGCAGCAGCGGCTGCGGACTGCGGCGCGCGAAAGTCCTTCGAGGGGATTCTCTAAACGGGCTTTGATGCAGCTGAGGGGCTGACACTTGTCCGTCCAGGAAACGACCTTGCCGACCGAGACCGACCGACCGACGAACAACGACGACGACGACCGAACGACGACGAACGACGACCGACCGACAACCGACCGACGACCGGCGACGGCCAAAAGGGGAACCCCGACACTGTGAGAATTCTCCGAAGCGCCCTCTTCCAAGGGGTACTTCAATTATTGCCAAGCTGGCCAGAATGGAAGTTTTCCGCAGTGTCGGATGAACAGGCAGACATGGTGCGGGCACCCTGTGCAGCAACTACCCTTTGTGGTTCTGTGTGAATGCAGGCTTGGAAGTACGGTCTAACCTTTCACGGATGAGTGCGATTTTGCGTTTATGTTTTGTGATTTGAATGGGTTTCCGATGCGCCTCTGGAGCGCTGTGCGATATGTCCTCCTGCTGATCAGCATACTGTAGGACGGCTCCATCCTTGCAGCCTATTCCCTAAATGAGTTTTCGATCGATTCCACCCTTGCACTGTCAGTGCTGGGTGCTTCACTGCTTGGGAAAAAGGCGCTTCGCGAGGCAGCTTTCGGATTTTTGCTCTCCTGCCGGTGTCGCATTAGCTCTGCTATGTGCCTTGTGCAGCGGCACATTTCTGTGGCTTTTGAGCAAGGAGGCCTGGGGTGCGGTTCCTCTGCGGTTTCTCTGGAGCCCATTGCTTTGGCGCGGGCTTATTTTCGGGCTCTATTGGATTTGGTTTTGAATGTGCCTCGGGAGCACTACGCGCCATATACCACCGCACTGCGACTGATGGGCGAGGTACTTGTCCTGGGCTCCCCACTAACCTGATGGTTCCGTCGCCACACCCTACTCCCTAAGTGAGTTCTCGTGCGGTTACACCTTTGCACTGCTATTGTTGATGCTTCACGTCTTTGGTGAAATTTGTCCTTGTGAGTCGGTTTTCGGATGGTTGCGATTTTCGCTGGAACCTTTTATTTCAGCTTTGCTGTACGCTTTGTGCAGCAAGTATTCTTGGTGGACTGTGAGAAAGGAGCCGCGAACAGCTGTGACAATCTATCCTAGGATCGGGTTGCTTGCAGATTGATGAAAGCATGTGGTGAGAAAGGAGGCCTGGTGTGCGGTCCCTCTTGGGGACTCACAGGCATAGGGCCTAGTGTTTCACCTCTTGCTTTTGCCTTCATTGGGTGATGGCCTTTTTGCCGGTGATGGGTGCTTCCATTCCTTTGTTTGCTTTCGGCGTGTGGGAAAACACAACCTTAGGGCTGTGCTGTGTACCTGGCCTTTTGCCCCGTGTCTCCTGGACCTTGGGCTAATTAGGGAATTTGTTTGCTTGGCGCTGCTCTGAAGCCCCTGCTTGTCGACCGGCGATTGTGCTTCAGGCGGGTTGGGGAAAAGAAGGCACGCTTGCCACACCGTGCTTGTTTCACAGGGGGGGGAGTACCTCACCCCGTTGACCAGGGCACTGCGTTCCAAGCAAAAAGGCGCGCGCCTTTGTCGTTCGGCTTTGCTTTGTTGGCAGGTTGTATGAGTCTTGCTAGAAGCAGTGCAACAGGCCTGAAACCTCCCAATATGCAAAGTCCCATAGCTCAGTGCTGGTTGGGAGGCAGCGTTGTGTGAACTTCAAGGGTGTGGATGTGAACGAGTTGGTGTGCCTCAGTGCATTTTCACGGCGCTCCAAGTTTTTTTGTCGCCAGTTCAGTGCGACGCGTAGCGTTTTTTTTCTTAAATAATTATTCTTATTATCATTAAATACCTTTGATACATTGAAATGGTGCCATGGTTTGACTCAGCGACAATGCCACATATTTTGGAACATTTCTCCCAGCTGTTTGCTGACTAAACAGGAATAGTTTGGTGCATGTTTGCAGTGTGGATCATTGGTACAGTAAGGACTCGACAACAAACAACACCATTGCCCCCGTGTTTTTGAGTTCGAAAGCTGCTTGCTGACTATAACACCACTCGGTTGGTCCATGTTTGCAGTCTGCAGAGGTCGGCTCGCTGAAGGTGAAACTGTGGATCATTGCTAAGGTTTGCGCTGTTCACACAGCGGCTTGGGAAAGTGACTCAACAGCCACAAGATCAAGACTTGATATTCAGCACAACTCAACCGCAAGATGCAAAACAAATTGTGATTTCATGTGCGCAGTGCCGCAATTGTGAAATAAGCAACAAGACACTCGAGCGAAACCAATAAAACACTCGCACGCAGATAGGGTTTTCAGGTGGTCACAGATTGACATTGTTGCCGCAATTCCAATGTTGGATTCCTGGATTGGTTGGGTATTTTTGAAGGGATTGAAAGGGGTTTTACACTGCCGAGGCACTGCTGCATGGCGCCTCAGTTCGTTTGTGTGGACACGAACAGGTAACCAAAAAGTTTCGGTCTCCATTGGCGCTCGCATCTCTCAACATGGTGCATGTTATATTTTATGAATATTGTTGTTTTTTCAGGCGTGTCCAAATGTTTAAATGGAAGGACACTTGTCCATTTCAGCTGAGTTAGCAACGCCGCACACAGCTAGATCAGTCAGGCATCCAACGTCACTATGATGTCCCAGTTTGTTGCTGCTGCCGCAGGATTACTTTGGCACAAGACTTCGGTGCCGTCAACTCACTCACCCAGAATGTCCAGTCTCGCTGTCTGGTTCGCCAGGGCACCTTCCAGGCCAGCAAATTCGCACTTGCAGGTGTCCTGTTTGGGTCAGTGTGGCTGAACATAGATGGCCGTGTGTTTTTTTCAGTCTGGTTTTAGAGGCGGCAAGCCATGGTCATTTCCAGTGGCTGGTTTTTTGAATTGGCACGCTGGTTGAGAGTGCTATCATTGGGGCTGCCTGTAAGGCCTGCTCCAGTGCGCTTCTGTGCAGGTCCGCAATTCGCGTAGCCAACCTACACCCACCCGCGTCAGGCACGTTTGCTTTGGGCGCCGAAGCAAATACATCCTTTCCGAATTTGGGCCACGAACGAATACGATCACGTGCGTCGCACACGCTTGCCATTGCTGCTCTGCGGTAGGTGAGGTGTCCATGATAAATTGACAACCGGATGATCGGGAAGCCCAGAAACTCATAGGCACAAACTAAGTGCCACACGGTAGTGCACAATTGTTAGCATGATTGAAGTTCAGAAAAAACTGATCGTTTCCTATACCTGGTTTGTGACGACATGCCACCTATGCTTGTTTCGGCGAACCACAATGCACGGAACCCTGGAGCTGTGCTTCCGCTGTGGAGAAAGGGGGCACGGAGGATGCAAGCGCCTTTGCAGATTCATCGCAGAGTTAGAATGCTTGATGCCTACTCGACTTGTCGCAAACCATGGCATCGAGGGCGACGTTGATAAATGCTGATGCCCATGATTCCTGATGCCCATGTTGCCCAGCCTTTCCCAGCGAGCAAGGAAAATGGAAAAATAAGTCCTGTTCATTGCGTGTGGCCTGCAGCCGGGCAGCAACAAACGCAAAATGGCCACAAAGAAGAGCCGTCGCTGACCCACCCCAGGGTGTCAGTGGCGGCAAATTTACACAGGTGTTGGTGGACCTCGACGCGCAGCTTGGCGGCTTGGGGTTGACGCGGTTTCCGTGTTCTGCTCGTTCTGCCCCTCGGTTTGTAGTCGAAAGATAAATCGTCGGAGCCGCCCGCTGTGTCGCCCGATTGATTCTGAAGTTGCCAAACCCAGCGACGTGTGAGGGGGGGAGATAATGGTATGTCTGCACTTTACCATGGCAAGCGTGGAAGGTTTTCTTGCTCGCGCCCCGGCTGTTGCTAGCGCAGCTTGCGCAAGGCCGCTGGCAAGCGCGAGGTGGCACGCTGCACTGCCGCCTCCTGCAAACGTAGCCCGGCACCGGGGTGATGATGGTGGCCCAGGCAGCACTGCCTCCGGCTAGCGAAGGCCAGCCGCCTTGCGCCGGCCACGAAACAAGACAATCGCTGGGCAAATGCGGTGTTTCGCATTGCACACTTTTCGCACTCGCTTGCGCTAGCCAGCCACGGCCGCCTGTCCCCGCCAGCCCCGTGGCAAAGACAGACGCGAACCATACTGCCGCCCCCGTGGCAAAAACAGATGCAAACATACAATGTCGGCCAGAGCTGTCACCGCCACCCCTGTGGCAAAGACAGCGGCGATGGCGGGCAGCCTGTCTCCGCCACTCCCGCGGCAAAGCCTGAAAAACATGTAGTTCTTGGGCTGCGCTGAGGGCGTGGATGGTGGCGTTGCGCAGTACGGCTCGGACAGTCAGAGAGTTGGCACCGGGTTGCAAAATACGTCCGCGAGGACGGTGCGGTCAAGCCGCGTCAAGTCGCCATTTGTCGCGCTCGAGCTGTCTGCGCCTTGTGTTAGAGCGAGCTGCATGCAACTGTGCACTCATTCGTGCGGCAAACAACAAGTACCTCTTGTGCAACTGTTGGAAGGCTTTCGACGCATGTGGCCGCCATGTACACCTTCGCAGCCTCACTTGCTTTCCATGCTGCCGGGCAGCTTATGTGCACAGCTCGAAAGGGCCTGCCGCCCCGGGCGCTTTCCTCGCAGACCCTCAGGCCCTGCTGCCCACCAACCTCAGTGCCCAGGGCAGCGAACGGGGCGACCCGTTCATAGGCGGCCTGTGTGGCTTTGCGACTTTCGTACTTGGACGATGTGCATGCTGCTCGCATGCCAGCCCATGTTGACGCCGTGGCCCACATTGCGCGCGGGTCATGCCGGAGGAGCACGTGGGCAGAGAGCTGCACTTGGGGACGACGCGGGTTCGGAACGCAGCGGGCGGGTGGGGGAACTAGCTGCTGTGCGCTTGTGCTAGCTTTGTGTGCGGAGCCGTGGGTGCCCGCTAGAACGGGTTGCTGCTCGTGTGTATGGGGAATCACCAACACGCTGTCTTCCGCGAAGCGGGTGGTCGTGTTGCCATGCACGTGTGGTAGGTGGCTGAGATGAATGTCTGGACGCGCGCGCCACTGCGGCGCGATCCTCGCCTGGCAGCCCTCCTGCCGTTCGTAACCCAGTTCCATGCTGAGCCGAGCACGCGCCTCTTCTACGATGAGGCCGGGGTCGCGCGCGACATAACGCAGGCTGAAGGTGGCGAGCAGGGACCCGCTCATGCCGGCTCTGCATGCCCCCGGGCAGCACCCAGCGCTGCTCCAGGTGCGTAAGGAGTTGCACCCCGGCGAGGATCTTTATGCGTTCCTGACGACGTCTACGTGACGAGCGCATCCGATCGCACCGGGCCACTGGGAACGCGCCAACATCCGCCCCCACTTGGGCAAGCTACGGGCATGGAACGCAGCGGGCGAGGAACCCAGCTCGCTGCTGACCACGCTCCGCCGCTTGGACAGGCGTTTGGGCGCGCGCTCCAGACCAACAAGCGCTTGCCGTGCTGGGCACGCCGGTGGGACATCTTGAGTTTATGAAAACATGCGCGACAAGCACGATGCGCGTCTGCGCCCCACCTGCAAAGAGCGTGCGCGCTCGAGCGGGCCTGCGCGGCGGACGAGCACGCCAGCGGTGGGGCAAGCAGTCCGGTGGTCACCAAGTGGGCCAGCGGCGCCCCCGCAGCAGCATGCTCGAGGCATCCAACAGCAACGCCAGGCGCAGGCGGCGGAGCAGGATGCATCGGAACGTGTCGTTCTGAAACGTGAACTCGTGGCGGCGCGCTGGCGTACGCGTCGCCAACGTCGGTGGGGAGTTGGCAGAGGCTCGCAGCGAACGCTCCCTGCGCTGCGACTGCGAGCATCTGCCCCCACCGGCGCCTGTACGCGGCTGCGACCGCCGTGCGCTGCGCCGCGGGGCTGGCGAGAGCTCGGCCCTGCGCGATGCGGTGGAGGAAGGCCTCATCGCCCCATCTCCCTCCAACTTCGAGGGCCAGCACCATCAGGCAACATGTTCTAATTGGACACGTGTTTGAGTTCGGGGAGAACAAATGTTTGCTATCAGATGAACACGTGTGTGTCGGCTAAACACTCAACAGCGGTCGCTAAAGGGATGTTCGTCGAGACGACTCAGTACTGGGGCCCGAGCAAGAGGGCGCTGGCGCAAAGGGAGCCAGACCCGGTCGCCCAAGCATGCGGTTCGAAAGGCTCGGGCGCCGATCGGCAAGCTTCGTGGCGTACTGGGCGTCCTGGGCCGACTGCATGCCGGTTATCGGCACCCTCGCGCGGATGCTCGCCGGTGGAACAACAAGGTGGCGACCGGAGGCCTTTTGGTTGAAGGCGGGCCTGTGCCGGCACGGGGTCCGCCCGTTCCCGGAGTGCAGTTGTCTCGCTCCGTGTCGCCTACAGTGAGCCCCGCGCCACGGCCTCAGCCACGGCTGGAGCGGCCTCACTGGAAGGGGGAGGCCTGGAGACAAGCACGTGGGAGGTGGGGGCTGTGGCGAACGGGGAGGTAATCGCAGGCACAGCATTTGGGCCGTGCTTGGGCGACGGCCGTGGGCGGCGTTAGCGGACGAACCCCCCGCCAGCCAGCAACAGTTCTTCGGAACAGTTTTCCGGGGACACCGCGCGCAGCAACCGCCTGCTTCTACTTGGACCGGAGGGCCCTCGAGACGTTTTTTTTTCTTTCTGCTGTCTCAAGGCGGTCGCGTTCCGACGCCCGCTGGGCGCCGGGTGTGTAGGGTCCGGTCGCGTGTTTCACCCTGTTTCATCGCGGCTTGACGGAAAAAGGTCCGGCAAAAAAAAAGAAGAACACATGTGTGTGTGTGTGTACACGTGAACAGACATATGTGTACACGTGGCGGACACAAATGTCCACACGTGAGCGCACACACATGTGCACGCGGAGACACACACGAGTGTTCATCTGATAATAAACACGTGTTCTCCCGGAACACAAACACGTGTCTAATTGGAACACAGAAATGCCGACGTAAACACACGTCTGTGTACACGTGGAACACACATATGTGCACACGTGCACACGCGCGTAGTATCCGGGAGCGCGCGGTGGCACGAGCCTGTGTGCTTGGTGGCTCGTCCGGCCCGTCCTCCGGAGTCCGTGCCAAAGTCCTCTGGGGCAGAGTCCGCGCCGAAGTTGGCTGCATGGGCTCCACTGTCTGCTGACGGGTGGCGGCCTGGACAGCATAGAACTCCCGCTAGAAAGCAGAGACAGAAGTCTGAGCAGCAGATCCATCAGTGACTTGTTGGCGGGCGTCCGGGATGCCCCGGATGTGTCCCGCCTGCCTGCCCGGTAGGGCCTTGCATGTGAGGGTGTGGCCTCCATAAAAACAGCGCTTGCGTGTGAGGAAACTGGCCTCCGAAAAAACAGCCAGTGCAGCCTTTTTGCCCAGGGCCCCCCCCCTAAAAATGGACAGAGCCGCTGTGGAAAAAGGCGCGAGGCAGGAAAAAACAAAATCCGTCGGGCACGGTCGGGAAGGCCATCCACGCCAGAAAGGTCCGCAAAGGTGGACAGAACAGCCGAGTCGTGGGTGCCGGCGTACTCGGCTGTAACCGACGGGGGGAGCATCCGGAGAAGGTAGTTGCAGCGGGGGGAGCAGCAAAAGAGTACCAAGAGGCTTGCAAGTCATCAAGCTCGGGCAAACGCTGCAGGAGTTGGTCATGGCCGGCTCGCGACACCCGAAGCTGAGTCCGGACAAAAGTAGCAGAACCAAAGGGGACCCCAAGAACAGTAAGCCCTTGCTCTGCATCTGGCAAGGCACCAGCGCCAACCCAACAGGACAACGTTCCACACTCGCGTCTTCCCCTCGTTGAGGCGCACGTGGCAGTGCGCTTTATGCTGGTGGGCCAGGGTGCCATGCACATGTCCAACCCGGTCTGCTCGCAGCCTTCACTCTGGGAGGTCCTTTGGCATACCCTTGCGTTGCACAAGTATATGGACGTGCGCGCATGAAAGCTGCGCGCAAAGGGGGCCACAGCGTGCGCCCTCGGCCAGCTTGCTGAGAAATGCAGCCCGGGAAACAGTGTCATACGCGCACTTGCTATCGAGCGACACCACGACCGTGTCGGCGTCCAGCTCCACAGCTGCCCGCAGCATGGAGGCCAAGGCGTCGTGCCTCCCTCGCGCGGAAAGCGAGCTGGAAGGGCCGGGAAGCGATATCAAAGCGCGCCAGGGTGCGGGCCACAAGCCGTCGCAGCGCGTCACCGGTGGCAATGCCTCCCACCCCTCCATTGGATTTCTGCAGCGCCGTGAGCTTTCCTAGCGCCATCGCCTGCAGCGCAGCAGCCGGTAGTGCTCGGCAGTGGCGCCGCTCAACCGGGCCGCCGTGCCGCGTCGCGCTGTCTGGAGCGCTGCGCCAACCTCCTCAGCCGACAAGGTTGTGGGAGCCTCCCTTCCCCTCGGCGCCGGCTCGCCGCGCTGGGCGTGCGCCGGCCGCGACTGCCAGCCCGCGCGCGCCTTCCAACAGGGGCATCCAGCGGCCAGCCAAGAAATCTGCGACTCGTTTCGTGAGCACGTCACGTCCGACCTCGCCTTGAGCTGCCCCACGTGCCAGCAACAACCGCGGGGCAAGGAGGAACAATTTCCACGCGCAAGCGCGAGCGGCCTCAGAGCCTGCACAAAGGATTTGCTGAAGAGCAAATGTCAAGGCCTGCCTGAACGCTGGCTGCAAGCAGCGTGGGACGCTGCGTAGCACGGGCGCCTGCCTGGCGAATTTTGGGCGTCTTGGGCGGATTGCTTGCCTGTCCTCGGTCAGCACTTGCCGCCTGCGGCGCAAGCTTTCCTCCGCGACCTTGAGGCTCCGGCGCGTGCGAGAAGTGTGCCGCCTCGTGTGCGCGGCGCCGTGTCGGCTGCCTTTGCCCGGCGCTGGTCCTCCTTCTTGCACGCGGGCGCGAGCCGGGCGTACGCTGTCGCCCGTTGGACTCCCTCGGCGACCGCCGCGCAGCCTGCGCTCGGGCCGGTGTCCTCCGGAGCCGCGGGTGCCCTCTCGAGCGGGCCTTGGCAGACATGAATCTCCAGGTCGATCGTGTCGACGACCGGCGGCTTGAGGTCGTTGCCAACGGCTTGCCGTGGGCGGGCAGCAGCTCGCCGTGGACACCACGTTGGTATCTCCCTTGTCCGGCTCGGGGCAGCCCTGCCGCCGGGGTGGTCGTGTTCAAGGCGCCGCCCTTGCCCTTGCACGCCGCAAAGAGCGGACATACCCGGAGCTGCCCCGCTCGAAGCGCTGCCGAGCTTAACCCAAACCCGGACACAGCGCCGGAGCCCGAGCGAGGCGATGGCAACTCGCCTGCTAGACGCTCCCTGCCGGCCGGCGGAGGGGCGCCAAGGGCGGCGCCCGCCATCATGTCGAGTTGGCGGATTGTGCCCTCGATGACGTAGACCTCGCTGCAACCCTGCGCGTGCGCACGCCGACGTTGCAAAGCGTGCCAGGCTGGATGCGCGGCCTGCTTGCTTTTTTTGCGCTCCGAAGCGGCCTCCGGTTGATCCGGGACGCGCCGGGGACCGCGGCAGCGCGAGAAGCTGTGGGATGGAAGCTGTTCCTGCTGGCTCCCAAGATGCTGCAGTCGCGGCTGCGTGGCCAAGCGCGGATCCCATCAGCTGAGCTCGAGCAAAAAGCAGGCTTGTTCAGGGCGGGCAAGTGGGCCCGGCTGGGGCCAGATCCGGCCCGCCCCCCGCCTGACTCGCTAGAGCCAGCCTCTTGGCCTTGCCCGCCCGCCTGCACGTGAGGAGCTGGCCTCCGTAAAAACAGCGGCAAAGACCTCCCGTGCCCGGAGGCGCCCCTTAAAATCCCCCCTGAAACACGTTGAGGCCACTGCGGAAAAAGGCGCGCGCGGAAAAAACAAACCGCCACTGCCGGTGGCGAGGGGCGATCGGGCTGCGGCGTTGGCGCACTTAGGAGAACTCTCGGCTGCGGCCCGTGCACTGACGGCGGACCCGCTGGCACCAGGCAACGAGGAGACGCTGCGCGAACTCCGGGATCCCGCCCGCAGACCGCCGAGCCCGCGAGTGCCCGCGCTTCGCTTGGGCCGCAAGCCGAACGGTCGGGTCCGCGGCTTGGTCATGGGGGACACCTTCCGCCGGCTGGTGGCCCGGACGTTGGCGCAACAGTTTGCAGCCTCCTTTGATGCAGCTTGCCGGCCCTTCCAGTTCGCGCTCGGGACTCGGGCCGGAACGGAGGCCGCTGCCCGGGCCGTTCGCGCCCTGTGTAAGCGGGGGCCCGCGTGCGACGGTCGTGAGCATAGATGGCGTCGGGGCCTATGACCATGTCCATCGCTGGGGGGCCTCGCGGGTGACAACGCGCTCGCCCCGTCGTTTGTTCTACGCGGAAAGCAGCACGTACCTCTGGTATGACGACGCGGGCATGCCGCACAGCGTTGTCCAAGCAGAAGGGGGCGAGCAGGGAGACCCGCTCATGCCAGCCCCTGTACGCGCTGGGGCAGCACCGGGCGCTGCAGGCGGCCTTTGCCACCTTGCTCCCCGAGGAGACCGTGTTCGCCTACCTCGACGATGTGCACGCCGTGTGCCAACTGGAGCGTGTGCATGCGGTGGCCGGCGTTGCTCGTGTTGTGTTGCAGGAGCATGCGGGCATAGAGGTGCACCTTGGGAAGACGCGGATCTGGAACGCGGCTGGAGCAGAACTTCGTCCAGGACTATCTGCAACAGAAGCGCGCCGAGCACCAACGGCTGCTCGACCGCATCCCTTGCGTGCCCGATCTGCAGGCGGCGTGGCTGATGCTCCTCTTCTGCGCGCGACCACGGTGCAACTTCTTGCTGAGAGCGTTGCCGCCGGCTGAGAGCTGCGTATGCCGCTGGCCATGACGATGCGCTGGCAGCCTGCTTGAGCCACTTGCTCGCCGGAGTCGGAGCTGATGGCTGCACGGTGCCGGAGGGCGCTGAGCTGGGTGCGCTGCAGCTGCGCTGCGGCGAGCGCAGTTGCCCCTGGTGCACGGCGGCCTCGGCTTGCGTGCGGCGCATAGCGAGCGCTTTGCGGCGCATTGGGCGTCCTGGGCCGACAGCCTCCCGGTTCTGCGGGAGCGTCTGCCGGCGCTTGGGGCGGACCTTCTGGCTGCGGCGGGCTGCCGTGTGCGGCCCAAGCTGTTCGGGCGGCACTGACGCTGCAGCCGGGCTTCACCAGGCCCACGTGGCAGGAACTCTGGGACGGGGTTGCGCCGGGCCAGGTGCCTGGCGAGCCCGGGGACTTCCTCCGAGGATGGCAAAGAGAGGCCACCACGCTGACCGACGTGGCGGCGCGACACGCTGTTTTCAGACCTTGACCTTGCGTCGCAGGCGGGGCCTCAGGCGGGGAGAGCCCTGCATGTTTTGCCCACGGCCGCAGAGCTCCGGCTGCCTAGCGAGCTGTTCCGCATAGTCCTCCTCCGCCGCTTGCGCGTGCCCCTTCCCGCATCTGCGCGCGCTGCCGCTGCGGGCGCCCCGCCGATGCTTTGGGTGACCATGTCGCTGCCTGCCCGACGTCCGGCGTGCTGCGAACCAGGGCTGTACCGGTGGAGCGGGCGATCGCGCGTGTCTGCCGTGAGGCGGGCGGGCGGGTGGCCATGCATGTCCAAGCGGCGGAGATGAACGTGGATGTCCCGGTCTCGGATGCCGGCGCATCAAGGTCCTGGCGTCTGCGAGTTAGACCAGACCTCGCCCGTCTTTTTTCTATAAAAAAATCCTAGGGTCCCTCCACACTTTTAGCAACATTTTAAAACAGCGCCTCAACACAGCACATTTTCAAAAATCAACATGTTAAAGCAGGTAATTTTCTAGTAAGTTCATCCATATTTTAAAATTTAAATCTTTTAAAAAATAAACTTTACAAAATTTAAAACAAATAAAAAAAATAAATTTTTATAAAATTTCAAAAAAATGTAATACATTTTCCAAAAATAAAAGTTTTCAACAATATAATTTTACAAAATATAACTTTACAATTTTTCAAAAAATCATTCCCAAAATTATGATAAATTATTTTACAATAAATTTTATCACAAATTTTGTAGACATATTATGGGCAAGGTCTGGTTCATTCGTTTTTGAGGGGGCACCATTCTTCTTTAATTCTTTTCATTATTTTATCACACGTTTTTTTTTAAATATATATTTCCTAGTTTTGTTCTAAACAATCCCATTATTCCAATTGCATGTGTTATTGTATATCTAAGTTCGTCAATTCTATACTCATAATTTAAAAAACTCATTTAACAAATCAAAGTCATTATCGATCAATACATCATATTTTAAACGTTTAATATTAAAAGACATATTGTCATATTGTATAATCTTTTTACCATACTATAATACTTAAAAATAAAATCATTATCATTTCCTTCATCATCGCCCTCATATAATAAATTACCAAACCCTTCTATAGTTAAGAAATTATTCATTTCAATAAACAGAAATATTTCTCAATCATCATCAAGAGTTTCATTATTTCTATTATCAATATCTTTGTTATTCATATCATCAATTTTGTTTATAATTCTTTTGCAGTTATTGCATATCATGTATTGACAAATATTATTACAAACGCTATTTGTAAAACCACGTTGAATTGGTAATTTTAGCATCTCACAGTCTTCACATTTATAACTCATAAACTTTTTCAATATATTTTTAGCATCAATATCATCACGGACTGTATCACTCATCACACTATATAATTTAATATCATTATAAAATATTTCTTTAAATATTTTTTACAAGAATTTTAATTTTAAATTAAATTTAAATTGATAAATTAAAATTGAATTAGGTTATGTAGGTAGAATTTTATAATTTAAGTTCAGGATAACAATTTAATTGATGACTATTAAATTGTGTATATTTCTTACCTCTTTCATACATCATTTTTAAAATAATATTAGTATCTCTCACTGTATTTTTAACATTAAACTTTTTACTTTCAATATATGATTTAATGTCTTCTTTTACATCAAACCCTTCCCTACTATGATAAGTCAACATCCATAATATACCTTCAATCATTTTACATTTTTCTTACTGATTTTCAGAAATATTCTAACATAACTGTAAGGTGGTCTTCCATACACAGTTAAACATATTAAAATCTCATCTTCTACATTTCTTTCATCTATTTTTTAATCTCCAAAATATTTTCTATTATATTTTGATAACGTCTCCATCTTCTACAAGTTCTACATACATCTTCTTCGTCCAACGCATAATCAATAATATTATTCACTGTTCCATTATGTAAATTCAATTTATACAATTCCATATTTTCTTTTTTAAAGTGGCAACAATCATAGCATTTTTTTATTGATATAACTATTGATTTTGGTTTTCATCATCTCCCTATATAATATATATAGGTAATATTTCTTTAAATACTTTTTACAAGAAATTTACTTTAAATTCAAATTAAATTAATAAATTAAAAATTTAATTAGATTATCATAATTAAATTAAAATTATCATCATTTACAACTACAATTGCAGCGAGTACAATAAGGAATAATATTATTCATTTCGTGCGACAACTTGTTTGACTTTCGTTGTGCTGTTAGATTAGTCATTATATTACCATTTTGCATATCAATAGTAAAACCGCAACCGCAGTAATTACATTGATTATTTATTTTATCTAAAGACCATTGAGTATTTACATAACCTTCTCTAGGTATGCTTCTTTTTGCTTTCCTGTCTTGTTCCTTGCAATTCAAAATTTTCCTTTCAGAATAACTCATAATACATTTTTGATTAAATACATCATCAACATCTTTTGTATATTTATAAAATTTGACTTTGTTTAAATCTCTACACCTTAATTGCTGTCCATATCCATTCTGGATAGTTCTTTACCAAAAATGATTATAATCAAACATTGTTATGGTGTCATCAATGCTACTACCTTGAGCAGAATGACATGTAGAGCAAGAAGCAAATATAAAATTGCTTCTTATTTTAGCAACTTCTACGGATTGTAAAATTTCGGTTTTGACATTTTTTGATGTACATATTTCATCATTTCCAATATGAACTATTTTATATTTGAAATTTACATTAAAACTGATGTTTTAGTTTTAGGATATTGTCTACAAATTAAACATTCTCCTACTTCATATTCATTTTTTCTATTTTCTGTTTTTCTATTTTCATTTGAGACATTTTTGCAAGTTGTATTCAACAATGCTATGTTGTTTTTGGAACTACTTATGTCTGTGGTGTATTCAACATATTTTTCAATAATAGTTTTAATTGGTAATTTGTTAATAAAAATATCATTTTTAATATTTCTTAGTTTATCTTTATCTTCCTGTGTGTTAAGTCGCTTACATTCTTTTAACAAAATATTATATTCAAAAATGTTATCTATAATATTATCAGTGTATAGTTCATAGTCTCGAGTATTTGTTATCTCTTGAACCGGTTTTACTTGCTTGGTGTCTCCTGTCGCTATTATAATTTTGTTGTGCTTATTTAGCTCTACAAATTGTTTTATTCTCCAGTATGTATTCAAATTGCTAAAATAGATTTCATCAAATACTATCACATCAAAATCTGTAAAATCAAATGGTTCTAATTTTGCATCGCCGTAGTTTATTCCAAAAAAATAAATAGTCATTGCTTCACCTTCAAATGCCTGTGATAGTTTATTAGTAGGACAAATAGAAATTACCTTATAATTTTTATCAACCATTTTTTGACATATGTATGATTTTCCTGTGCCCGGTAGTTCGCCTTTAATCATAATAGGGTTATTCTGTTTAACAGTCTCTATAATGTTATCAGTGTCATACTCATCTACAATATCAGTAGTTTTACTTTCATAAACTTGTATTTTTATTAGTTCTTTATTTTCAACGTTAAATTTTACTGTAGGTAAATTAATTTCTTCTCTCTGCTTTGAAACTTTCCAACCTCCTATATCATCATGAAATTCTAATAATTGCTTTGTTTTTTTTCATTGCGTGTATCAATTCCAAAAGCATCTGTTTTACACTATATACATTAATATTATTAGTTATTAGTGTCTTAAAGTCTTGGTTCATTTTAAAACTGTGATGTTGTAAAAGTAGTTCTTTAATATATCTATATCCGTTTCTTAATACCGCCTTATCCTTCAAATTCAATATATAATATGATGCCTTTACATCCCATTCATCCTCATCAACCCAGAATATGTTGTAATTGCACCTCCTTCGTCGTCATATTCGGTTACCGTTTCGGGATATTCGCTTACAACATGCGATAACTTATTAGTTTTACCTCCGTATTCTGTTTGATAATGGACTGCTTCATCAATACTTTTAAATAAAATACTTTGATGTGCTGTAGCACCTCCCTTTTCTAATAATCCAAAATTTACATTTGCTATTAACTTTTTAATTAGTTTATCCAATGCTTCGTCATGTTCATCTATATTTGTTTGTAAAAGTTCATTAATAATATTTGTATATTCAACCTTATGAATAAATGAAGGTTGTTTATAATATAAAGTATTGATTTTGTGTGTCTTATTCTCATTGATGAATTCCTTCAAACACTTGCCATATACTAGATTATATTTTTTGTTGAAAAACCAGTTGTGACCACCACTTATTACAATGTTTTTTAAATTGCTTGTTTTAATTCATCGGGATTTAAAAACAATCTTAAATCATGTGTTTTACAAAATTCTATATAAGTAGCAACGTCAATACCTTTACTATATGCAATAGAATATATCATCTGCTTGGTGCGTTGGTTTTTCTCTATTTGTTCCTTAATGCTGTCCATTGTTGTTTTTAACGGTCTTACATTTGCATCTATAGTTTCAACATAATATAACGTTAATTCATGGAGTTCATCTATGTTAATTTCATCGTTGTATTTTTTCCAATGGTCAAACTGGTTAAATACTGGTATTTCCCTACTATTTAAAAGACCTTTAGTAAATGCTGTATTTACATCTATTTCTGTTTTATAAACTAAACTAATATTACTCAATAATTGCCCCGAAGGTGCTATACTTCTTGTTTCATTTGATATTTTAATATCAATGTGGCTATAAAAGGATTTATGTGATGACATGACTAAGGATTTATTGAAATTAAACCTTGCTTTGTTCATATTGTTGTATGTAGTTTCATTGCTAACTGCAATCCATCACATCACCGGAAGATTTAATTAAATTTTGAGTTTTTATGATATATGTTTTTTGTTCAATCTTAATCTTATTTCATCAATAATACCTGTGTATTTAATTCTGGGTTCATATCCAATAATTCTGCCAAATTATTATTTTCAGGCACTAAATATATTTCCTTTGTTTTATCATCAGTTGTAATTTTAAGTATATCATCTATACATTTAATAATTTTGTATTGTGGCGGTTCTTCTCTTACATTTATATAAGAATCAGTGTGTGCCTTTATAGTGGGTAGTTTTGTTATTAATTGCTTTTGTTGTATCTTACTTAAATCATGGTTTAATGTGTAAATATGGTTATTCTTCACCATTGCGTAAAAGGTTTTTATATGGTGGTTTCTTTTTTCTGGTTCATATTTATAAATAGCTTCATTTACAAAATTGAAAATTCTAACTTGAATATTAAGCTTTTTGAATACTGCTTCCATTTCCTTAATTGTCGCGTCAGTTTCACTGAAGTTTTTCCTACCTATGATTTCAATAATTTTGTATCTGGTTAATCTGTTGCGGGTTTTTTCATTCATGATTGTATCACTGTAAAAATCAGGTAATGAATTTATGCAACATTCATTCTCTATATAATTGCATTTCTTGATTGCCTTTTTTATAGTGCCCTCACTCATTTTAATAGGTGTGTGTATATATTTATGATAAATTGATACGTTTGTAGCATCCCTTAAGTTTTCGGTTAATATATTAAACTTTTCGCCGTTTTTATTCATCTCTTCTACTGATAATATTTTGATACATTCAATATCATCATAAAATTCTGTCATTTCTCTATATACTTCATTAAAATCTTCATCTGTTGTTAATAGATTTCGTGTGAGATAAAATTCGTCATTTGGTGTATCGCTATTGCTTCCATATTGTATATTTCTGTTGCCTAAGTATTTAAATATCTTTTTTCTTATAATATCTGTTGAAATTGTTCGTGCTTGAATTGTAACATTAAAATTATCATAAGTGTTTGTGTAAAAATCCATTAGTCTGTGTTTAAAAGCGGTTTAGATTTTGTCTTTATACGTTTGCTTTCCTCTCTTGCTGTATACAACATAAATTGAATAAAACAAGTTTTTGTTTTATATCTCGCACTCAACTCATTACCTTTTGTTTTCCTATACTCTATACCTTTTGTTTTCCTATTTTGTTTAATCCCTGCTTTATCTTCTTCTTCGTTTTTGCTCTTGCTTCTGTCATTCTTTCATTTAATGGTTTTGTATCCTTGATTTTCTTGATATTATCCTTGTATTTTTGAATTGTTTTGTCATACACCTTTTTGTCTGTAGATGTTAAACCCTTGATATAATTTTCTGCCGTTGCTACATTTGATAACTTTCTTTCAGTATGAAGTTTAATGATCTCATCAACCTTTTTTTAGTTGCATTATTTGCGTTCTGTGTTGAATTTCTTTTGAGTTTATTTAACTCGTTTATATTACGCTGTAAAAACTTACTCATAATATAATCTATATATTTATATTATAAAATATTTCTTTAAATAACTTTCTTACAAGACTATTTTTTTATAATGAAAATTCTATATATTTTCTAAACTCTCAAAATTTCAAATCTTAAGAATGGTTGTGTGTTATGTTCCAAATAAAAATAAGTTTGTCCTAGTTTTTTTCAATCCTTTCAACTTTATATTTTGTAGGCAACCAATTACTACTCCTTTCCTTTTCAGTTATTGCTTTCTTTCTGTAAATCTTCACTTCGTCACCTATGTTGATTTCAGGGTATTTTCTGGTTCTTATTGCATCTACTGCCATTTTTATTTTTACTCTATAATTGTTTTTCTCCTTCAATGCCTCCGCTGGTGTCATTCCTATGCTTGAATGTTCCATTTTATTATTATAAGTTATTAATATTTCAAAATTATAATCTATCCATTGTATATTTTCCTTTCCTTCTTTTTCATCTTTTTCAACCCTTTCAGATAACATATCTTTGTAGGTGCGTATAAAACGTTCTGCAAAATTAGGATGTCCTCTTGTGCGGTATAATTCTATTCCTTCTTCTTTGAAATAATCTTCAACTGTTTTATTATATAAACTGCCTTCCTCGTCGCTATAAATAATTTCTGGTTTGCCTTTCATTTGCTGCATCCCTTCCATTACCCCCGCTAATATGTCAGGTGGTTGTTTTGATTTAATAGGTATTACCGTAGAATATCTGGTAAATGTATCAATTAAAACCATTCCAATTTTAAATTTTGATTGGGTATGTCATTAATAAAAATCTAATTGAAATTCAAAATATGGATGTGGAGCAATAAATGAATTGTTGCCTCTTAATTGCTTCTTCTGTTCTATGTTCTTTTTAAACCATTCTTTAACATCATTTATGGATATACTTTGTTCTTTTTGTTTGGCATCCTTGTAGGTTGTTGTGATACTTCCGTATCCTGATCTATCATAATAGGTTTTACTAATTATATAATGTTTATAAATATTTGCCATATTAATAAAGGTGATATTTGTTTTTTCATATTGTATTCAAAATCTTCAGCAGTATTTAAATATGTTTCGTACTGTTGTTGTTTTTGTTTACTCCTATTAGTCTGCAGTTTGATATTTTTGATACTTGGGTATGATCTAAATATCATATTTTGTATTCTATCGCTTATTATTATGTTTTCTGTATAGTGCTTATATATATTTTGTCCTACATCATTAAAAAGGATATTAGAAAGTGCATTATCCTGCTTATCGAAAATATGTGATAATATTATCTTGAACATGTTTAACGCGTTCAAAATATTATTTTCAATATATCTAAAACAATCCCGTCTCTTCTTTTGGTTTTTTGGTATGTCATCATCATTCTTATACTCATCAAAAAATCATGTACTAGACCATATTTCTATGTTTCTATGTATTTATCTCAACTGTTTCATAAATTGGTGTATCACTACAATCTAATCTCATTTCAGTTTTAATATTTCCTTTGTAGTTTAATTCATAACAGTTCTTTATTGTTTCGTGTATGTCCCTTGTGTAATTGCGCCTTCCTTCAACATCCTTTAATAAATTGGATTTGATAAATTTGCATGTCGGGAATTTATACAATTTTGTAAAATAATAATCTTTGATGTTGTTTGTTGTAACAGTTGTGTCTTCTTCCTTTTCATATTCAATTATTTCAGTTAGTTTGATGAATTCTTTTGACTTATTACAAGTGTCAATATTTACAAATGTGCTCAATTGTTTTAATCTTTTGCATTTATAGCATTCTTTATTATATTTGCATATGTGTTTAATAATATTTTCTGATAATTTAGTTTTATATAATTGAATATTATTATAATCAAATTTACATTCTTTACACATTCTATTTTTTATATTTATCATTCTTATAGTGTCATTCATGTTGATTTTATTTAATAATTCACGAATGATTTCCTCCTGCTCAAGCTCACTGAACATTTTCACCATATAATTATAATACATAATATTTCTTTAACTACTTTTTTGCAAGACATATTTTTATAGTAAATTCTATATATTTTTATATTTTCGTAAAATTATGGTTTCAAGTCCACCGCACAGGGGGGAATGACCCCCCCGCACAGGGGGGAATGAACCCCCCGCACAGGGGGGAATGAACCCCCCGCACAGGGGGGAACAGCAAACCAGCACCTAATTTCAAGATTTTCAGGCAAATCCCCCGTTCTGGGGGGAATGACCCCCCCGCTCTGGGGGGTTCAAAACCTAAAACCAAAAAATGCATCAAGCATTTATTAAAATATTTAAATTTTAATAAATATTATTAATTCAACTGTTTTATTTTTTGTATTTTTGCGCCTTATATTTTCGTGGTTTTGTATTCTGTAAATCTTCTGGTTTATTTTCATAATCAATATCGTTTAAATTAATTTCTCCATTTTCTGCCATCTTGTCTAATTTCTTTCTTCTGTGAAATCTTATAGCACTTGCCGTTTTGGTGTCCATAAATTCCTTTTCGTGTCTCCTTCTTTGATAATATAATATGTTATATAGTTTGTTCCAGTGTCATATCTTCAGGTTCAATACTCATTATACTATATTATATTATATTATATATTTCTTTAAAATACATTTTACAAGATTTTTAAATTATTTTTTATTTCAGATTTTGTTTTTCTTTATTCTTATCTTTATCCTTTTTTTTCTTCATCAGTTTCAGCATCAGTAGGGACAGGAATGTCAGTCAACGCTGCTATTTCATAATTAGCATTTTCTTCTGACGATGATGAACTAACAATATGTGTTGAAGAACTATTAACAGTGATAGGTGGAGAACTATTAACGCTAATAGGGGGAGAGGAGGTTGATAAATTAACTTCGTCATTGCCTTGCAATGTCGTATTTAACTCAACTTCTTCACTAACATTTGTATTGAACATATTCATTATGGCAGTTGCTATATCGTATGATGTTACTAATGAATTCATTGTTAAATTAACTAATAACTCTGAACCTTGAATTGTAGTTAGTGTAGTGTGATATGTTAAATGTGCTACTATTTGTCCTATACTAAAACCTGACCTCATCATAAATTCTATAATCCTCACCAACATAAATTCTTTCTTTCTATATGTATCAATGTCATCATCCTTTTTTTATCATCATCATCATCGTCATCATCATATAGATCAGGATCATATGTAAATGCTATTGCTTCTGCTTGTGCCTTGGTTATCAGTTTGCTTTTGAAACTCTTTGAAGACCCACCTAATGGTTTTGTCATATCATCAAAATTATGAGTTTGTGTCGCTTCATCATTTGGTAGGTCTGTTTGTGTTGCCTTGTTTTCTTTGTTAAGCGTTTGTGTTGCCTTGTCTGTCATCATAACTTCTGCGTTCATATATCTTTCTTTATTTTTATAATTCATTAAATCCATTTCATCAAAATCAAAATTATTCAATAACATATATTGCTTGTATTTCTTCAGTATAACTGTTGTTTTTATTTTGCTTGTCATTGCTTGTTTAAGCATTTCATCATATGTAGGGCGTTTCCTTAACTCGTGCTTGAGGTTGTTAATCATTGTATATAATTATTGATAAATTATGTAAAATGATCTATTTTTCATTTGTTGCTTTACCTTTTCCTTTATCTCTCCAGTCTTTCATTCTTTTTCTTAACAATTCATCATTTACTTCTGTTGTCCATTTTCCGCTTTTTATTAGGTCTTCAACCTTTGCTACTAAAAGTTGTGTTTGCGTGAGGTCATATGAACCACTCCTTCTTGGTCTCTTCTCTTTTCCCGATGCTGTATTATATTCCTCCTCCTCTGATTCTGTTAGTTCAATACCTCTTAAATGCAATTGAAACAACAAATCTTGTTCAGAAACTCCTCTCCATTTTGTTACTGTTGTGCTATAATCAATTGTTTCTTTGTGTCTTATAGATTTTGTTGGTGGAAGCGTTGATGAAATGTCAGCGTTGTCCCTTTTTTGCTCTCTTATTTTTTCTGTTTCTTTTATTTCTATTGGTTCAGGACTGTCTTTATCTTCGTCAATAAATCGCTTCAATTTCAATCTTGCTCTTGCTTTCTGTAAATTTGAAACTCTTTTTGGTTGTAAATCTTCCAATGGCGGTAAATCATCATAGTTGCTTGATTTTGATGATACTACTGACTGCCACTCATCTTTATCTTCTAACTGTCTTGCTCGTTGTGCTCGTTGGTGTAGATCTGCTATTTGTTTGCTACTAAGTCTTTTTGACACTTGACTGATTTGTCGTTCGTGTTGTCCCTCTGCATCGTCCATTGTGGCACTTAATGTTTGTATTGATCCGTCTCTTAAATCATCCATTTCGATCATCCTTTGTCATATCAAAATGCGGGACTGTTTTTTAGGTTTTTCTAATATTTTTAAAAGTGTTGTTGTCTCAAATCTACTGTATTATTATCATACACTGTTCCTAATGGACTATCACAAAATAATAGGCGTTGCGATCTATTACATCTCTGATATTCTTATTTTTGTATTCTTCCTTTGTAATTTCCTTTATCAGTTCATTATAAGACGGTCTTAATCTTAACTGTGATTTTAATGTTTTCATCTGTGTATCGTCTAATCTCATTGGTATATAACATTAGTTAGATTATACTTTGTTAATCTAATTAGTTCAATTAATTTAATCAAAATTAAAACCCTTTCTTAATTGATTGATTATTCCTTTCTTGTTCTTAATAATTTCTGAATAGGATTTACCTGTTTCACTTGATGGATGATGTCTCAGTTTTTCACTTTCCAACCTTTGGATTTCATTAAAATACGTCTGTGCTTCATCCATATATCTTCTGACAAAGCCCAAGTGACTTGAGCTTTTGAGCTGTAGGCATTTTGCCATGCACGAAAAACGCATGCATGGACTGAGCGCCACCGCAGCGCGCGCAGAGCCAAGCTTTACCTTTGCAAAAGACCCTCGCTGCGAAGGCAAGTTGGTAGCGGAGCCAACTGTGCTCCTTAGATCCTAGGCCCCGCGCAATGCCGCCCAGCCTTCGGCAGATGGAGAGACCGAGGACCCCTTCGGCCAGGTCGGATGACGGCAACAGCGCCGCTGGGTGGTCGCCTTCCCTGAGCGACCCTGGTAGGCCTGAAGGCCCTAGCCCTGGGAGCCGCCCTGCCCCAGCTGGGTTGTTTGCACATGTGCAACCCGCTGGTGAGGCCCGCGGCCCGGACTGTGACCTTCCCTTCAATGAGCCCCAGGTGCCTTTTCAGGAGCCTGTCAACCCGCCGGTTGTGCAGCAGAACATCGCCCGAGATGATGAATGGAGGTGCCGCCAGTGTCATGGCCAGGACTACCTCTTCCAGAACGGGCAGTGGCGCTGCCCCGGTTGTGGCTTCGACGGCTTCTACCTGTACCGCCAGGACCCCAACTTCGGTGGCTACTGGCCACATCCACCTCGAGGGCAGCAACCAGATCACGCACCACTGCATCGAGTGCATCCTGGACCTCCCATTCCTCCTCCGTCGGATGGCGACTACCAGGAACGCGGCGAGAGCGAGGCGCCCATCAACGACCCCGTGGTGGACCCCGACGGCATCCCTGGTCGTGGATGCCAGCCACGACGTCGACGTCGAGGACGAGGCCCTGGACAGCACCCACGGCAAGAACCCCGCGAAGAACCCCCGAGACCGCCTCAGCAAGGCCAAGCCAGACCTCCTCAGGCAAGAAGCTCGCCGACGACGACTGGACATCACAGCATGGGCCACGCAAGGGGCTGAAGTTCCGTGGAGGAGCTCCACCTCTGCCGCCCACGTGGCACTACGACAAGGGCGACCTCAAGGCGTACCGCAAATGGGAGAAGCGCGTACGAATCTGGGAACTCCAGATCGTGAACTATGTTCCCTGCAAGGAGGCCGGCATCCTGCTCTTCAACAGCCTCAAGGGCGAGCTCGAGGAAGAAATGGAAGATGCGCCCGTGGACAGCATCTACTGCCCCACCGGCATCGACTTCGTGCTGGAGCCATCCGCAAGGCAGTGGAAACCCGGAGCGTGCACTTGAAGCGCAAGCTACTGTCCGACTACGAGCGCATCTACCGTATCAATGGAGAGAGCATGCGCGCCTACGTGAATAGGTACCAGAGAACCGAGCGCTCTCTGCTGTCGGTCGGCATCGAGGTCTGCAAGATGTACGATGCCGAGAGCAGAGGGGCGCGGCTCCTCGAGAGGAGCAAGCTATCTCATGAGCTCCAACGCCAAGTCGCCGCCAAGTTCTCATCGGCGCTCAGCAGACTCTCGTCTTCGACACAGTCAAGGACGTCCTGCTCTTCCAGTACCCAGATCATCGCCCCCCGCCTCAGATCATGGGCGCCTTCGGCCCCAGAGATGATGCTCCATGCCGTGACCAGCATCAGCAGCGACCTCATCGGCTGTGGGGCAAAGGCAAGGGCGACTCCAAGGGTCACAAAGGAGGAGGCAAACCAGACGCCCGACGACAGGTCTACGCTACCGAGACCACGGACCTCCCGGACACCGACAACCAAGAGGACATCTCCCTCGAGCAGGAGGAAGACAACCTGGAGACCATCCCGGAGGACTGCCAATGCTGGCAGCCGTCGCGTTGACGTCATCGCCAACGGCTTTCCTTCGTCCGTGTTGTTGGCTCATGTGCACAAGGGCCGCGCGTGAGTCTGCCTGCTCCGTTGCCTTGCTTGGCGCCCGGCGCCACAAAGAGGCCACATACCAAGAGTTCCTTGGCAATGACCGCAGCTGTTTGGTCGTGCCGGCCGTTGGCTTTGCGCTTGCTTGCTCGGGCCAAGGCGCAGCTTCACATGCCTTTGTCGCAAGCTTGGCCCGCATCGCGGACCTGGCAACCGTGATGGTCCGGCGCTTGCTCAGGCTGGCCCCTTCGCAGCCCGTGTTTTCCTTGCTGTTCCCACTTGCCCAGGTTTAGACTCGATTCAGTCTTTTTTCGGGTCCTTCTGCTCCGTCGCCTGCGCCTCCATTTGCCTTTGCCTTTAGCATCTGTTGGCTGTGCACCCTCCTGCGGGATCTCAAAATCCCGGTTGGAGGCTTCGATGACAGACGCGTTGAGGTGACGCCAATGGACTTCCCTTGTGGGGCGGGGCGCAGCTCGAAGTCGACACCACCTTTGTGTCAGCGTTGGACTCAGCTGGGCGGGCACGTGTCTACCACCGCCGTGTGGAAGGAGCAGCTCTCCGCATAGCTCGGCGTGCAAAGGAGCGAACCCACCATGACCTCGAGGTGGGGGGGGGGGTGGAACCCGGAGGCCGCCCAGTCTGTCCGCCTCCTTGCCCGCTCCTCGCCGCTTTTTGTAAGGTGGACGGAAGCGGGGGGGGGGAACAAATGCCCGGGGCGGTAAGCTCAGGGAAACCCGGAACGTAGAAACACTTTGCAGGGAAACTGCATTCAACCAGTTTGCCTCTTTTTGATCGCATGCGCTATTGGCGGGGCAGGACCAATCACAGTGGGACATGGTTTTAAATTTCTTCTGCTGCGCCTGGCTTGCGGGGCTAGCAGTTACTTGGATAGCGTCGCTTGGGGCTCAGCCCTGAGCTCATGGCAAGCAGTGTGAGGGAGAGTCTCCACAAAACAGACAACACCTTGCCAAAATTCAGGAAAGATGATGGCCCTCGCTTCCTTCCGAAGGCGAGCTCGAGAAAGGGTGGTAGAAACCTGCCACTTTGAGGTCTTTCACTCCGCGATCCTTGTGCCGTGGCTTCGGGGCCGCAGTCAAGCCCCCAGTTTCCCATTTTGGATTGATTGCTGGATACGGAACTGCTCCTGGCAGCTCAGGCCCAGCCACAGACCTTTGCAATCTACCGTGTTTTGGCTGCTGATAGCTGCATGTTCATCTGTGGTTTGGGGTGCTGTCACTGCTAGGTTATGGACAAGCAGGCCAAGCCATTCCTACAGGAAATGCATTTTTTATCGCTTTCTAACTCGTTTTGAGGATTTCCACGAGTTTTTGACCCCATGACTATTCCATTGACTTGAAGGAATGTGGGCCAATGATCCTGGATGCTTTGATCAAGATCAAAGACGAGGCGCATGCAATTCGCATGCAATGTGACAGCCCTCGTGACGGACTGATGTCACAACCCAGGTGGACGCCACACTTACCTTTCGCAGGCTCCTTTCTGTCCAATGCTGCCTTGCCTACCTTCGGGTGACGCCAGCAGTGGTTCCATTTGTTTTCGCAGGTCCTGCCGCGAAGGGATTTGCGGCTCCTGCGTGCGCACCTCAGGACAAGTTAGGTTTTCTGAGCAAGCGCACCAGCCCGAGCTTAGGCGATGAACATCAATGGCAAGAATGGCCTTGCAAACACGCGGCTAAGCGTGGGATCCAAGTTGCAGCTGGTTAGGGTCGGGAGTTTTTTGGCTTGCAGGCAGCAAGCCTATTGAGATTCAGCCACTGCCCCACACCTATGTCGTGAAGGAACCCATATTGGAAAGCTGGCCAACTAGGTTGTTCGTGTTCCTTGCAACCCTAAGCGAAGTACTGGCAGGATTTGGTCCCTGACCTCACAAACTTCTACAATCAGTGCGCCGACCTTTGTAAAGGTGGATGAAGCTGCAACTGGCACCAAAAGGTACAAGTCGATCGAGCCATGGTTGAAGCGCAAGGACTGCAGGGAAGAAGGTAAACAGCAAAGAGGTCTTGGTCACTTGTAGTCAGGAAGCCTTTTGACATGTAGGATGATTCGGGTTGGTTTTCAGCCGAGTAAATCGTGCATGGCCCACGTAGACTTGAAGCAGAACCGCATAATTGTTTGTGCTTTCGTTTGAATCCAGTGACTGCTCTTCTGACTTTTTTTCGAAAGTGCGGAGGCTAGCATACCCTTTGCACATGCTCAAGATCGCAGTGTTTAGTGCCCGGGCTGCCCTGAAACGTACAGACCTTGGCACTTAAGCCATCCTGTGCTTTCAGCAGTGAAGAGAACAGCCCTTTCTTGTCCTGCGCTGCATTTGCTTTGCGTTGCTTCTGTTTGCTTTCTTGTCTTGCTGTTTTGCTTCGTGCACTCTTCCTTCCGTACTTGCGTAATCATGCAAGGCTTGCTTTGTTGCTAGAGCTGGCATGCATTTCCAAAAACACAATCGTTGGAAAAAGCCGCCTTGCATGCGCTTTGGGTAGCACCACATCAGAACCCGATTTTTTTGTTGGCGCAATTCTCGGCTGCGTTTCCGAACTGTGTTATGTCCTCACTTGGGAACACAACCTCCGTGAGAAGTTGCTTTAGTCTACTTTGTTCCCTGAAGGATGTCAAGTCCAAGGATGACAAGGACGCGTGCTTTCTGCAGGTGACGCAGCCGTCACTATGAGTATGGTTTTGAGGCACGATTAACATGACGGTGCCCGATCATGAAGTTTGCTTGTGTTATATTGCTGTGCAACCTTCAGGCAGAAGCGGTATGGAGCATCCGTTGCAGAAAACATCTCTTGGTTTCTCAAAGGTCTTCTGAAAGCCGAGCGGTGCCTGTCCAAATTTCGAACTGCAGGAATACTTCCAGAGCCGTGAGGACTTGGTGAGTCGTCGCTATAGTCTGGATCGATTGGTTTGCTTGAAGGATCGCGCCAAGCTTGACGGTATGTACGAGTGCATCCTTTGCGCTTGCTGCATGACCTCTTGCCCATCGTATTGGCTGAACTGGCAGATTGACTGCGGTAGCTCAAAAGGCGGATAGC
Source organism: Effrenium voratum (assembly GCA_963377175.1). Lineage (NCBI taxonomy): Eukaryota > Dinophyceae > Suessiales > Symbiodiniaceae > Effrenium > Effrenium voratum. The sequence goes on from CAUJNA010000005.1 coordinate 65,063, forward strand.
GGATCCATGGCAGGTGGAATCCGGAGTACTACCTTACTACCTGGGTCCTGCGGTGTTGATGCAGCCTGAAGAGTCGTCTTCTGCTTGCCTGAAGTTTTGTGCCCTACTGCACGTTGCCGGCAGTGTTCCATTTCCAGGCAAGGTGGATTGCGCACTCCCGGGATTATTCACTGACCCTCTAGCCTGCATCGGTGAGGCAGCAGCTTGCGTTTGGCAGCGCTTAGCATGAATGACACCATGAAGCTGTACCGCTGCCACGGCATGTTGGCTGCAAAAGCATCTTTCTCACGAACTTTGTAGCAATCACTGAGTTATGAGTTATGAGTGCGAGGGTATCCTTTTTGGGGTTTAAAGAGCGACGAGGAAAACCACAACGGGGTAGTTACCAAATCACCTGTCGCCTGTTTCTGAGGCATCATGAACTGCACCAATTGCTGTCCCAAGGGTTTGGATCCTGCGAAGGCCGGATTCACGGGTCTCCTTGTTTTTGGTTTCGTTTGGTGCGGAGTGACTGGCAGTGACTGGAAAGGCGATTGTCCATCTGAAGGAGACTTCAGGAGCAGGTTGCTGAAACCTACAAGGACGGATGGAAGCTGCAGACTCAGACGCATGCGGGGCACGTGGTTGGTCCTGCCTTTAGCCAAACATTAAGACGAGCGTGAACAGCGAGTTTGGTCAGTCTGATGCGGTGTGTGTTTGGACAGTCTGGTTGATGCATCATGGGTTGATCAGTAGGTTTGCCTTTCAAAATGCCCCTTTTTACATAATTGTGAGTTGCGATGCCCCAGTTCGTGTGTCGAAGAGCTTACGCAATGATATTGGAAGCCAGCAACAAGCTGCGCTCGCCGAAAGCTTGGGGGGCCGCAAAGGTGATTGGACTTGGGAAGACGTTGCTGTTACAAATGCGCATGATGTCAACTGATTGGCTTCAAAGCATCCAGGTCCATGATGACCGAACAGATCGTCAAGAACAAGGCAGTAATTGTTGGAGCACAGGAACTCACCTGAGTCGCATTTGCAAGCGACTTGGTCAGGGCCGCGAGTCTGGCATGATGTACATGTGAGCGCGGACTTGGCTGGAAGTTTCCAGACTCAAGCCTGCCAAAGGAGTCAAAAGCAAATAATTCAAAGTATTGTTCCAGATGTTTGGAGCAAAATGAAAGCAGCCAGTCTCCCGCTAGTAGCGGGGCAGCTGCGTAGGCATTCAAATGTTTAACACTTGCGGCCGTCGGGCGTACCGATACTGGTAGGACGTTTGCCAATTGGAGCAAAACCTACAACGGCTGCACATGCCCAGGTTGCAGTTTATCGAACAGTGCCTATTTGCGATCGCGTTTTTTCTCCCCAGACTCGTCTTGGTTCGAAGCCTTTGGGAAATTGCACCCAGTCGCTGTCAAGCATGACGGTTGTGTTTGAGAAAACCCTGAGCAATCATGTGTCAAACTGAACGGACCATCAACAGCGCTTTTTTTTTGTGCGTGTATGCGCACAAGGACGGTTCGGCATGCACGCCATTGTGGCCTCAGCTGTTTAACATCTCGCTGAGCGGGATCGAACGTCGTTGCTTGGTTCATCTCTTGGTTGGTTGGTTGGTTGGTTGGTTGGTTGGTTGGTTGGCTACCTTTTGCTTCCCTCGCCTGGAATCCTGGTTGCAGGCTTGCTTTAATGCGCAGCTCGTCGGCCGTGCGAATGATTGCGTTCACCTGCGAAGCCCCTCCGGACTCCCCGAGCTGATGCTGTGTTGAGACACCGGGAGCTCACCGAACTCGGGCCAAAACAGAAGAAGTGCCCCCCCCCTGCTTGTACTGGCCACTCGCCTTGGTCCTCTCCTTAACCAAGCAGCCGTGGGTGTGGGCTGTCGCCGCGCCGAAGGCCGCTTCGGAGCTTCGAAGCGACTAGCTAAAAGTCAAATGCTAGAGCCTTCGAAGACAACTGTGCGGAGAGGTAGGCTCACGTTGCCCAAGCGATGTGTCACTTCACTTTCCAGTTTGCTGTTCATGAACCGAAAGAGCACGACATTTCTTGCAGCAGAGTTATGAGCCGAAATATCAAGTGGCCAGTGCAAATGAGAATTGTTTATCAAGGGCGACTACTCATGTGCAAGCTCAGAGTCAGCTCGTTTTGAATGAATTGGTGGCTGGCTTTGGCACATGCAATGGCAGCAGCAGGCACGAAGTGAATGGCGGTCATTTGTCAACCGGGCGCAATGTTGCTTTGGCTTTGGCAGGCTCCTGCTGGCCACGTGTCGACGAGACGGCACAACGAGATTGTTGCAGCACTGTGCACCACAGCAGCACGCCCTGACTGAGTTGCGTAGCGGCTGCCGAATAAGTGTTTGCTAGGCATGGCGAGCGCGGCCATCCTGCGTGCTTCAATGAGTTCTTCTCATTCGAGGCCCAATATTGTTCGGTACGTGCGTTTTGCGTGACTTGGGGCAAAGCGGCGCCGAGGTGTGTTGCTTGGGCAAGGCGCGTTTTCCAAACCAAGCATGCCAATGAAGCCAGTTTTGGTGCTTGTCTACAATTGTTTGATCCACGCTGTGCAGTGCAACCTGCTTTTGATAAATCCTATGGTATCCAAGTGAGTGACGTGTGGCCGTGGCTGCTACGTGCATACACTAGCAGTGCAATCCTTTCTCCATTCGAATCTGGTATGAGTAGGATTTGGCACATGGGTTGGCAGGGGCTACGGCTCCTGCCCTGCTTGGGCTAGGCAGCGCCGTTTGCATCCTGGCCTGTGGACATTGTGATTTTGGGATTTCCAAGCTCTGGCACGACAAGCATGACAAGGATATTTGCCAGATGGTGTCATTGTGATTGCAGAGGGGCTTGAAGTGTACCTTGTTGAGGACGCTGGCGTCACACCGAAATGCAGCCGGGCTGAAGTAAGAAGACTTGATTGGGCTCTTTCTTTTGGCATAGTGACAGGTTACTTTGTTCAGCCGCGATGCGACGCCTGGCTCAATCGGTGATGATGCTGTTGGCCAAGTGCCACTTGTGCTCTTTGTGACTTAGGTTGGGGAGGCGGTGGAACAAGACGGAGATGCAGGCTTTGCTTTTGACTCGTGACAGCGGTTGGTCAATGAGCAGTCTTCAAGTTTGTGACGTTTCGAAGCTTCTGAGCGTGCTCCACGGTTTAGCTTTTCGTTTGCGTTTTTTGTCGGGTTTCTTTGATGCCCAGCTCGTTCTGTTTGACCCGAAAACTGGCCTCACAGACGTTGCCTCAGTTTTTTCAAGGGAGTTCTGTCAATCGAGTTTGGAATATGGGGGCGCATCTAGAGGGCTTGTTTCCATGCTTCTCCAGCGTGCAGATTGCGAGGCTTTGAACTTCCTTATCGCGAAGCGGTCACGCTTCGCCTTCATCAAGCTGGGATGGGAGATGGCTCGGGAGAAGAGGAAAGCTGTGGGGAGCATTTGACACTGTAGTTCGCATCTCAACCCGTGCAGGACAAAAGCCTTGGATCGATTTACAGAGTCTTCTTCAAAGCTGCTAATGTCAGACCCCACACTGATGTTGAGCCCGGACACGATCTGGGCTATGCTACAACTGCGGATGGCGAAGTTTCTGGTCATGGTGCGCGATCCAGTGTGGCTTGAACAGTTTAGGAGGCAGTGCGGAGTGTTTCTTGGGCTTAACGTGTGCTCCTGCTGCTTTTGTTGCAGAGCTGTCCTATTTGATGTGTTCAGGTTTCGACGGCTCTTTGTTCGGTTCGGAACGCGGGCTTTGAAGAGGTTGTCTTAGAGGGCCGCGGCACTCTGCACTGTCCATCCTGCGTTGCGTGCCCGAAGCTTCGAAAGATCCAAGGTCATGGTTTGCAGCTTCAATATGCAGAGCTGGCTGCACATTACAGCATCAGCGGGCTGCTCTGTGTCATCGCTTGCCATCCTGGGCCAAGAGGTTTGGAAGCACCTGGCGCGCCCCACTTGGGAATTGGCTCCGTTTTTGCGAGGCCCACGAGAACTGGTTTCCCTGCGCCAACTACTCACTGGCAACGCCATACGTGTCACATCGGCTGCAGGGTTTGATTGAGATGCTTCCTGGACGTTCCCGGCTCGCAGTTGTGAGCCTTGAGTCGTTGAAGGCCGAGCCGCGCCGAATGATGACGGCAATCTATTCATTTCTGGGCCTTCGGCCGGCGCAGCGCAACTTCTTGTCTCTCAATGCTCATGAGGCCAGTCACCCCTGCCAACGGCTTATGCAGAATGATGCCAGACTCACTCATCATTTCCAATCCGAGCGAGCGAAGCTGGCTGCCATTCTCAAGGCCTTTTCGCCTGACAAGCGGCTCCGCCAAAACTTCACCCTGTAGCTTCTAGGCACTGTCAGAGATTGCTACCTGTGCGTCGTGCGCATGCACCGGCAAATGGCCATTGAGCTCCATACCATCTCGAACTCAGCCGACTGTCCTCGATGGCATGCGCTACACGAAATTCCGCCACCTCGCGGATGCATTTCCGGCCGATCCTTAATCATGCATCAAAACAATTTGGACTGCGGGAGTTGACGGCGTGCAATGTGTGCGCTGACGTGTGGAACGAGAAGTTGGTTGAGTATGTGCAGCGCGCCCATGGCCATGATGGGCAAATTGTGATTTCGACGCGCTGGGGGCTAAATTCGAAGTCACACTTGGATCTTCCTGTGAGACTGGAGTCGCTTCCTGGGAAGTATAGATGTTGAATTGGCAAGGTGTTTGAAAGACACAGCTTTTTGTGAGAATGCAGGCTGTTCAATAGCCTGCATTTGCAAGCTAGTTGTAAAGGAGCGGAATGTCAGACACTGTGACATTTGGATCTCAGGATTGTATTGAATTCATTTGATTTGCCTTCCGGCAGGGGGCTGGCATGAATTGGACTTTGGGGGCTTGGCCATGTCTTTGCCTGTAGGCTGAGTGTCCAAGAGAGGTTGAAGGCCTTGTGAACTCTCCGGCTGCAGAGGTGGCCCTACTGGCGCAGCGAGGTGATGTGCGGACAGCAGTCCAGCCGAGACTCAGATAAAGACTGGGTCGAGGAGGCAGCGGGGACGTGTTGGGGGCTGCCTGGGGGGCTGCGTTTGCTTCCTTGGATTGGACTCGCTGCTTATCTAATTCTTGTTAGTTTTGGTTATAATTTGAGTTACTCTTAATACCAATATTACATAGAATTCAGGAAATAACCTAGATGTCCCAAATTTGTTGAATACACGTTGTAAATGCCTACTGATTTGCAAAGCCGATGCTATTGGAAAGGAAATCCTGTGTAGCTTTTGTTTTGACATAGAATTAATATTAATTAGATTCTAATTCAACATGCACATGGTTGGATTCTGTCCTTATTTAATGCAATTTGAATGTGAGGTAGAAATTAGGAGAACTTGGTACATCTATTAAGTAAAATTCATAGGGAAATAAATTAGCAGTCCCGAAAGTGTTGAGTACATGTTCCTGTGCAACATGCATATTAAAGTATAAGAATCATTATTCAAATTCTACTTTAACATGGAAGTTCTGATTGGAGTCATTCTTTTGACTGCAACTCTTTTCAGTTTCAGTCAGAAAATTGAGTAGACTTTGACAAAAGCTTTTAAGTCATAAGGGCAGAGGTCCCGAAATCGTGTTTCTGTTTGCTTACTAGCCCAAAAAAGAAGTGGTCTGTAGCCTTTTTCGTACTCAATTAAAAGAAGACATCTCCACCAACAGCCGCTCTTCAAAACTTGGTTTGAATTTGAATAGGATTTAAATTGGGACTCAATAAAGAAGTACTTGATCAGAATCATACAGCGAATTGCATCTCACTTTTAGACTCTAGATGGAAATGGAACTTTGCAATTAAGATAGAGTTTAAACATAGTTTGATAAGGAAGGAACGAATCCAATCACCGACAAGGAATGAATTCAATCCTTTGTTTTTATAGAATTTGGTTGGGAATGATTCTATTTTTAATGATAGTTCTAACCACCCCCCGGTCTCGAACGAGCAGACGAACTTGATGCTTCTTTTTTTTAAATAAAGCATCCCCAACCCGAAAATCCCAAAACTCACCAAAAAAGACAAATAAAGCAAAACACAGAACAAAAACAACAACCCAAGGTCTCGAACGAGCAGATGAAGATGATGGGCTTGCTTTTTTTGTTGCTTGGTTTTTTTGCTTGGTTTTTGATGAACAAACACAGCCCCCAGGCATCTGAAAAAACAGCCTCCATGGCGTCCCCTTCTGTATATATATATATATAGATATATGCATATATATATATATATTCATATATATATATATAGATAGTTACTTTGTGGGTTCGCTGGTTTCTGCGGAGTTGAGAAAGGTATTTACGCTTAAACCTGGCCAGGGCAGTGCGACCAGAGAACCTCGCGCCTGGCAAAGCCACAGGCACTGGAAAACACGCCGCGAGATAAAGCGGCGCACCCATGCCGCGACGATTGAGCTCCTGAAGCCCTCATTTCAGGGCATGCGTTTCTTTTGCAGCGATGTGCGTTGTGCAGTTAGTGGATTTTTTTTTATTAAAAGAATCTGGACCACTATGTCGGAACCTTCTTGCTTGTCTGCGTCAGCCTATTTGTCGCGTCGCTTCTGAGCCGCTGCTTCCCCTCGATGTGGCGGTTGGCCCTTCCGTGCCTTTTCCGGACTGTCGGCGCGCTTTTGTGTCTGCCCCCTTGTGCAGCTTCTGCCGGTCCTCGGTGTGGCCTTGTGTGGCCTTGTGTGGCATGGTGGTCGCTTGATGCCAATATGCCCAAGGAATGCTCATGTGGATTTGTGTGCCTTATGTCATCCCCTTTGAATTACATGACGATGAACATCTGGTCCATCGTACTCAAAAAGCGAGTCACCTCAGAAAGGGAGCTGCTCAGATGGGATCGAGTCGCATTCTCCCAAACATGGGTGTGTCGCTTGTTAGGGGACCCCCAAATTGGCGCGTTGTCCTTTTCGCTTCCCTTCAAAACCGCCCAGAAAGGCATTAGAAAAAAAACGACAATCAAAAAGGAAAAGAAAAGAAAGACAGACCCACATGGCGTTTAAAGCACTTGGGAGGGTGTTCTCAAGTAAAATTCGGACGCCCCAGACAGGGAACCCCGCTGCCCGGTATCCTAAAGAGACTTGAGGAGGTTTGCAAAATGACCCGCACTGTATACAGCCCCCAATTGCAAAAAGCAAGTGATGAATCGTTTCCTTGTGTATTGCCAACCGGGCATTGGGACAAATATCTCGGCCTGAAAGGTACGACAGGAGCACAAGAGACCCGCCCCCCCCCCCCCCCCCGGTGCTGCGCAAGACGCCTAGAGGGCACCAGTAATGAGTGCATAGTGAGCTGGGTAGAATACATTTATGGGCAACAGTGTTTCGAAGTTACGGGGCGTTTCTGATAAGATGAGGGGTACCTTTCACGGACAGCAAAAATCCTTGTATCAAGTTCCTCGGGATCGCTAGTGGCTCAAGGGCGGCAGCGTCGCTCCTAGGGAGGAGCATGGTGCGAGGAGCTGCGCAGGCAGTAAGAGGCGAGAAGCCGCTGGAGTGCTCGGATTGTCGCGCGTTTCTGCAGTCAGGCTTCGAAGATGCGAAGCATCGGAATGCAACGTGGCCCTGCCTCTAAGGACATTGCCAAACAAACGTAAGCCCAACAACTTGTTTTGGACGCCCTGGCGTTGGATGCAGCATGGGCTCATTGTCGCATTGCTTGCGCCCAACTGCAGCATTCGGCATGCATTCGGTGATTGAAAGGAAGTGATCAAACTTCCGGACGGGAAGCAGTTGAACCTACGAGCTTCGAGGAGTGACCCTGGCTAAGTTATTCCGAAGCAATGCAAACGGAATGCGGTGCTCACGTGGCAGGCTTCGGCAATCACAAGGTGAAGGGCTATGGCGCTGACGCCCCGCTTGACGAGGCAGTGCCGTGAATTCATGGTTTTGCATACATTGGCATGCAGGTCTGTAGAGTTTCAACCCAAGGACGACCGGCTGTTGATGCACTTCCACAAGAGGGGCCCTCCTTTGTCACCAGTTTGGAGCCAAGTCATGCTGCTTGCTGAAGCCGACACGATTTCCTCATGTCCATCAGGCACCACAGTCCACTCCGGAGGGATGCGGGGCGTGCTGCGCTGAATTTCCAAGGGCTCAATCACGTGCCCCTGGGGCAGGTGCCTGTGACATCTTGTATATCATCGCTTGTATACTTTCTATACCCTTTGAATAAGCCCAACTTTTCAACACATTCAGTGCAAACCTCACTGTTAGCTTGTCGATTCAAGTTATTCCTGCAAGTTTGAAGATTTTGAAGCTCTATCTGCAAGTGTCCAGTTCCGTTTGCTTCACTTCCGGCATGCAGGCTGGTGCCCCAAGTCCAAACTGAATTTTGGTAGGGGCACATCCTCAGATGCACGTAATCATTATCCTTGATAGTTTAATTAGAACTTTGGAATGTGATGCTCTATTCTGAGGTGTGGAAACATCGGGGCGGCGCTTGTTTGCACAAGGCCTTTCGGGTGTCTGACTTGGTGCAGATGGCATCAGAATCCTGCAGGTGCAGGATGGTGCTGTTTTGTGATAGCGTTTGCCAGCGACGAGCCTGGCACATGCACTTAGTCGCCGCATTCACAGATTTTGGGCCAAAGGCCATGTACTGCTCTTCCTTAGGCCGCAGCACAAGATCACCTGCGAGCCGCTTGAGGCAGGAGAAGTGGCAAGGTTAATGCCTCAAATGTCTGGTCTCTTTACTTTCAAGTTTCAGGTGACAAGGTAAATGGCACAGAGGACAATTTTGCAATCCAATCGCTTGAATCCGCCTGTTCTGAGCGTGAAGGTCACTGTTAGTCACACAACTGCCCTGTTTCACCCCAACAGGGCAGCAATGCCTGCGTCGTGCTTGTAAGTATGTTGCTTATTGGTTTGGGCCTGATTGCGCAATGACATGCTGTGGGCATGGAACGGGGAAGCGGGAAGAAAAGAGGATTTGGGAAGCAGTAAGAAGGTGAATTGAGGGGAATGAGAAGCCCGGGCGGGGAGGAGACGGTGTATGAGTGTGTGTGTGTGTGCGGAGCGACAGATTAACCCTGTCGCCATTTGTAGTTTAAATCTGCAGGGGGGCGATGGTTCTTTTGGCGTGCATCGCCCAACGAAGACCGCACCATTGGAACGTGAAATCAGTCCAGGACGCTGGACTGACGTACCAGCAACTTTCGATTGGCTTTGTACATAGCGTTTTCCGTTTCTTCGTATCTTCATGATTGCCTGACCTTTTTTCGCAGCCGTTTTCAGTTGTACTCGAAAACCCACCCACTCGAGACTCATCAGTTGTACTCGAAAGATCAGCCTTCTCCCTTGGGAGTTCGAGTGTGTTCACCCCGTCTCGGGAGATCCTCGGGTGTACCCATCGTGTGACCCCGGGCCGGCTCTGCCGGAAAATTTGACCTGATCGTACTGATCATGAGACCAGCGTTTTTTTTTGTCACTTTTAAACCGAATCATTGTCTCACTAAAGGTAGCACAGCCATCAGATCATAGAACGTCTCACACTTTTGTTTTTCGTCTCCGTCGTCCGCGTGTCCGACTTCTGGTTCTTCGCCTGTGTAGGGATGGCTTCCTCTTCCTCCCGCTCTCTTCTTCCTCGTGTTCCTGACCCGCGCGTTCGTCCTCCTTCTCTTGGCCCGCTTAGGGGATGTCTTCGCGCTGTTCACCTTTCTCCTCGTCGTCTTCTTCCTGCCTGTCTACCTGTTCCTGCTCCTTGCTCTCCTCACGCTGTTTGGCTTGACGTCTTCCTCTCCTTCCGTTGCTATTTCGTGTTGGCCCCTTGCCGGATTCGACGCCCTCCTCCTTGAGCCTTGGTCTTCATCCTCTGTCTCTGTCCGGGCGGGATGCGTCGCCCTAAAAAAAGCATACTAAATCCCCCTAACCCTCTTTTCCCTTTTGTTCCCTTGTCTTCTTTTCTTCTCTTTTCTTTCCTGTCTCTTTTCCCCGGGCGGGCTGCGGCGCCCTAAATACGCATCTCGCCCCCTTTGTCTTCCTTTCTTTCTTTCTTTCTTTCTTTCTTTCTTTCTTTCTTTCCTTCCTTCCTTCCTTCTTTCTTTCTTTCTTTCTTGCTTGCTTTCTTTCTTTCATTCTTTCTTTCTTTCTTTCTTTCTTTCTTTCTTTCTCTCTTTCTCTCTTTCTTTCGTTCTCCCCCCCCCCCCCCCTTTTTGCCGTCTTTCTTATTTTTCTTTTTTTCTAATTCCCCGCTTCGTCCTGTTCTTCCTCTTCGCCCGTGGATGGCCTGATCTTCCTCTCGCTCTTCACCTTCGCGGTGCTCCCCGTCTTCGAGGTTTAGGAGGGTTTTCTGGACTGTTTGGGGTTTTTGCCCTTGTCGGTGACCCTAAACTCGGCTTCCCCTGGTTTTCGTGTTCTTGGTTGGGGTTTTGCCCGCGGAGACCCAACGTGGGGCTTTCTTTTTTTTCTTTTCTTCTTCTTCTTCTTTTTCTTGCTCCGTTTGTTTTTCGTTGGGGTCTTCGTCCGTCTTTCGGGCGCGTGTTTTTTAGGGTTGCACCTTCCGTGAAAACAGAGCTACTCGCCCCTCTTTGAGGGGCGTGTGTGTGCGGAGCGACAGATTCACCCTGTCGCCATTTTTAGTTTAAATCTGCAGGGGAGCGATGGTTCTTTTGGTGTGCATCGCCCAACGAAGACCGCACCATTGGAACGTGAAATCAGTCCAGGACGCTGGACTGACGTACCTGCAACTTTCGATTGGCTTTGTACATAACGTTTTATGGTCTGACCTTGTTTCGCAGCCGTTTTCAGTTGTACTCGAAAACCCACCCACTCGAGACTCGTCAGTTGTACTCGAAAGATCAGCCTTCTCCCTTGGGAGTTTGGGTGTGTGAGAGTGGGGGGTAGACACGGGCCAGAAGAGAGAAGGACAATGCTTAGGGGCCGTTCGGACGCGGCGTGAAGCCTGTTAGGACTTGCTGGCCAAGTTCCGCGAGGAGGATGGCAAATGGGGAGGGGATCGCTGCGATAAGATGCTTTGCAGGAACGCCTTTTCAAAGAAGTGTCCAAACCGGACACCAACAGCAATGCGAAGGAGCTCTACCTTTTGCATCTCGCAAATGATTCTCAAACTGCATGTTGAACAGGAGAAGGAGGAGGAGATGTTGTCATCAACGTTGAAGGCCAGCCAGCTGCTGTCGTGCTGGGACTGTCTTTAGCTGATTGGGGGGGGGGCTGACGCTGTTGACCAATAATTTTGCACGCCAGGACTTTTTCGAGAGGCGCAGCAAGAGAACAAAGTCGCCAGAATCAAAACCCCAGGCATGCCGAACGAGTGGTTGTTGCTTTGCCCGCATGTTGGGCGGCATGCATTCCCTGGAAGCCTTCATGTGCAGAACATGCCTGGCCGGCAGAGCGACACAGTACTTTTCGCTCGCGGGTGCAGGAGCGCAGACGACCTGATTGGCTAAATCGCAAGGCGGGAAAGGATGCAGCCATGCGTTGATTGCGCAGCAGTGTGCTAGGTGGGGGCGGCTGGCCAGCCAACTGATCAGACTCCACCTGCATCTTGGCGTCCAAGAGGGGGTGGTCCTGTATCCTACAAAAGCCGATTGTGAAGAACAGACCTTAGGTTGCAGCAACCGCACTTGACGCAAATTTGCCAGCTGAGCCGTGCAGCTGCCCCAGTACAATTTGCATGAGGTGGGTTGTTGGCATGGAAAGCGCAGGTCAAGAAGACATGCAGGATTGCTCAGACGTTGCCTTTTTGCAGGGGGGGGTGGCCGTGGAGTGCGAGACTGGCATGAACATGGCACATGTCTGTGGCAGATGTGCAATAAATACCTGCAGTTGTTGGCTCGAATCGCAGCCCATGGCGGCTGGCTTGAGCTGCACAGCTGCGTCTCGCCTTGTTTCGACTTGTTTTCCCTATTTGCGTGGCTTGCCTTCTCCTGGGTGCAGATGAATCTAAGGCATTCTCGTTTTCTGCAACTTGGCTCGTAGGGATAGTACTGGAAAAGGATTTGCTTTGCGTTGTCCTGTGTGCACTTTCGCTGACTCGTTTGGTTTGCCAACTGAGGTGTAACTTCATTTTCCTTTAGCCCGCTGGCAGCCTTTGGCTGTCATTCTATCAGCAGCTTGGTGTCAGTAGGTTTGGTTGATGCATGGTGGCATGTTTGTTAGCAGCCTAGGCACTTCTTGCAACGTCTTTTGACAGGGCCTGAGAGAGTTGCGCGTTTTTTTGCAGTGTCAATCTCTGTTTGGCAGAGGGCTGCAGTTTGTCGTGCCAAGGAAGAATGGATGCATTGTTAGGCCCGCCAGATTTGCACAGCAAGCTGCCAAGAGACCCTCCGTAGAAACAATAGGAGCTATTGCTGTGGCAGGCCGTCGAGGGGCCTGGCGATTCCTTTGCTTGCTCACAGCCGTGAACTACACTTGCACGGCATCAGCTCCGATACTTGGGCAAAAGTTGACGATGCTTTTGCTGGTGCCGTATTTGCAGCCTTGCTGAGTTTTTGCCTTCTAGGTCAGATTACCTAGTTTGCAGTTCTCTCATCAGCTTCCTCCATTCCTTTTGCAGACAAAGTGTCATCCGTTCCTTGGGCTGGGCTGAGGAGCCAAAAGTGGTGAGCTCAGGTATTTTAAACAGAGTGCTAGCTGTGTGCTGTTAGCACCTTGCGGCTGGTGTTTGCAGGCCCTTGGTGAGCGAGGGGCGCAGAGGCTTAGAGGCTTGTGGGTTGCATGCAGACAGATGTGCGAAGCAATCAAAACAAGTAAAGCTAGCTCATTTAAGTGCAACCCAAGTTCTGTTGTGCAGGTGACCCAGGATGGCAAGGTGCAGAACCAAAGGGCCATCCGAGGTGTCGAACCCCCAGCATCCACCATACCGCTTTCCAGCCTTTGAACATTGGCACGGGGCTGGTTTTCAGGACGCCAGTGCTGCCGCTGTGGACGTAACCGGCAGCGCGCATATCCTGCGCAAGTCAAGCCCGGCCGCAAACGACGACGCCGAGCTGGATGAATACGGACAGGCAGCTTAGAGCGGGCACTAGTCTTTGTTTGGCTGATCGACGCGATTTAGTACTGTTGTGCATCGGGATTGCTACCAACCAACCAGGTGCAAAAGAAACTTCCATTCAGACTCGGATGAGTTTCCAGTTCGAGTGGCATGGGAGCATGTCACTGCAGGCCGAACACTTTGCTTGTCCACTTCCGAAGTGTTCCGGGCGGGCCAGACAATCGGAGCAAAGAGAGCCCCTTACTCCGAAACGGTCATTGACAGATAGTCAGCAAGCATGCCAGCAGCAGTTTACAAGGACGTAGGCTGCCGGCTGGTAAAAACAAATGCCCGCTTCATGTCATTACCTTTGGACTGGCACCCTACTAACGGCAACATTTGGGATGCTTTGGTGGGTATCAGCGCTGGCTTTGTTAAAAACCTTGCGTACATTGGGCGATCCAGGCGATGACCAGCAGTGCTCCTGAAGAGGAAGATGACGGTACAACACAAGCAACGACTAGGTCTACCACTGCGCGCCCAGCAACGACCCAAACGCGTACTACGTCCCAAGTACCGAGCACAACTCAGTCTGGTGACGTGCCTTGGCGGATGCAAAGGTCTCTTTTTTTTTGTTTTTGTTTTTGTTTCTCTCCCCCCTCTCCGCCAAAATGACATGCGATGAGCTGTGGCTGGGCACTTTGTCTCAGCGCAGGTAAACTGCCAGTGGGAAACATGGGCCGACTGGAGTGCTTGCCAGTTTTCCTGCGGTGGAGGCCAGTCACAGAGCCATGCGCATGTCTTCTCTTGTAAGTGACTTCCTTGGCATGTGATATGCGTATCCTGCAGGACAGTCCATGCGAACCAGAAAGGTCAAGGTCATGGCACAGGGCAAGGGGGCTTCTTGGACGAATACTTTTTTGCATGACTGTTCCAGCCTCGCTCTACTTTGTACCTGAACCAGTGGGCAAGCCGAGCCGGCTTTCAGGCTGCATGCGAGAACGGTGACAAGGAGACCCGCGACTGCAACTACAATCCTTGCCCTGTGGATTGCGCCCCTCGGCTTGAAACAAGCGCATGGTGCACCCAGGGCTGTATTTGCCCGATGCTGGAGAGAGAGAGAGAGAGAGAGAGAGAGAGACAGAGAGAGAGAGAGAAAGAGAAAGAGAAAGAGAGACAGAGAGAGCGCTAGTTTTGTGCAGTGTCGTGATTTGGCATGGACCCTTGCGGAATCATGCAGTCCCACCTGCGGTCATAAGTCCTGTAGCCAGGCCTGGGACGAGTGGTCTCCCTGGGGTACATGTTCGGCAACCTGTGGAATGGGAACCAAGGCGATTCCACTCGTCAAAGCTTTTTGTGTTTCTCAGCATGTTCGACCGAAATGCCCATCTGTTGCACACATTTCAGCAAGTTTCAATATATTTCAGCCTTGCCCTTTGCTGCCGGAATGTCGTTTTGGTATTTGTTTTGTCGTTGTTTTCTGAGCAGTGCGTGGTTTTTGCTTCGCACCCGCTATTTTCCGTGCACATGTAAGCAGGTGAAGACCCGCGCGCAGAAGCGATCAGAACAATATGGAGGCGCTGGCACTGGAGAGTGGTAGGCATGAAACCACACGGATGCAAAGGTTGCTTCTTGCAAGTAGCAATGAGCTTGCATGACTCTGAGTTAGCTCAGCCAATGAAGGCTGCACCGGTGAGTTTGCAGGTCTGGCGGCAGTCTGTCCCCACCAAGAATCATTTACTCTTACCTGCGATATGTAAAAACCAGTGTCAGTATGAGCGGCAGCCTTTGACAGCTGCGAGTGGGAACGAGAATGAGCTGGCAAGTGTGGCTCCTCCCCTGCTCACCGGGCCCCGACTGTTTCATTTTTGGAGTCAATCTGGTTTTTCACTTGAGCTGGTGCTCAGGAAATGAGGAAAAGTTTCCAAGCATCTATTTAGCAATCGGCAGTTCCTTGCAAGGCAACGCCTGCTCTGGAAATTCCAGTGCAGCAGCGGAGTGCCAGGACTGAAATTTGCATTGGGTAGCAGGCTTGGCAGAATTGGGAGCTTAGCTCTGCTCGAAGGACAAGGTCTGCCCTGTCGACTGCAAATGGAGTGACTGGGGCGATTGGGAAGGCTCGGGGTAGGCAGTCAACCAGGCGGCCAGGC
The DNA here is from genome assembly GCA_963377175.1 of Effrenium voratum. Taxonomy (NCBI): domain Eukaryota; class Dinophyceae; order Suessiales; family Symbiodiniaceae; genus Effrenium; species Effrenium voratum. The sequence continues at coordinate 80,150 of CAUJNA010000005.1, forward strand.
TGAAGGGATCCAATTTGCCAGGCTGCTCCAAGTCTTGCGGAGACGGGCAGCGGTCGAGGCCCGGAATTCGCTTGCGCGCAGTGCGGACAGATTCCGTGCCGACAGGTATCGAAGCTTTGCCCAGATAAAGAATGCAGTCGGCAAAGAGTGTAGGGGAGCCCAGCGATCAAAACACCATCACTGTTCAAGAGGTTTCGTGGCTGAGGTATTGGACAGAACCTGCAGACAGAAGGATGCGGCATGAATGCCTGTCCGGTGGACTGTGTCATGGAAGACTGGCAGCCTTGGGAACCTTGTGATGTCACCTGTGGGACAGGTGCCACTCGGAGAGCGCGCAAGGCACTGACACTTCCTGCTTTCGGTGGCGAGAAGTGTGGCTCGGTATCCGAGAACAAGACGTGTGACAATGGCGTGTGCCCCGTGCATTGCCAGCTCTCTGACTGGACGCAGTGGGCGGAATGCAGCATCAGTTGCACGAGTGATGGCACACCAGGAACAACAAAGAGGTTCCGAACAGTGGCAACGCAGAAGAATTTCCTGGGGGATGATTGTGTCGGTGAACTGGAGCAAAGCACGTCATGCAGCAAGGAGCAATGCCCCATCAATTGCGATATGTCCGACTGGTCCCAATGGTCTGATTGCAGCACCTCCTGTGGGCCAGGCGTTGTTGGGCGTCAGCGTGATATTGCCAGTGCAGCTCAATACGGTGGTGAAGAGTGCACCAACGAAACATATGAGGAAAAGTATTGCTCCAGAGATACCTGCCCTGTGGACTGCCAGTGGTCAGATTGGCAGGACTGGCATGCATGCTCTGTCTCATGTGGTACTGGAAGCAGTTATCGCATGCGTCTGATTCAGACCCCGATGCTGCATGGTGGGAGAGATTGCGAAGGTGACTATCGGCAGTCACGTGATTGTAACCCTGCTTTTTGCCCACTTCACTGTGAATGGGGCGACTGGGCCCAGTGGGGCGAATGCAGCGCATCATGTGGTGACGGTTCAGCACAGAGGGGCAGGGAAGTGAAAGTGCGAGCTGACTATGGTGGGACACCATGCGATGGAGATAGCTATGGAAGCAAGAATTGCAGCAACATGGCTTGTCCTGTAGACTGCGCGTGGTCAGACTGGGCCCCGTGGGGCACTTGCTCTTCATCGTGCGGCACTGGACTACAGGCTCGCAAGAGAGAGAACTCCGAAGCCCGGAATGGGGGAGCGGATTGCTATGGAAATGCGACCGAGTCCACTTCATGCGTGGATCTTCCTCCATGTCCAGTGGACTGCGAGTGGGATGATTGGACCCAGTGGGCGGGCTGCACGGTCTCCTGTGGCGCGGGATTTCAAAGAAGGAGCAGAATTCGGAAGCTCTACGAAAAAGACGGAGGCCATACCTGCTTTGGAACAGAAGATGATGAACAGGTAGCTTGGCTGTCCAGTAAAATTTGTTTATTCTTGCAGGTATTTGTATTGTGTTTTGCTGGTTTGTAGACAGAGGTGCTACATGTTGCGTGTGTGTACGTTGGACGATGTCCCGTGTGCAAGCATCAGGTTTGCAATCTGGATCCATGCCCCGTGGATTGTGCTCTTGGCGATTGGACGCGGTGGTCGGACTGCTCGGTCTCCTGTGGCCCAGCTGGCCAGCAAACAAGGTCTCGTGCCATTGTGCGGCACGGCTCCCTTGGGGGTGTCCCATGCAACACCAGCAATCTCACCGCATCAACAAAATGCGAGGATGTGCCCTGTCCCGTCCACTGCGAGTGGGCAACTTGGGGTCAGTGGAGCAAGTGCTCGAAGGAGTGCAATGGCGGCCTCACATCTCGGCAAAGGTCGGAGAACATTTCAGCAGCCCACGGGGGACGAAAGTGCGAAGGATCAGCGGCCGAGGACTGTAAATCGTCCAAATTGAGTGTGTCCAGTTGTCTCGCAGGATGTGGTTTTGGCCCAGTTGAATTAATTAGATTGATATTCTTTAAATCGGAATATAAATTATCGCTAATTTCAGATACATATGTTGTATGTATCTGTATTGGAGATCGATAAATTTTAGGTACCATTTAAACCAATTAATAGACAGAATTAATTGATCCAATTGAACCAATTGAAGCAGATAAATTAATCCATTTCTGACACTGGCGGGAGGGGGGCATGAGCTTGTGCTCCTGGCAGGAGATGGTATGCAATCCTCACGGCTGCCCCGTGGACTGCAAGTTTGAAGACTGGGCAGAGTGGGGCGGATGCTCCAAAAGCTGTGGCTCCGGAAACAGGACAGATTGGCAGTGTGTGCGTGTGGGCTTGTTTGTTTGTGTGTTGATTGTTTGAATGTCTGTTTTTGCTTGTATGTTTGTATGTCTGTTTGTTTGTTTGTCTGTCTGTCTGTTTGTTTGCTTGCTTGCTTGTTTGTTTGTTTGTTTGTTTGTTTGTTTGTTTGTTGTCTGTCCGTCCGCCCCGCTGTCGGTCGGTCCGCCCGTCGGTCCGTCCCTGCGTCGGTCTGTCTGTCTGCGACACTGTCTGTCTGTTTGTGTGTCTGTTTGTGTGTGTGTGTGTGTGTGTGTGTTTGTTTGTTTGTTTGTTTGTTTGATTGATTGATTGATTGATTGTTTGTTTGTCTTTGTGTGCGTGCTGCGTTGAATTTCTGATCGTCGCTGAGACTTGGGTGCAGGACTGCTGGTCGTGTGCTCATTACTCCAGCCCAATGGGGTGGTACACCGTGTGATGGTGGAATTGAGAAGATGGAGCTTTGTAATGAACAGCCGTGCCCGCTGGACTGCACGTGGAGCGACTGGTCCCATCTCTCGCTTTGCTCGCAGACGTGCGGTGGCGGAGTTATGACAAGGACCAGGTCACCGAATTCCGAAATGTACGGCGGGAAGGCTTGCATCGGCCATGAGCTCGAATCTGTGCCATGCAACACCCAAGGCTGCGCACAGGACTGTCAGTGGGCCCAATGGACGGAGTGGACGGGCTGCTCGAAAGAGTGTGGCGGCGGATCCATCAAGCGCGTCCGTGACGTGCTGGTGAAAAGGGCCTTTGGCGGCGAGCCCTGCATTGGCCCGGGCGTGGAGGAGGCCGGCTGCAACTTTGACGTGTGCCCCACGCACTGCAAGTGGAGTGACTGGGAGCAGTGGAGCCCGTGCCCTGCCAGCTGCAACGGCGGCACGCGTTCGAAGAGCCGCACCCGGGTGACGGAAGCGGCCAACGGGGGCAAGGCTTGTGAGGGAAACCGCACCGAGGTGGCGAAGTGCAACACGGACCCCTGCCCCGTGGACTGCAGCTTCGAGCTGTGGCAGGAGTGGGGCGACTGCTCCGCTTCCTGCGGCCAGGGCACGCGCTTCCGCACTCGGGTGAAGAAGGCGGAGCTCTACGGTGGTGCGGCTTGCCAAGACCTCATGTGGGAGGTCGGCCAGTGCAGCAATCCGGATGAAGTGAACTGCCCGTCCTCCACAAGCACCACGACCACTGTCGCAGCCTCAGGTTGCGGATTCTTCTTTTGGGTCCGCCCTGTTGCGGGCTTGTCACGAAAGCTGGGTACTGTATTGATTCTTGAAATGAATCCGTTGGATCATTAATTCCGTCCAGCCTTTGTTGCCGATCCAAGTGCTGGGTTGCTGCTTTCTCAGCACAGTTGCACTCTTTTCTGTGCACTTTTCCCTTTTGCGCTCATTCCTTCACATTAACTTCTTGTTTTCTGCCTGTCCTGGCCTCTCTCCTTGCTTTCTTGCTCGCTCGACTCGTTGCCACCCTCTTCTCGCCGCTCTTTTTGTGGCTCTGCTCCCCCCTTCGCTTCGGCCGTGCTTGCATTCGTTCCTCTTCTCAAATACTTGCTTTGCATTATGCAAGGGACAGCCAAAGCGGTCATGCCTGTAGCAAACCGCTCGCCCAGTTGGCCCTCCTGAAGCTGCCAGAGGGCCAATTGGCCTGGAGTCACCTTCACAATGTTTGGGAGCCACAGGCCTGTCGCGAGCTGTGTGGCTTTGGTTGTGGCTATGCGCTGCCGTTTGCGCAGGCAAGTCGTGGAACATTGGGAATTCCTTCGCCAGAAGAGCTCACAAAGACTTTTTCTGAGAGCAGCTTGGCGAACGGTCAGGTTGGATGAGGCATTGCTGAAGGTAACAGTGGACGATTAGCCACGGTCTTGCACCATGGTGCATTAGACCTTGCGCCTTTGCGCAACCATGCAACATTTATGAAGACACAAGTTGAAGAGGCAGGAGTCAGGAGTGCTGAGTGGGCGCAACGCTCTCGAACTGAGGTAAAAATCCAAGCTATCCGGGGAAGGCTTACAAGCCTGTGATACCTTGCCCAGATGATGATATGAACAAAACGTCGCATGGCTGAATTTCGAAGCAAACTCAGCCTAAAACCTTTGTTGTTGCATGCGAAAAGGCTGGAAGCCTACGAGACGATCAAGTCGAAGCCAGACGCGGTGGTGGCCCTAATGAGCACCGGCATTTTTTGCTGGAGGCATGTGCCAACCTCGCCTCAAAGTAAATAAACCAACAACAAATGCATGCATCGGCACCCAATTGAGTTTGCGTATTTGCAACGTAGCGCTTCTTTATTAGGCAATGCCTGCGGACATCTGAGGCCAGTCGTTTGAATATATCGGAGGCGGTAGCTGTAAAGGCTATTGACGATATCATTGCCAACCTCACGGGAAAGGCCGGGGCCTGTTGAACTTGTTGGGGCCCTGGCTTTGCCTTGTGTGATTGCCCGTGCTTGTATTGCGTGCCAGGCCCCGCCAGGATCCAAGGAGATTGCAGACCGCATCGCGCAAGCGGCTCCTGGACTGCAACATGATTGCCACATGACATCTCCGTTCCGGGCTGGACGGCACTGTCTTGAGGGCATCGGCGCCAACACAGACGTGGCGGAGATGCGCAACCTTACTGGTTCAGACTTGCCGTTCGGGAAAGCAGCGGACAACATCTCAGAGCTGGCAAAGACAGCGGGAGCTGCACCCGACACACCGGCAACGATGCTGAGCCTGCATGTTGCGCATGTGCAATTTGGTGAGAACGCTTTTTTTTTGCAAATTTTGCGTTGGCTTTGCCACTTTGCCTGCAGCTCCAACCATCAAAGGAAGAACTTCACTGACGCTTTCGAAAGTCGCCCAGACAAGCAGAAGGACACTTTCTAAGCAGACTGTCGGAGGGATGTGATGCGCGCCACAGCTTTGAAACGAGCCAGGACGGCCGGGATGTTGTAGCAGAAGTGGCGGGAGACCTTGGGTTGGACGTCATGGAAGCAGATGAATTTGCAGGAAGCTTAGTAATACAGTCAAAGTCGCCATTTCGCCAATTCTGCTGTATTGAATCGTGGAGTCCGAGGTTGGGAATCCCAATGTGTCAGCCTCCTGCTTGCAATGTTTGGCTCAGGGTCCGCATGTTGCTGTTGAAACCCAGCTGGCTGAAAGGTCATCATGGAGAAAGCCATTGCGAGTTTATGTGGTGCTTTGCCGGCAGACGTCAAGGTTGACGTTACCATCCCCCAGGCATGTAAAATCCTTGCTGTGCTTGGAAGGTGTGTTGATGCAGATGCTGCGAACCATGCTCATCAGGCCATGCTCCTCTCGCAAGTGCAGAAGAGGTTGAAAGGAAATGCAGCTTGGCCATCTTGAGAACTAAGCACCGTGGAAACTGACAGCAAACCCGAAACTGAAGCTCAATGGGCCAATAGCCCTTGACTGCGTCACAGCGGCCCCAGGTCAATGTGGCATATATGGTTGAGGTGTACAAGCAAGACGCCAGTAAAGGCCAAGCTACGAAGTTGGCTTCACAGATATCCAACTCGGACTGGGCATCTGCAGTTCATCATCTGCTACGCATGTCGGCATTGGTTGCATCTTCTTCTTGAAGTGTCCCGTTGCAGGACATCAACACCGTTACGTCCGAAGTCAGGAGACAGGCGGAAATGAAGCTCCACTGTGACAGGATTGTCCATGTTTTTGGTAGGTAGCTGCTGTGGGCCTGACCTTTACCCTGAGAGCCTGGCTCCAAGTTCATGGCTGGCTCCGATGAAGCCACGGTGTCATGAGGCGGTCAGCTTGAGTGTCACAGTTCTGCCGGTCACCACTGATGGCAACATTGATGTAACGACTGGCCAGGGCCCTGCGACCATGTCCCATGCTTTGGAGAGATGCGTTCTTGACCAGGTGAGGATGGGAATGCTTCCGTCGAGGATGGGCTAGCATTTGCAGCGCGGGCTTTGCTCCCACGCTTGCAGGATGCCATGCCGACAGCAGTGGTGGACGGCAAAGCGAAGGCTTGGCTTGCACAAGTTGCTGTTGGCTAACTCGCGCTTGGGCAGAGGCACCTAAAGATGCCAATGCCATGGTGGAGACTGCACAGAAGCAGTCGAAGGCTTGTATATGGCGATTGCGGGATTGAGCTGCGCTGGATGCACATGCAGAGCGCAGGCCACTGCAAGGCTTCACCACCAGTCAGCTCAGGTGGCCAAGATTTGTCACTTTTCCCAACGTGTTTGCTGAGCTTTTGAAGTGCCTATGTCAGGTGACAGTGAAGAAGGATCAAGATGAGGTGCCAGGCAGCTTGCGCCAAGTAAGGCATTTGCCACACAGTTTGAGCTGCATCTTGTTTTAGGCAGCCAGCCTGCCCAAAAGTCTGGCGCCGGCGGACGCATCATGGCAGCTGCTATTCTTGCCAGTGTCTCTTGGATGCGATGACCTATTCCCGACGTGCAAACATGAGGGGGTGCAAACATTGTTTCAAGACATCGCACTCCACAGAGTCAGCCTGCTCGGTCTTTGATGAGGCGTTCAACCTCATTTTCTGCGTTGCTGTGTGAGCGAATGAACTGGTGCGAATGCGAATGCAGCTGGTTTGTCAGGATGAAGTGTAGCCGGCTAGCCCGCGGTGAGAATTGTCACAGTGTAGGCGTTGCATTGCGAGTGGATAAAATTGAGCAACCTTGCCACCAGTGCTGAGGAAGCAAAGACAGTGCCTTGGACGTATTGCTTATCTTGCCGTGTGTAAGACTAAGGTGTTCCACTGATTGCCTCACCCTCTACGGCACGCAGGCCACCGCTTTTGTACGAGCCGTGCAGCTATGCAGACGGCGATGAACCAGTGCGAAGTGTTTGTAGGCCACGGTTGATATGCCACGCATCGTGCTGGGCACTGGCGGTCAAGAAGGTCTTCATGGACGAGAGGGCAGGGTGCCATCCTCAGTATTGCCTGGTTTGGTCAACGTCGATGTTTGTTTCTTCTTTGGTTTGATCTAAGGCTGCGATGCTTGCCGCACTGAAGATGGGATATCGAGGTATTGACACATCAGAGATGAACAGGACAGACGTGTTCCCTTTGCTTTGTCTAGTCGTGGTTTTCCTGCTGGCTGCGCATGCTGACAAGTTTTGTGACATCTGAGATTCCCTTTTTGCGGACGAAACACTACTGTATGTTTCGTTCAGTTTCTCACAAAGACGGCTACAAGTTTACTTTTCTGGGGCCAGGTGCTGCTGCGTGCGGGTGATGGTGCAGGGTGCTGGTGCCGGATTCTAGTGCAAGGTGGTTTCCAGTTGCTGTGCTGCTGCAGGGTGCCGCCACAGGGTTTTGCGACGGTTCTGGGCCCAAACTTTTGTAGCCTGTGAAGAACGTTTGTTTCAACCATGTATGCCAAAAGATGTTTCGAACGCAATTCGAATGAGATAGAGAGATGGAGCACGTTTATGCCAAGCACAACTGGCTTTGCCGCAGCCGCAAGCTGCAATTTTGCAACACAGCAGCCTCTACGGTGGAAGTCTTCGTGCCAAACGCACACGGAACATGAGTGAGTTGTGATTCCAGGAATCTGTTGGATGTTCGCTGGGCCTGCTGCTTGCCTGCACATGAGTTTATCAAGCTCTTAGAGGACTTGGCCCTTGGTTTCGGGCTCCGAATCTTAGGCTCGGGGGCAGGTTGTTTTTCATACTTGGGACAAGATCGGTGCATAGGGGCTCATTTCACAGGCCTTTTCCTGTTACACATCATTTCGCCCATTGCGTACATGCCGCATGCATGTTGGCAGGGCTGTCGGCAGTTTCGATTTGCTGCGAGCTTTCAAGAAGTAAATCGCATTGTGAGAGCCAAGCATCATTTGTAGTCCGCAAGTCCTTGAAGAAGAGGCGAGCGTCCTTTTGATCGCACAAACAATCAACTTGAAACATCAAAGCGATCATCAAAAGGAAACCTTGCAAGACATGTGAGGACCTCCCACTTGTCCGTATCAGCCATGTGCATTGGCACATTTTTTTCGGTTTTCAGGTGAAGAGTCTGGCATCGAGAGGAACGAGTTGTTCATCATTGTGAAGATCCCGCCGTGGAACCATGGCCCGGCACACAAAGTGAGGGTTGCAGGGTTAGAAAGATGGCCATAGCCGGTGAGCTTGGGGACAGGCTACGAAGCTGCAAAGAGGTCGCTGGACAGGTGCCACATGCCGAGATGCGCTTTCACAAAAGCTTGCGACTGTGAGGCAGCTGAATTTGTTGAAGCTGAGTCACGCACCTCCCTGGACACCAGGGAAGCAGAGAGTGATAGCCGTTTCTGATCGAGGCAGACTTGCTTCTGGTGCAATGGCCGCCGCCTCAATGTCAAACAAGCACTCCCATATATTTTCCCATGCCGATTCGCGAGGCCGCACGTGTGGCTTCCAGAGCAACAGACTTGGGGTCCTATGCAGTGGAGAAGGCCTCTGGGTTGCTGGCCAGCTTGCCGGTTGGCACTTTTGTTTGGCAATGCGGAACGCAGCCTTTCCCACCAAGAAAAAGGAAGCGAAGCAGGGGCAAAAGACAAGTGACGGCAACACCTTACAAGAAGTTTTAGTTCTGGAGTGCCCTTTCCTCCAGCAAAGAGAGTGCGATTTTTTGATCCGTTCTTTTCCTTACCCTGTTCCTTGCGATAGTTGGCAGATGCAATGGCTTGACGGCGTGGAGCGGGGGAATGCCCAATGCCCAAGCCGGGCGAAACCAAAGTCACGGCGCAGACCGGCACCCCTTCCGGAACGCCGGGCACGCCGGGAACGCCGGGAGCAAATGGCCTCATCCTAGCGCAGGTGCAGGCCTGCCAGCGGAGGGTTGCGGAGCTGCGGGGCAGCCTCGCGCTCCTAGCTGAGCGTTGTGGCAGCCTGGAAGAAGTGCACGAGGGCGCCAAGGAGAAGCTCCGAGCTTTTGGCTCCTCAAAAACCACAGCGAACAGCCCAGAGCAGCTGAAGAAGCAATCTGCGGCCAGGGTGCGTGGCCTGCAGGGCCGGCACAGTGAGTTAATGATTTCCTTGCAGCAGGTTCTCGCCGGCGCGGATACTTGGGACACACTCAAGCAACATGCAGAGGTTAAGCTTCCAAGCGATGCTGTCAAAGAATCTGATGGACCATTCCAGCCCGTTGTGGAGACTGGGAGCCAGCCCGACAACTCCGCGGTGAAGGTGATGCAAATGGATGGGCCTGCGGCGAAGCTGAGCTCTAGGCTCCGCTGCTTGGCAGGCACACCTTCACATGAGCCCCGTGCTTTGATCAGAAAAGGTTTATTAAACAAAATGGAGCCGCATGCAGGTTGCGGAAGCAGTCGGTATAAGCCTTGGCTTGCGTAGGCTTGTGTGCGTGGGATGTCGCATTGTCCATCGCGTGCTTTCACAAAACATGGTTCAATACTGTTTGCCACGTATCATCAATTTCGCTTGTTTTGCCATGCTTCTTTCTTTCTTTCTTTCTGCAATTTTGGAATAGTCTCCGCGTGAGGGCGTCCGCGTAGGGTTTAAAGGCATGTTTAATGCGGTTGGGTGCCCTAAATTTTGCAAGTAAGGAAGCAAGACAGCCCTCTAATCTACTGTAATTTACCATGGTTCGCGGTGGAGTATGGTTGGTTTACTTGCAGTATTCCGCATCCACCGTACCTGGACCTTTTCCTACAGCCGATTCCTTGGACATATTCTTGTTGAATCTCACTTGCATTGAACCGGCGATCTTCGAGCTGGGGCTGCCAAAGCGTGCTTCGCCAAGATGTACTTTGCGTAGCACGCTGAATTGAACATCCGCTCGCGTAGGCGTCCGCTTAGGCATTGCAAGGTGACTCGTGCTAGCGTAGGCACCTCCGTAAAACATTGTTCACCTTGGTCCAGCAGTCGTATATGTTTGGCCAGATCTGCGGCATGAGGCTTTCACGACATCCAGGCCAAGTCTGCACCTGGGAAGGAGGGCTTCAAAGGTCGACCATACCCTCGCTGCTTTCCAGGTGCGGAGCCTTGCAACACAATGCCCAAAGCGGCACCGCAGGACGCCGATCTGCCAAAGCACAGGGATCGCGTGGAAGAGATTCGACGAAGAGCAGCTGAGATCGAGAGCAGGCGTCACCAGCCTTCAGTTGCACCACCTGCAACACCTGCAACACCTCCAGTGTGGCAAGCTGATTCATCGCGTTCTCCCATCAGTGATGTGTGGGCAAGGTTCCACCCCTCACGAGGTGGGGGGCCATTACCATGGGCCGTAGATGTCGCGCACCAGAGCCAACCTCTAGAAAGCCAAGAGCCATTGGCAGAGCCGTTGGCGGAGCCGCTGGCGGAGCCGCTGGCGGAGCCTTTGACGGGGCGCAATGAGCGCAATGAGCCTTTTGCCCCAGCTGTTTGGAGCGCAGCTGGGCAAGCAAGCGCGCATCCACTTGGCTGTCAAAGCCAATCACTCGGCCCCTCCTTGCATCCTCTACCTCAGCCACCAGGTGGCGTGCTTGGACCCCCGCCATTTGGACTTTGTTTGCCTGGCCCGCACGTACAGGCACACTTCCCACCTGCGGTCTTGCCACCTTGGAACCTGCAAGAGACAATGACAATGCATCAGTACCCTTCGCAGTCCACAATGCCTTGGCAGAAGTTGCCTCTCTGATGATGCAATGCACAGCTTGGGCGTGTGCCACCTGTTTGGGGTTGTGGCGCTGCTGCCCGCCAGAGCAGCTGCCAGAACAGCTTGCAGCCAATGCTTTGCAATTCACGGACAAAAAAAAACAGCAGGGCTTGCACCCGGGCATTTGTTACGGACGTTTCTGCGCCAGTTTTGAATTCATTCGCAACCCCGCAGGGTTGAAGAGTGGAAAGCTGCTCAGCTCAAAGGCACATGGGCTGCCCTGGAAGAGCCGGCGACTTAGTCCAGGCTTGTTGAATGGTGATGCATTGCATCCCAGGCTGCACAAGTCTGGGAGGGCTCGAGCGATTGGCGCCAGCAACTACTCCGTAGACCACCTGGAGGCAGACAGTTGCGTGCCCCTGACCTTTGCGGGCCCTTGAAAGCCCCTTGCGGCCCAGGCCTTGCTCCAGCACTGCGTTGTGTGAAGCCCAGTCACGGGAGGCTTGGCCTGGCATCGTAGCACCGCGTGCTGAGGTTCCACCCATGGTCGTGCAGGGCGAGTCAAACCCCCACTGGACCAACAGGAGTTGCTTGGAGTGTATTGGATTTCGGCGCAAGCTGCCGTGCAGGCCTCTTCGAGATTGGTGCAGGAAGCATGGTATTGCGTTCCAAGGCCGGCACCTGGCAACAAGACAATGCCCAAACTTGCTTGCGCTTGCTCAGGCTATGCCCCCTTTGGCGGCCAAAAAACAGATGTCAATGCAGGCCACAGGGCCGTGGATGAAGCTTGGCCAAAGGTATATGATCGTGGACTGCGACAGAAAAGTTCCAATGCGCAAGATTCATGCATGGATTCTGCAGGAAGACGTGGTGAAGGCAGCCAGTGGCGCAGAGTCGAGCCATGAGGCTCCACAGATCTCGGGCTCACTGAGGTGGCTGAGCGCCATGCGATGTCCCCCTTTGCGGTGCCATGCTCGGCAACTGCACGTCGCCGCGTATCACAACGGAGCCGCTGTGGCGTTTGCGTACTCAATTGGCCCTTGGGATCCCGCTCAAGTCAAAAGCAGACCACGAAATGCACCCCCCCATTTTGGGGCCCCCATTTTGGGGCTGCTAGACTTCTCCTTGGTTTTGCATCTGCGATGAAATGCAGATGCAACGACATGGGGTTACTTCAGACCAAGCTGGCTGCTTCTCATTGTTCAGGGTGGTGTTGGTCAGGGGCTAAGCCACTCCAGTCTGAGGTGAGTGTGTCGCTCCCGAACGCTGGGAGTTGCGTCGGAACGCTGATTAAAAATCGCTTCGGAACGCCGGAAAACGTACTAATCGCTTAGGAACGCTGAAAGCGCAGCCGCATGCCACGCGCTGCACCGAGACACTGGCGAGTGCTTCGCTTTTGAACGCTCGTCCACGCGCTTTCATAGCAGCTTGCAGAGCCTGGCGTTTGGCATGTGCAGAGACTTGCCCTCATTGGAGCTCAGTTGAGCGGGTGTGCTTATCACGCCCCCACCACCCCCAAAACAAATGGATTGGATTTTGCACACCTTGGCTGGGATGAAGCAGTTCAGCGGGTGCTTATCAGGCCCCCCCCCCACCCCACCTGGTCATCCCCCCCCCGAGAACAAATCAAATTGATTTGATTTTGCACACCCTTGCTGGGATGAATCAAGTTCACCGGTTGTGCTTGTCATGCCACCCCCACCCCACCCCTCCACCCCCGAACCAGATGAATTTGCACATTCGGTTGCAGAGCAGGCTGGGCTGGTTCAGTTGAGCGGGTGTGCTTACCATCCCGCCCCCCCGCAAAACAAATTGATTGGATTTTGCACACCTTGGCTGGGATGAAGCAGTTCAGCGGGTGCTTATCAGGCCCCCCCCCCACCCCACCTGGTCATCCCCCCCCCGAGAACAAATCAAATTGATTTGATTTTGCACACCCTTGCTGGGATGAATCAAGTTCACCGGTTGTGCTTGTCATGCCACCCCCACCCCACCCCCCACCCCCAGAACCAGATGAATTTGCACATTCGGTTACAGAGCAGGCTGGGCTGGTTCAGTGGAGCGGGTGTGCTTACCATCCCCCAGAACCACTCGATTTTGCACACCTTGATGCCTGCCTGCGTTCGGAAGTTATCATGTTTACATGACCGGGTTTTGCAACCCTTTCGGCGTTTTGAGTGCTCAGTGTTCTGAAGTGATTTTTTTGAGCGTACGGAAGTGATCGAAAGTGGCAGCGTTCAGAAGTGTTTTTTTTGCTAGCGTTCGGTCGTGATTGTCTACCACAGTCGGACCAAAACTCAACGACAACTAAACCACCTTGAGCCCACGAAACCAAGCAGCCACCACTACACCAACCCTGAACATGCTCTCTACCAACCCTAAGCTTCCTGGCGAACGGAACGTGGCGACATCGGCTGAGGTGTGCATGCAATGGAATCAAAGTCGGAATTCCAGCACGGTCGTAAAGCCTGGGGCCCAGAGCTCACAGTGGCTCACAGTGCACCGCGCATGAAAGACTTTGCTAGACTGCTTTTGCTCAAGGTCAAAGCAAATCGCCCATTTACGTGCGGACCATAGCGCAGCACAAGCTAGGCATAGCTAGGCTATTGCGCAGCCAGCCAGGCTCGAACCTCAACGCTTGCAAGGGGGCATTCTGCTCGCCAAAAGACCTGGGACGTGACTTGGCTACCGAAGACGTGGCTGGGTGCACTCCTCCCTTGATCCCAGGTATTGACGGCAATGCGGACACACTCAAAAAGCTTGGGCCTCAGTGCTGACGACAGTAAACGGGCGACATCAAAGCGAGAGAGAGGGAGAGAGAGCCAGGTATGGGCCGTGCTATTGGGGCTTCAACGATATGGATGGCATGCATCCATGGAAGGCAGGAAGGGCAAAGTTCGGCCTACCGACATGCACGGTGCAACCGCTGCTTTCAGTGCGTTGCGGTCAGGATGAAGAGGCACGTGTTGAGAATCCTTTGGGCAGCCCTCTCAAGCCAATTGTTGCACGTACGGTTGCCAGAAGCTCCTCGAATCGATGCTTCCTGGAAAAGCGAAGAGTCCGGAGGCGCGACTGTTGATCAGTTGCGCTGTTTGTTGATATTGCCTCTCTGCTGCTTATGCAGAACCCCACATGTTTCCAAGCCAGTTTGATAGTGTTGCCAGTGGCGCCAGTAGGATCCCAGCGGTTTCTAGCTTTGCACGGGTTTCGCGATCGCTCGATCCGGGCTCCATACATTCAAACCTATCTAACCAGACTACTCCACGGATTTGGTTCTGATTGCCAGAAGCTACCCCTTGCTCCAAATACCTTTTGTTTGTCGAGGTAGTTTTTTACTGAAGAGCAAGGCTTGCCATGGTAAAAGTGGGTTCTGGGCGAGCAATTACGGGGATGCTAGGGCCTAAATATAACAAATCAGCATGTCGTTGGGATCCTCAATTCAAATGCTTGTGGACTGACTCCTCCGTTTCCTCAAAAACAACCACCATGTCCCTGGGGTTCACCGTCAACACAATGGCAGTTTATGCAACTAACCACCATTGAAGGAGTTTCATGTGAACCTAGCCTCATGATTTCACCATTGTCAAATTCATGCCGCCAAGCGGTGGGCTACAGGGAAACAACCCCAGCTGACTTCACAAACACCATAAAAACTGGGCTCGCCGTTTCTGATCCACTAATTTTCAGTGGATAAAATGGAAACCGACTCAACACAACTGAACACCCAAGGAAACACGGAACCACAACCACTCCCTCAAAACCTGAAAACCTAAGGGGGCGGGCACCGTTAAGTACACGGGGCACCACTATGTAATGGGCTTCCGAGCGCCACAATATCGCGAGGGTTCGCAGCGTGTGGCAATCATGTGGGCCAGTCTTCAGTCATCAGCGGCACATGCGGGCAAAACAAGGGTCAAACAGCACAGTAGCCTTTTTTCCCGAAGCCTGTTACCCGCTAGATGTGTCCAGGTGTTGCACACATGACACCAGGGAGACCTGACATTTATTGGAGTTGATTTGGGTTTGGGCTTGTGTGGTTAACATTGCATGAATTGTTGGCATTGCGGTGGCCGGAGGAGATCAAGAAGGAGTGCTGGCAGCTCAAAAGGCTTCTAGATAGGTGCCACGTGACTGACCAGCTTGCTGCAAGGTTGGGAGCCGCGTTTGCCAGAAGGGTCAGTGATTGGAGGATTGACTGCTTCATGAGTTGCTTAGCGTGCACAAAAAGGCCATCAGATAGCGTGTTTGGCACCAATGTTTGCCATGCAATGCGAGTGTTGTTTGCGGAGCTTACTGGCGGATGCTGTAGTACGAATTTGTGAATTCCTTGCGCACGGCCACTTTAAGATAAGAGCTTTGTACAGTTGTCCGCTCTGCAGGCAAGTCGAACTGACCCTTTGTCCGCTTGTTTCAGACATGACTCGAGTGGAGCCGCAGCTTGCGAGCGGTCGAGTTGCCTGTGGCCTTGGGCCGGTGATTTTCGCACTTGGCGGGTCACGGAGAAGCGCTCCCCGGATGCGTCGGCTTCTGGATCACAAAATGGCAAGTTGCCAGCCCTCCACCCTTCGACGCTCTTCAACTCTGGCATGTAATACAGTGTTGGGGGGGATTCGATTGCAAGAATCATGCCATCAACAGTTGTAGAGTGCTGGTTTGGCGTGGATGCATGCCGCAGTCTTTTCTTTAGGGCCTGCGTGGCCCGTCGGCTGGCCCTGCCGGCGTCGCTGGCTCAGATTGGATGATGTGCCAAGTTACCTAAGCTTGCCTTCAAGCTAAAGCAGTAGGTTTCAACGCAATGAGCGAGATCGCCCCCATGGATGCGGTGGGCAAGGCATCAGTCAAGAACCCCGAAGATCGTTGTTCACAGCACAAAGAATCTTGCCATTTTTTACTTATTAATGTGCTGAGTCGCATTGCATTCTGTAAATATTAGATACTAGTAGGTCCTTCAGCGCAAGTGTTTGGCTGCGGGAGGTGGAGGCACTTACTTACACACCGAGCCCCTTCATGAAAGCAGCGGCCGCTTGCTTGCAGCAAATGCTTGTTTCGGTCACGCAACGTCTCACGTATGTTTCTGAGGCGCAGATCATCGAGGCCAGGGGGCGGCCGTCGTGGCTTTGCTATGAGTGAAATCCAGCATTGCAGGCATCAGAAGGCCATGTGCCGGATGACCTGTGGTTGCCTTACCGAAAGTGCGGATTCGGCTTTTGGGTCAGCGACCACATGAGGCATTGGGACCCATTGACGATGAGCTACGGCAGCCGACTCAGCATGGCATCGGACATGTTGGAAAGCCACACACGGCAGATTCCAAGGGGATATCATTCCCACTGCCAGGCGGTGGTCCTGGGCTGCAGGGTGATGCCATCGAGTTGCCCACCGAATTGATGATGTGCCTTGGCCGCGTTGGGAGCGCTTCGCGTGCACACGCTGACGCTAGGAACCTGGTTGGGCCTGGGCTAGCTGCTGTGCGAGCAAAGCCAAACCCTGCCAGCCACCCAACCTGTCGGCGCAGTCGGCGCTTACGTCAGCCCCTGACTTTCCAGGAGCCACCGTTGGCTCCCTCGCAAGAGCGAGCAAGGACACGGATCGGGTTTTCAGAGCTCAAAACGGGGCACAGGAGGAACTTTTGCACGAACCCAGGCCGTTGATTGATCAGGGTCTGCGTCGCATGCCATGTTCAGGAAGCGCTTGCAGATGCGCAAGGACTGCTGCCACCTTGTGCCGTCCGTGTCTGTGTGTGTGTGGTCAGTGATTTCTTGACCGGGTTGGTTTGTTGCCTGGCTTGCTTGTAGGTTGGCAGGCAGCTTGTTGACGGCGTATCAGCCAGTCATCAGGGTTTGGCAGTTTGCTCGCGGTGTTGGGCAGATGGCACGGCTGAGATGCCTGGTCAGGAGGCTGCTGAAAGAGCGGCTGCTGAGAAGGCTGTGCGACTCCCAGGGAGGATGCAGGGAGACTGTTTAGGGCATCGACTTGGTGGTATGGCCGCCGCGTGGCGGTGGCGGTGGTGGTGCTGGTGGTGATTATTGTCAGCGTGTGGCCGCTGTGGTCATCCTCGCAAAAGTGTTGTCTGGCAGCTTTGCAGTGAGGCCGTGCGACAGCGACTTGTCATGCTTTGTCTACATTGGAATAACATCATGTGGTCGCAGGTGATCTGCAACAGATGTGCGGTTCAGATGAATCTAGCCTGTTGACATGACACATGCACTCGGGCAAAAGTCTTAGGTAACTTTAGGTATCTTGTGTGAAACGCAGGAGTGATTGCAGTTCCGTGCTCCCACCATTGGTCCTTGAAGTGCCTTGATGATTTCTGAGGCACTGCAGGAGAAGCAGGCCGGGATGTGCAGTGCTAGAGCCCCCGTGCTTTCCTGCTTGTGGGGGGAAGGAGGAGGAGGAGCCCTTGGACGAATCCTGGATCGACCAGATGGAACAGCCGCTTGGTGGCAAGTATGGCATTCCAGATTCCTTGTTGAATGTGGTGGTATGGTGCATGCAGGAAAGATGCAAAAAAGAAGGCAGGCTCACCCTGACGTGTGGTGTACCGCACATCGGTTTGCACAACCATGTGTGGCAGGCAAATAGGGAAAAGGCGGTTCAAATCAGGAAAGAGCGCAAGAAGGCATGGTTTGCACCTGCTTTCAAGCCTTTGTGGTGATACCTGCCTGCTCGCGCCGCTACTGGCTGGTTAAAAGATGCAACGTTTGCACGAGGCGCGAAAGGCAGATGCTGCAGCCAAGCAGGACGGGTAACTCAATGAATTCTTGGTGTCGTGGTCGTGCATCGCTGTGTTCTAGGAGGCATTGGACTTTCAAGAGGATGCGGAGGAGCAGGCACGTGCACAGGTGACGTGGCTGGCTGCTCATGTTCTGATTCATGTGTATACCAGGTGGAGCAAGAGCTGCCAGCGGGGAGCCTCGCAGATGGGGTTCATCTAGCGGCATGCACTTGGTCTCAATCAGGTAGAGCCGCCTGAGCCTGAACCTGCGGAAGCTGAGGAGGAGCCGCAACTGTCCTGTTAGCAGTTTGCATCTGAGCTTGGGGCATTTGGCCAGCCAATGCGTGAGTCAAGTGCGTGCTTCAGGAGGAGGACGATGATGATATGCAGCTGGTGGAGCTATCCAAGCAGCGGCGCAAGCGGCAAGCCAAGCAGGCTTGGAGGGCGTTTTGTGTGCTGCGTAGTCACATTCAAGAGCTGGATGCGAATTTCACTCGTCACCCTCACCCTCAAAGAGGTGCGTTGGCCCTTGCTGACCAAGGGTTCCAGGGCGGAACACTAAGCAAAACCGAAATCAATGGTTTTTAGCACACTTTCACTGTTTTGTGACTTGCTCACTTGCTCAGGCAAATGTTGGCTTTGTGGCAAATCAGATCACGTCGCTGCGGGGCTCACGGTGCAGCAGAGTAAATGCTTGGCATTGCTGCTTGGTGGGCTTTGGGCTCCAAGAATTCCACGAGACGCTGAGCTCCACGAAAGTTGCACGAGAACGGCTTGCGAGGTTCACCGGGCCTAGGTGGCCCGATTGCACTGTCGGGGCCCGATTGCACCGTTTGGGCCCGATCGGCCCCATCGCGCCCCGATCGGGGCCCGACTCAGTCGGGCCCCGTCAGCTGTACCAAGCTGGCATCGCCTAGTTTTGCTATAGATACAGTTGTCATCCGCATGCTAAGGAAAACCGGCGTTAAGCCAAGGGACGATCGGGCCCCGATTGTACCGTCGGGCCCCGATCGGGCCCCGATTGCACCGTCGGGCCCGATTGCGCCGTCGGCCCCGGTCAGGGCGAGCTTGCGCTGTCACTCGTAGCTTTGCTTTAGAAAGTTGCAAGGCGGCATCCTCAGCAACACCGGCGGTAAGGATGGTCCCGGGCGTTCCGCGAGGATTCTGGGAGGGTGTGGTGCTGTTGGGGATATCGCCCGAGCTTATTCAATGAACGCGGATTAAATGGGAAGTAGATAAGAGAAGAAGGAACACATTGCAAGCATACTACAAAAAGGACATAAACCAAGTAATGCTAATGAACAGACAGCAGTTGAAGGCAAAATGCCTAGATCCGCGGGTTGGGAAGCATCAGTTTGTAGGGAAGCTGATTTACGTAAACGCTTGAGGGATCTTGGCAGAGGGTTGGGGTCTAAGCAGCATCTATTCGAGCATCACTGAGTTGTGCAGGGTTGGCCCAAACGGCGTCATTTTGCGGGCCAGAGATGTGGTAAGTCTTCCTTTTTGTATTGAACTCATTTGGCCCTGCCCAGGTCATGCTCACTTTTTTGTTACCAGGCGTGTCCAAGCCATCGTAAGCTGAGGAAGGTTTCATAGCCAGCACCCACAAGCAGTCCTGGCAAATCGTGCCGTCAAATTGATAGCTTCTCCCAGTGCAGTGACCAGATTGGTGAGGTCTTCGAAGAGCGCTTCCGATGTCACTGCTGCAGTGTAAGTTGTTTGTGAATTGCGCTTGAAAGCAAGATTTCAGCAAGATCAAGACCGGCACGTTGGAGAAATGGTATGGGGAAGGGGGGGAGTCCCGCTGAAGTTTGGTTTGGGCTTGGGGAGGGGCTCGGCGAACACATGAAACATGTGCTAGGCCAAGCAGCGAGAGGAAGAACTCGCCAGAGAGGAGCTCGGACTCGGACCCTCCGCACGAGAGAGAGAAGCGGCTAACAGGAGCGGCGACGAGAAGAAGAGCGCAAGGAAGCGGAGAGGCGACGAAGGGAAGCAGAAGCAAAAAGAAAAGCCCAGCCCCCAGGTGTTTTTCCTTCGCTGGCACAGATTCAGCATAGGCTACTTGACACCCAGGCCTCAGGTTTGATTGTTAAGTAGGGTTGCGTTCCTTTTTTGTCCCTTCTTTTCCAAGCAAAATGGGGCACCCGCCCAGGAAAAACAGCACAACTCAAAATGGGCTGATTCTTGTCCCGAGGCGGAAGAGCAGGAGCGCCTGGAGGAGAGGCAGAAAAGAGAGGAGGAGCTGCGCTTGAAGGCCGCTTCGCTTCGTTCCTTTCCTGGCTGACGCGTACGTGGCATTTGGTTTGCAGGCCTTGCGGGAGGCCGAGGAGAAGCAGAAGGAAGAGGAGCGTCAGAAGCAGGAGGCTGCCAAGCGGAAGAAGGAGGAGATCCGCCGAAAGACTGAGAAGAGCGAAGAGCCAGAGCCAGAGCGAAAGAGCGAAAAGGCAGAGCCCAAGGAAAAGCCCAAGGAAAAGTCAGCAAAAGACTCTGGCACTGATGATCCGGAGGCTTGCCCAGTTTGCACAAATCAAGTCTTGCTGACCCTGCCATGATGTGGCGACATGCTGTTTTGTAGGAGTACTGTCAGCACCGCCGCCGGGGCGAAGAGGTGGAGGCCGTTTTGGACGGCTTCGACTGCGCCGCGCGCTCGCGCCAAGAGCGCGCGCCGCGAGCGCGCAGGTGGCCATGGCGCAGCGGGAAGCTGAACAAAAGGCTCGCCCGGGAAGGGACTCCGCGCGAGAGAAGAAGGCCGGAGGGAGCCAGTGACCGGAGCGGCCTGTCTCCTATGCCGTTGCAGGACAAGGATGAGGTGAAGGACGCCAAGAGCTGCGACAACGGGCTTGGGCAGGCAAAGGCAGCAGCCTCGTTTCTTTCATTTTGTTTTGAGAATCCCTCTTTTGCTCTATGAGGTGGTAAGCATCCACAGAGCTTTTGAAATCAACTGTTGAACTCGCATGCCATGTGCCAGGAGAGCGGTGAACAACCAACGCAGGCCAGCCTTCAAAGATTGGCTGAGCTTAGTTCAGGTGGTTCTTTCTTGAGATCCTTGCCCAACCCAGGTCAAGTCACTGCGACAAACCTTGACTCCTTCTCAGCTGCGACGACAGCAGCGGAAACGCCAGCGCGAGGCTCCAAAGTGCACGGGGGCTCCCTGTGTTGATGCCAGTTTGGAACGTTTGCAAGACACATCGTGATGGGCTCTTGGTCGAGGGGCTCCATGATCATGTTTATAAGCCCTTGGCCGCGTGCATTGGTTGGCCTGCACGGCTGTGCCCACCTGAAACGTCATGAACCCCCCGGTGACTGCCAGCAGGCACGGCGCGCCGCAGAGCAAGCAGCACGAGAGGCTGGGGCTCTCCCGGGCGGATGTGCAGGCCTGGGCTTTGCTTTCAGGAAGACGACAGCGAGGAAGAAGCTGAGAAGCCGAAGCCGGCCGAGCGCAAGCCCGAGCAGCTTGGCGGCATCATATAGGTCACAGGAGAAGTGAGCGCATTTCCTGCCAGGAGGAAACAAAAAGAGGGCAGATCACAAGAGAAGGCTGCACAGGCAATGGCCACCAAATCAGAGGTTGACTTGCGATGTTGCTTTTAGCCACCTATGCTTTTTTGATGCCCCAGGCAGAGGCTGAGCTCAATGACGCAAGCGGACAGTCTGACGACGTCAGGAAATCAGCCGTTTGGCAGCTGGAGAGAATGTGCAGAGAGCCAGCTTTTCAAGCCCATAATGTCCTTTGCATCGAGGTTGGATCCGGCCCGCCAACGCCGAACCAGCCTCTTCCCCAGAGCGATGGGCAGTTGCCAGTTGGAAGCATGCTTGCCTAGGGATCACAGTGCTGGCCTTGGAGAGGTGGGTGGATGCAGCCAGGCAAGGCTTCTACTTCTATGCCCTTTCTGCCAGGATGAGCTTGAGTCTGATGGAACTGGCACGGATTTGCGGCCCCAGCCTCAAACCTTCCTGGTGGTCTTAATCCTACTGGCTTTTCTTGCAGGAAAGATGCCGAGGCGAGAGATGCCTACTTCCAGCACATTTGTTTGACAGAAGTTACTGGTCCTTGGTTTGCACGTTGGGCCGCCTGCAGGCGTTCTCATCGCACCTGGGCAGCATGACCGTTCTGGTTTCGGTACCACCCACCCAGAAAAACACATCAAAACATGTACCAGTCACTGCTCTTCGTCCGATCGTCGGACAGAGTCTTTCCTCATAATATGTAGTTTGATGGAAGTGGCGCGAGGTTTGCATGGACGGCTTGTGTCCAAGGATGTCAGGCCGAGGGCGCCGCTCACAGTCACAGGCATGGGCCTTGCTCTCGTCACCAGTTGCTTCTATTTTGCGTTTCGAGTTTATTTGCTTCACGTTGGAAGCATGCCTCAAAGAAGCATGAGCCTTGGAGTTGCCAGGAGATGGACCAGAAGCCGGGTTCTCAGTAGGCAGCTGGAGTGCAAGATTGAAGATTCCTGCTCCGAGTATGATGATGCCCATCACCACGCTCATGATCTCCCAGATTCCAGAAGCATCCGATGCCGAGACGTTCAGGCAAGTGGGCACAAGGAAGGACATTGGCCATTGGGAGTCTTGAGGCACAAGCTGGATTCCTGGGGTTTCATTGGCACCTACAACTTTTTCTACATGCCTCCAGCAGCCTGATCTGGATTTGTTTTGAATTGTGTGATGTAGCTCCAAGTTCCAAGCAAGCGCAGCGAACGACTTAGGATGTGAGCGAAGGGTGGGGTGGCAGATGTGCTTTTATCAACTTCGTGGACCAGGCCATGTCTTGAAGCCTGCATCGCTCAGAGCCGATGTGCAGCCCGCTAGGCCATGGCGACGATGTGTCAAGGTTGCTTTTCTCAAATGCCATGCGGATGTTTTGCGTCAGACCGCGTAAGCTTGGCATGGGCATCTTTTCTTGCCTGCTCCACAGCTGCTGAGGCTATTTCCAGCTTCTCGGCACAGCTTTGTTTGGATAGCGTTTGGTTTTCGGTCTCGGTTTTGCATTTGGTTTGGCGTGTCTCGAGGCAATGCCCCAATGAGGGTACAGCAACCCCATACCAAGTCCAGGGCCTTGAACACAACATCGCGCACTTCAGCCAGCAGCTGGACGGCAGTTGATTAATGGTGAACTCGCAACCTGCTCAACTCAGCAAAAGCTGATACGATGTGTGTTGACAAGGTTTGTTGGTGCCGGAGATATGGTCAACGGCCCGCTGATCGTGCCAACTCCTACCCCAACTGCTTGGGCGCTGAATGGTGCACAGGCAGGGGTGACTACACTTCCCTTGGCACACTTCCCTGGGTGTGAGGCCATGATGACGAGCACTACAGGCAAATTCTCTCCACAGCAGCAATCTTACAAGAGCTGTGTCGGCTGTGTCGCATGATCTGCTGCCAAGTGTGTCCGCAATGAGAGAATCAAGGATTCGGGGGCAATTTCACAAGACCAAGATGTGCGCCTTCCACAAGAAGACCCTTGGCAAGCACAGAAGTTTCTTACATTGAGAATGCTTGGCTTTGGTTAACGCCACCCCGCAAAGGAAGAAGTGCACCATGGGCGTCGCGTGCCCGTTTGCACACTCCAAAGATGAACTCAACGCGCCACCAGACCTATCAAAGACCAAGCTTTGCGCTGCTTGGCTTGCTAGAGATGCTCCTTGATAGGGAACTGCGAGGAGACCTGAGCCGAGGTGAATTTCTTTCGGAGAAAGCACTGCGCTTAGCGGAGTGCATTGGATGCTTCGGCTTGCTTGTTTGTGTGAGGTGCAACGACGTCAACTGCAAGTTTGCGCACGGGCCCGGCACTTAGAGTCAGAGGCTCGCGGTTCCAGTTGAGGGTTCCTCCTGGCTGAGGCATTCCGAGCTTCGTGCGACTGGTAGCGTGTACAAGACAGAGCTGTGCAGGGCATGGTCGACAGGAACCTGCAAGGCTGGGGTGAGTGGCATTGTTCTGCCATGGTCCGAGTGTTGCGGGCCTGAGCTTGGAATGAGTGTGTTCCTTTGATTAGGATGGTTGAAGCATGTTGGATTGTGATGAGCGGTATATGTTTGATTTCAATTGCCGACTTTCTTAGGATTGATATGTGTTTAATGACTCTGATGGTTGATATGTGTTTGATATTGGGGGGTGTGGCGTGTGGAGCGTGGAGCGTGGAGTGCGCAATGTGGAGTGTGGAGTGGAGTGTTTGGTGTGGGTGGGTGTGGAGCGTGGGGTGTGGAGCGTGGGGTGTGGAGCGTGGGGTGGGGTGTGGAGCGTGGTGGAGTATGGGGTGTGGAGTGTGGGGAGTGGGGAGTGGAGTGGGGAGTAGGGAGTGTAGTGTTGAGTGTGGAGTGTGGAGCGTGGGGAGCGTGGGGAGTGTGTGGAGTGTGGAGCGTGGGGAGCGTGGGGAGTGTGGGGAGTGTGGAGAGTGGAGCGTGGAGTGTGGGGAGTGGGGAGTAGGGAGTGGAGTGTGGAATTTGGAGTGTGTGGAGCAAGTGTTGCAAGCCTGAGCTAACGTGTGAGCACCTTGTCGCTGCAGGCTGGAGATACCTGTCGCTATGCACACGGGGTCAACGAATTGCGAGGGGGAAGTATGGCAATGGCTGGTTCGCCATGGGCCCAGTTTCTGTCTTTTTGACAGCGTGCCTGGCACGTAGCAAGGCTTCTGAATTTGCGCCGCACTACCCAGGGGCTACATGGGCTACGGAATGGATGACGAGTATATGCAGATGGAGGGCATGCCAATGGGTGGTTTGCCAAGCATGGACGTGCATGCCACATCTTGTGGACGATGCGGCCATGAGGCTGCGACGCTATGGGAGGCCTGGCTGGCATTTGGGAGAATGAGGCCGCGCGGGGCCAAATTGAGCTGCAAGAGCACAGAGCTCGAAGAGGGGTACCAAGGCAGCAATGCAGCACTTCTCTGGCTCTGGCTATGGCAGTCTGTCTTCCTACGCGTTGCCACCCAATGCAGGACGGGTGTTTGGGGTCTAAGCAACGCTGTAGCTTGGCAGTGCGCAGGAGAACGTGGAAGGTCACAATCCTCGGCCTTTTCGTCGGGACAGCCGCAGGCAGGCCAAGATAGTTGCCCCAGTGCGTTTGGACGGCGTGAGTAGTGCCCTGAGTTCAGGACGGAACAGGTGATGGCTTTAACGATGCCATGAGCGACATGGGCTTGTCCGATGTCTCCACGCTTTGTCCCGGTGAAGCTTGGCTTCAAGTGCTTTGCAATCTCCCTGTGCCTTCGGCAGCTTGTTTGAGCGGCGGCTCATGCTTCGCAAACAGGTTTCCGCATTGCCATAGATGTCAAAACTGTTTGTGATGCGCACGGTGTAGTCCCACATCCAATGCAAAAGGATCCTCAACCCGAACAGCATGTAGCACTCAGGGCTGACAACTTCAGAACATTGGAAAATGTTGGCTTAAGGAGTCATTGTCACGCATTGCCGTGTCCAACAATGTTGCGAATCGTTGTGCGAGACGGCCGCGCGTGCAGAGAGCCACTTGCGTGTGGCTGCTCCTGCTTTCGAGGTTGAGGCTGTGGCTTTGCTTCGCAGGCTTTCCAAAGAACGATGCTGGGGGCCAGCGCTAGGGCAGCTGGGGCACCCCAAAGTAGACCCTTCTTTGGAAGGCAAGACCACCTGGCGGCAGCCACCAAGCAAAAAGACAACAAACAAGTGATTCCAAAATGATGCAGCAATGCTCATCACGGTAGCCCACGCTGGATCAGCAGCATCACTGTGCCAGCGCGCCAGCCGTATCGCGTGATAACCAGCCCAACAAAATAATCAAAACGTACTCAGACCTCGCTTCTGTTCAATCCTCTGTCCCGCCTGTTTCCTCTGTTGTGTTCCTTTCCATTCTGTTCGATCCAGTGTTCCCTCGCCTTGCTTCTTCGGATCCTTGGAGAATATTCTGACGCAGACCGTCTGGCCACACATGTACATTGCTGATGCAGAGCCGGCCACGGCAGCAAAACAGCGACTGTTCATGTTCACTCGGCATTGCGTGAAGGCAAACCAGTCATTAGCTTTTTAAGCTTGTTGCCCGACGCAACTCTTGGCACGCGCACGCGCGCAGCGAAGCAACGCGGGATTTCGTTTCGCCCTGGTTGATTTTGCCTGGTTGCTTGCTTTGGGCAATCTGTAAACTGCCATGTCCAAGGAAGGCAGGCTCAGTCGCCAACAGACTGCGCCCCCAACAGCGTGCGCCCGGCACGTTGCGTGATGGCTGGCGCGAGGAGGAACACATCTCAGCGTTGCATGTCTGGACAGGTCGTTCCCTGCAGATATGCCACTTGCAAGAGGGGAAGCTAATCACAATGTCGTTCTGCGGGTCAAAGGGACCTTCATGGAGTCAGTGGCTTAGCGCTGTGGCACGAATTGAGTGGTAGTCCCCGGAGTGCTGCTTCATGAGTGGCAAGTTGGGTCTCGTCCTAGGTCAGTTTTCCTGGACGAGGACATGCAGTGTCACTAGATGTCACACTAGTGATGGCAGGCCATAAGAACGTGAGCTTGGGCGGACTCGCTTGCAGGAGGTGGAGAGAATGCCGTTGCGACGCTCGTGGAGTGACGGTGATTTGCCGCAACTACAGGACGCAGATGGAGAGCTAGTCATGCTCCTGGTTCGACGGATGGTGTTTGCCGGCGCTTGCTTGGGAGGACATTGATGGCGAACACGATCTTTAAGCGAGTCTCACTAATGACAGGCGGCTGATGTAGTTTAAATCCTTTCAGGTCGCTGATTTTGTGGAGGGCAGCTCTAGAGAATGTTTATGGCAATCGTGCCAGCGCAAGCGGGGTCTTGTGACCCGCGGCTCGATTTGAAGGACCTGCAGGGTCGAAGCCTGGCGCAGGGCTCGACCACAACCGGCGCCTAGGTTTCTCAAACACGCAAGTTTCTTAGCAAGAGCTACAAGATCACGGCTACGCCCGAGTCTCATTCCCTAGGCGCAAGCTGGTCATATTCGGTGATGGAACCGTGCCAAGCCTTTTTAAGCGCGCTTTCACTGCGGATTGAATTGCACCAGGCCTTTCTCAGAACACCTCCAAGTGAACATTTGGTCTCGATAGCCTGAGTTTACCAAGAAAGGCAAGGTGCTTCAATTTAATGCAGATTCTCCAGTGACATTGTGGAGCTGCTTGCGATAAGGCTGGGATGGTTGATCGGAGAAGCTGCAATTTGTGGCACCCTTCCTTCATCCCTGACTTACTGCACAGGAAAGCAGGTGGTTTGCATGCAGCTCCATGGCATTCCCATTGTGTAGTGCAACTCGGCCAGCAACTAATACGGACGCAGGTGTCTTACTTGCTCGCAAGGTTTGCTATGCGACTCCCGTGAATAAGGTGACTCAGCGAAGCTTTTGCTCGATGCTCAGCTCATTGCTCTCTTTTCGGTGCTAGACGCACATGCCCAGGCTCGGGGACGCTCTGAGAGTGGTCATCCCTGCAGTGATCGCGGGTTGCTTTTTGACTCCAAGATGGCCATGAAGAAAATGCGAACCTCCGCGAGTGTCGGGTATGGCTCAGGGTCTTGTAGGGGGGTGGAAGCCGACAGCTTAGGATAGGTATTCAACGATGCCTGGTTGACGATGCCTTGTTGTCGACGCCTTGTGGATAATGCATACGGTAGAATGTGATTGTTCACCATGTCTTAGGCGACTCCTGCGGGAGACATTCGGTTCAGTAGGACTTTGACTGTGAGAGGCTCTCATCAATCAAGCCGGACAGTAACACCTGGAGGTCACAAAGCAAGAGTGCAAAACCACAAAGCAAGCACTGGGTGGGACACAAGGAAGAGCCGTTCGGGCTTGCAACATTCTTACCACTTATCTCCAGCACGCAGAGTTGCATCGAACATGAGCACTTAGCATCTCTGGGCCCTTGATGGTGCACAAGTTGGTTGCCGGGACATCGCGTTTTGCTGCGTGCAAAGAACTGGGCGGGATGGAGCTGCTGGAAGTGATGGCGGCCATTGCGAGCATTGCTCAGCGGTTGGCTCATCAAAGCGGTCATGGCTCTGAGATGCCGCGCTCCAGCGAGATGCAATTTCTCCCCTCTCCGGCCAGAAGCTGATGTTTGTGAGCGCGACTTCTATCGTTTTGTTGGATTGCTGCGGCATCGAAATCCCCGCAGCATAGCAGAACTTGGCGCAGCGATTGAGCAGCACCTGAACCGTGGAGCTTTTGGCCACGGGCAACTTGTACAGCTTGTTTGTTCGACTGCTGCGTATCTGTCAAGGGTGAAGATGGACGGCTTCCAAGGCAAGGCACACAGTCTGCTCGCAGGAGCTTGCTTGGAGTTGGTAAGGGCGCCGGGCAGAGAAGTCGTGCAGGCCGTGCGCGCCATCACGCATCTCAGCCGGGCGAGGCCAGACTATGGCACCCTGCTAACGGAGACCGGCTTGCTGGCAGCCGCAAGCGCCCGCTTGTCAGAGTTGTGCCCACGAGATGTCTCGAGATGTGCTTGGTGCTTCGCGGTTTTAATGTCTACTTCCCCAGTCTTGCTGGACATGGCAGCGTCAGCAGCTGCTCATATCCATGAGTACTCCTCATTTGCAATATCTAACCTAGCGTGGTCCCTGGCCAAAATTGGGGGCCAGAACTTCCACCAATATGATAATTCCTGCAGAGCGGCCTGTTCTGCTTTCTTCAATGCGATTCCCGAAGCGGCGCTGGCACAGTTTGACGCCAGCGACCTTGCTGGCCTTGCGTGGGCATTGGGCACATCTTCCTGCAGACCAGGCCTCATGCGTGCACTGTCAGCTGAAGCCCTCTTGAAAATGGTGCAACTAGAGCCGGCACACCTTGTGAACATTTGTTGGTCTATCGGCAAGCTAAAGCTTTCAGAGGACACATTTTTGCAAGCAGCTGCGTCGCTATCTATGACTGCTTTTTCACCAGATGCACTTGTCAGCATTTCTTGGGCTTTTGCCCGCGCATCTCCAAAGGTTTTTGGCAGCTTTCACTTGGATATCACAAAGATATGCGTCGCCAAGCTAGACATGCTATCTCCAAAGTCCTTGTGCAACTTACTTTGGGTTCTTGCGAAGGAAAGGGCGGACGGCACTGCCATCGGTGGTCAGAAGATTTTGCCCTTCCATCTTGAGGCACTTACCAGTGCCGGACAGGTCGCCTCACACAGATTCACTACCCAGGACGTTTGCAGTTTCTTGTGGGCAATGGCGGCGCTGGTGTGTGTCGACAAAGTGCTTGTCAAGCAGCTCGGTGGCTTGGCCGGTCGCAACATCAGCAACTTGGAAGCTCGACAGCTGGCAATGCTGAGCTGGGCCATTGCAACGCTCAAGTCAAGGCAGCCATTTCTACACATGGTCCCAGCTCAAGCCCTTGCTCAAGTTCAAGGTGGCCGAGACCTTGCGAATATCGTGTGGGCGCTCGCGCATGCAGGTGCTACGCCAGGCCGGCCACAGCCACGGGCCTGGCAAAGGCTTGCTGAGAAGGCAGCTTCAACTGAGGATTTGACAGGGCAAGGTCTGGCCAATGTGGCCTGGGCGTGTGCAATTGTCTCTATGGAAGGCAGCAAGGCACACAGGCTTCTCTTTGCAAGAGTGGCAGGAAAGACGTCCGAGCTTCAACTCCGGGATGCCGCCAACATTGCCTGGTCTTTGGTCATGCTTCGGTCGAGGGCGGATGATCTGCACATAGTGCTGTCCCGGGCATGTGCATTGCTTCGGCCTTCGCTGGGCAAAGGTGGGAACCTGCCAGACGCGACGTCGGTCTTAGCCTTGCTTTGGGCGGAGGCCTTCGCAGGTCGCGGTCAAAGTGGCGGCAATGGCAGCGAGCTGTACCACTTGGGGAAGGCTTTCTTGCAGCTCACTGGGCGTACCTTGGACTCCGGGCACCTCCCACTGATCCCGACCCAGGAAATGGCACCAGGCGAGCCCAGCATTCTTTTGAATTTGTCGGACAGGATGGTACTGTACAAGCCACACGGTTGGGAGGTGGACCAGGCCACGTCTGAAAGCGCGGCGGAGCGTCTGAAGCTGTCATCATTTGTCAGGAGTCAATTCACAACTAGGCAATGCCCAATATTGAAGGACGCTGGGCATTTGCATGGCTTCTTGCATCGATTGGACTTGCCAAGTTCGGGCCTCCTCCTGACAGCTAAGAGCTACGAGGCTTTCTATGACCTCATGCTTCAGCTGCACACGGGTGTGTTGGTTCGGGATTACGTTGTACTTTGCCATGGGTGGTTGTCGCCATCCTGTCGTGAGATTGATACGAGGATCGCGTGGTCAAATGCTGCAGGCAGCGGGCCGCCGAGCCGAGCTCAAAATGACACAGGCAAGCCAGCAGTCACCAAATTGCGAGTGTTAGCTCATGCAATCCGCACGGATGACAGCTTCAGCCTGGTGGGGATCAGGATTGCGACTGGAAGACGGCATCAGATTCGTGCGCACCTTGCACATATAGGCCACCCAGTCGTTTGCGATGGCAAGTATGGAAGGCTTGCCCATTCAAAGCAGGAAGATTCCAGCAGATTTGCAGCTTGGCAACCCTCTGACGAACAGTTTCGCAAAGACCGGGAGTGGTGCCCTCGCAATTTTCTGCATCGCTACCGCCTGGCCTTCACCGCTCAAGAGCGTCCCTACGAAGTTTTGGCGCCCTTGCCAAAGGAGTTGCTTGCGGCCTTGTCACAACTTTCCCCCAGAGAGGATGCATCTGAGCTTCAGCTGCAGGGCTGGCTGCTGGGAAATGCTGTCAGAGACTGGGCCGAGTTGCCAGTTCTGCCTGTAGGGCAATCCGAATCCATGAAATGAAGAAAGGCAATGTGCAGGTGTTCAGTTTATGTGTGATTGGGTATGTCTTGCCGCTTCGTCTCTGTACCGCTTCAGTGTGCAGATGCCAGAAGCATAATTGCCATCTTTCGTCAAAAATGGCTTGAATGCACTGGAGTGTGAAGATAGCAAAGCTGACTGATGCGCTCAGGAGTATCAATGCTGCGCATTGTTGCTGCCCCATTTGCAGTGTTTGGTTCAATCACTTAAGTTCGGCAAAACGCAGCCATCCGAATCCAAACAACAACTTGTTGGTGGCAATGACGAAGCATTTGTGGCATAGGACCATGGTCAAATGCTTGCGGGCTACTTCCCACAGCATACCCCAGGAAAAGTTTTTGGTTTTCACGCTCGGTTGAGGGGCGAATGTGATTTGTGTTTTTTTTCAGTGGCCTGAGCTCGTATGGGGTTCGAGCTGAGCGGGTCGAAAAGGTGGTTGAGTGCTTTGGGATACTAATCCTGGCACTTTGCAAAGCTGTAAGACGTCAGAAAGCCATGGCAATTGACATGGCAGCCCAATACAAGAAGTGGGACGACTTTGATGATGAATTGGAGGACTTGGACGAGGATGCAAATGATGGCTTCGAGCTGAATTCAGGCATGGATCTCAATGCGTTGACGGGGCCAGCGGAAGAGGTCAAGATGATCAAAGCTCATTGGCGAAGGGAAGGCAGGCGGCTGGCGAGGTCTTCCCAGAAGCCGCCCAACAACGATCACAGGCAGAAATCCATTGTGCCTGAGCCAGGGCCTATGCAGGAACGACCCTGCGTGACATCAGAGCAGCGCCTTTTAGAACAGAATTACAAGAAGTGGAACAAGTTTGATGCGGATGCTGCCATGCTGGAAATCGACAATGCAGATACAACAGAAGAAGGCAAAGCAATGCGTTTGTCAGCAGGACAAGGCTCCGCGATGCTCAATTGCGAGGGGTACACCAAAGATAGGGAGGAGTATGATCTCGACCAAGACATTGAGCGCAATATGGGCGGGCTCAAGCAACTTTTGGCGCAAAACTTGAAAGATGCCTCGCAATTGAAGATGGAAGGGAACACCATGCTACGAGCTGGTCAAGCGAAGGAAGCAGCCGATCAGTACCGGAAAGGCATTGAGACCCTGCAGCTTGCGCGGCAAGCGAGTGTCTTGATGAGTGCTTCGCTGGCTGACAAGCAGCACCTTGGCATCCATAGGTGGCCTGTTTAGGTTAGTTTGGTCAAACATAGATGACATTGGCATAGATTGGTTTCATTTCATTTGCCAGGGCCATCTATTTCTCCAAAAGGTTGCCTATGTTGGCATCCATTGACTTCCCGGAAGCAAGTTTGGGGCGATGGGATCGAGTACAGCCCCTGAGAATGTCTTTTCTATCAAAGGTCCCAGCTGCTGGCGGATTTGAACAAAAACCTTGCAGCGGCCCAGCTTGCGATCTCTGACTTCAGCGGTGCGCTGGCGAGCGCAGATGAAGCTTTGACAGCCCCCTGACTGTAGTCGGAGTCAGTTGTGCCGACGAAGTTGCTTCTGAAGTTGACTCTTTCCAATGTGACCTTATATCTCACTGGAGCGTGAGGGCCCGGTTGAACAAAATGCCCTTATATCTCACAAGCAAGTCTCGTCGCGTGTGATGTGTTGCCGACGTCATAAGTTGGCCCCCGGCAGGTTTCAGATGATGAGAAGGCAAGATACAGACGTGCAGTTGCCCTGGTTCGGCTAAAGCGCCTGGATGAAGCACGGAAGGAGGCCAGGGGCGCGCACAGTTGCTTTGTAGTCGCTGACTAAGTGACTAACCTGCAGGTTGAGAAATTGGATAGCATCTTGCCGGCAAGTCCTGCTACTGAACATTGCTACGGGACCGTGTTCCAACCATTTTTGCCATCTGTTGCCCAAGGTTCTGACCCAGCTGTGCAGAAACTGAAGTCTGAACTAAAATAGCATCAATCGCAAAAGTGTTGCGGCGTGCGTTGCAACGGAAGGTTGCTGCAAATGGCTCGGCCCATACAGGATGAGGGCCACGCATTGCCAGCACAGGTTCAAGTGTAGGTGCAAAACACGTATCTAAGTTCCAGACAAAGCAGCACAGCGCACCTTCAATGGTAGGATGTATTGAGCACAATTAAAGTGGAGATTCCGTTTGGCTCAAAGGTTCAGAGCAGCGTTGATTTGTGGCAACTCATCAAAAGGCCCAAACGCGCTTAGCCATTTGCTGCGATGTGGCCATCCAATGTCATCGTGTTATCTTTGTGCGGCTTGGTGGCCGCAGGCTGGATCTTGACCGCACTCCGGTGTTTATGACACACGTGGTGTCATATGTGACAGTGCAGTGTTGTGCGACAGGTGACCAGTGCAATTGCAAGTCAGCAGGGCTGAAGTGCTTCTACGACAGCTCTTGCCCAGGGCTGGGATGCGGAGCTGAGGGGCACCCGAATTGCAGGTTCTGCGGGGATTCAGCTGGACAATTTCAGGCATGCCCCAGCAAGAAGGAGATTGAAGCAGCGGCTCAGGCGACAACGCCCAAGCCAAAACCCAAGCTGAAACATATTGAAGCAGCGGCTCATGTGACAACGCCCCAGACGGAGCATGCAGAGAAGAGAGATAAGCCAAAGATGAGCGGGGACAAGGCCATCAAAGCCAAATCAAGCTCGAAACCTAGCGACGCTTTGATTGGGCAGGGCCTGGGCAGTTGGGAAACGAAGTTGATTGCCGGGTTGGGGTGCGCATAGCTCAGGCCACGACCGCTGCCCATGCTGGCATTCTACTACGCTGCGCTGCTTTTATGATGTCGGGTGTCCAGGAATAGGTTGTGGGGCGCATGGCCACGACAATTGCAGCGGCCTAAGTCATGTGTAGGGGGTCGCCAGTCAGTCAAACATGGTGCATGGTGCTCTCAGCCAGGCCGCTTCTGCGGTGACAAAGCAGGGCAGTTCCCGGCATGCCCCGAAACGGAGATGCCCAAGCCGGAGCAGCCAAAGCCGAAGCAGTCCAAGCCAGTCAAGCAGACAGATGCACAGCCCAGTCTTGATGCTGAGCTCGGCGACGCTGTTCTCGACACGCCTATGACTTTGGATGTGTACCGGTGCATGGCAGCCGCAGCTGTAGATACGCATCCTTTCGAAGACGATGACATCGCTGATTTGACTGGTGCACTCAAATATGTACACACCGAGATCCTGACGGAGCATTTGCAAAGCCCCATCCGGACCACCAGGAAGTACGCCATAGATGCATTCACAGTGCATCGCCTGAGGATCAAGAATCCGAAGACGGTACTCCACACTACCAAAGCTTTGCAAGGCGAGTTCAGCCAGTTTGTGACATATGACTTTGGCCAAGCTACAAATCCTGCCCAGTTGCCTATGCTTGCAGAGCAGGCAGGAAGAAGCTAAAGTCAACGGTCACGAGTATGTGCACTGTGCTTCTCTGTGTGTGTGTGTATGGAATGTAGCTTGGCCCCAGGGTGACTTCGTGGGCATCGCACCTTGCACCGTCTCTTGGCCGGTTGTTACGCTGAAGATGAAGGAGTCTTTGGCGGGGTTTGATTTGGCGCGCATCAGGACCTGCACTGCGATGTGCGATTCCCAAGCCAACGGCCATACTCATGGCTATCCCTGGGTGGCCGTCTCAGAAAATTCTCGGCCTTGCCACATGTGACTTGGCGAAGCCATGCCTGTGCCAAGCTGTTTGCAGGCAACTGGTGCCCCAACTTGACATGGGAGAAGACACTTGGCTGGAAGCGTCAAAATGCTCTAGCAGAGAACCCGGCAGTTTCATGAAGAACATGTTCTCAGATGCAGGTGTTTTGGGGGGGAGATGTAGCATGCTAGCTTGTTGCTGAAAAGCTGTGACACGTCCTTCCTGAGGAAAGGGACCAAGCAAAAGCCCAATCCGAAATGCTTGAAATCACAGGGCCAGACCATAAAAGGCAGGATCTGTCCACAATTTCGTTTGGTAAGAGCGGAAGACTGGCAGGCGGGCTGTGCCCGAATGGCTTCAACTCGAAGGACTTTGTTCCAGGTCAGGTGGCCTGGCTACACTGGGCTGTTTGTACCGATTGGCCAGGTTCAGATCCAACTGGTGAGCAGGGATGTGTCTACACCTACGGCACGGCAAAAGTGGTCAAGCTAGACGATGTTGCCTCGTGGCTGCGATGCTATGCTTGCCACGCTTTTTCGGTCAAGGGTTGCTGCTCGCAGCTGCAGGTGGGGATAACACAGGAAAAATGTGGCAAACAGCTTTGTAAAGACTGGTTGGATTTCCGCTTCAACTGCAGCAACGGCGCCTCGCTTGCATTTTTTACTCTTCAGCATTCGCATGCGTTATATTGCTTCTTGTTTGGTGTGAGTCGTGGCCGTGATTCGCACATGTCTTAGATGATTACCGCCGCCAATTCAGCCTTGATGGGAAGATTGTCCCGGTGAAATACTGTGGCTTGGCGGATTTCTGCGGCTATGCGTGCTGAGGGTTTTCCTTGCCATGAACAGCCGGGTTGACTCATACAACCGCTGGCCTGGCTGGTCTGGGTGTGAGACTCCTGAGGTGTCGAGTTCGATATTCACCCAGCTTGTGAGGCCAACTGTCAGGCACGGCTTGCGTCAAAGGGTGATGCAAACAAAGACGTAGACAACCACAACAAAACCCCGCAGACACACACACACACACCACTCACAAACAATCACACACACACACATACATAGACGCGAAGCACACACACACACACACCCACCCACCCACCCACGCAGGCACGCACGCACGCGCGCACGCCCGCACGCCCGCACGCCCGCGCACGCGTGCGCCAACCCACCCGCCCGCCCGCACGCACGCACAAAGGCACGCACGCACACACAAACCGACAAACGCGCAAACGCACAAAAGCACAACCGCACAAACGCACAAACGCACACACGCACAAACGCACAAACGCGCAAACGCACAATCGCTGAGACGCACAAACGCACAAACACACAAACGCAGAAACACACAAACGCACAAACGCACAAACGCACAAACGCGTAAACACACAAACCATACACACATACACGCACAAACGCTGAGACGCACAAACGCACAAACGCAGAAACACACAAACGCAGAAACACAAAACCGCACAAACGCACAAACGCACAAACGCACAAACGCACAAACGGACGCACAAACAAACAAACAAACAAACAAACAAACAAACAAACAAACAAACAAACAAACAAACAAGCAAGCAAGCAAGCAAGCAAGCAAGCAAGCAAGCAAGCAAGCAAGCAAGCAAGCAAGCAAGCAAGCAAGCAAGCAAGCAAGCAAACAAACAAACAAACAAACAAACAAACAAACACACAACCACACACAAACACACACAAACACACACAAACACACACAAACACACACAAACACACACAAACACACACAAACACACACAAACACACACAAACACACACAAACACACACAAACACACACAAACACACACAAGCACACACAAACACACACAAACACACACAAACACACACAAACACACACAAACACACACACACACACACAACACACACACAAACACACACAAACACACACAAACACACACAAGCACACACAAACACACACAAACACACACAAACACACACACAAACACACACACACAAACACACACACAAAACACACACACAACACACACACAACACACACAAACACACACAAAACACACACAAACACACACACACACACACACACAACACACACAAACACACACAAACACACACAAACACACACAAACACACACAAACACACACAAACACACACAAACACACACAAACACACACAAACACAACACACACACAAACACACACACAAACACACACACAAACACACACACAAACACACAAAACACACACACACAAACACACACAAACACACACACAAACACACACAAACACACACACAAACACACACAAACACACACACACACACACAAACACACACAAACACACACAAACACACACAAACACACACACAAACACACACACACACACAACACACAGACACACAAACACAAGAGACACACAAAGAGACACACAAAGACACACACAAAGACACACACAAAGACACACACAAAGACACACACAAAGACACACACAAAGACACACACAAAGACACACACAAAGACACACACAAAGACACACACAAAGACACACACAAGGACACACACAAAGACACACACAAAGACACACACAAAGACACACACGAAGACACACACGAAGACACACACGAAGACACACACAAAGACACACACAAAGACACACACAAAGACACACACAAAGACACACACAAAGACACACACACAAAGACACACACACAAAGACACACACACAAAGACACACACACAAAGACACACACACAAAGACACACACACAAAGACACACACACAAAGACACACACACAAAGACACACACACAAAGACACAAACACACAAAGACACAAACACACAAAGACACAAACACACAAAGACACAAACACACAAAGACACAAACACACAAAGACACAAACACACAAAGACACAAACACACAAAGACACAAACACACAAAGACACAAACACACAAAGACACAAACACACAAAGACACACACACACAAAGACACAAACACACAAAGACACAAACACACAAACACACAAACACACAAACACACAAACACACAAACACACAAACACACAAACACACAAACACACAAACACACAAACACACAAACACACAAACACACAAACACACAAACACACAAACACGCAAACACACAAACACTCAAACACACAAACACACAAACACACAAACACACAAACACACAAACACACAAACACACAAACACACAAACACACAAACAAACATACACACAAACACACAAACACACAAACACACAAACACACAAACACACAAACACACAAACACACAAACACACAAACACACAAACACACAAACACACAAACACACAAACACACAAACACACAAACACAAACACACAAACACACAAACACACAAACACACAAACACACAAACACACAAACACACAAACACACAAACATACAAACACACAAACACACAAACACACAAACACACAAACGCACAAACACACAAACACACAAACACACAAACACACAAACACACAAACACACAAACACACAAACACACAAACACACAAACACACAAACACACAAACACACAAACACACAAACATGCAAACACACAAACACACAAACACACAAACACACAAACACACAAACACACAAACACACAAACACACA
>CAUJNA010000005.1:117811-182811 GCA_963377175.1 Effrenium voratum
CCACGCACCCACGCACCCACGCACCACCCACGCACCCACGCACCCACGCACCCACGCACCCACGCACCCACGCACCCACGCACCCACGCACCCACGCACCCACGCACCCACGCACCCACGCACCCACGCACCCACGCACACCAACGCACCACCCACGCAACGCACCAACGCACCAACGCACCAACGCACCAACGCACCAACGCACCAACGCACCAACGCACCAACGCACCAACGCACCAACGCACCAACGCACCAACGCACCAACGCACCAACGCACCAACGCACCAACGCACCAACGCACCAACGCACCAACGCACCAACGCACCAACGCACCAACGCACCAACACACCAACACACCAACACACAAACACACAAACACACAAACACACAAACACACAAACACACAAACACACAAACACACAAACACACAAACACACAAACACACACACAAACACACAAACACACAAACACACAAACACACAGACACAGAAACGAACAAACACTCAAGCACATAGACAAACGCAACAACGCAGAAACGCAGAAACAAACAAACACACAAACACAACACACACACAAACACACCAACACACAAACACACACACACACACAAACTAGAAACACACAAACACACAAACACACAAACACACAAACACACAAACACACACACACACACACAAACACACAAACACACAAACACACAAACACACAAACACACAGACACAGAAACGAACAAACACTCAAGCACATAGACAAACGAGCCCCGAAGCAGGCTCAAAATAAAGTAGGGGTGGGTCGGACCCTAAAGTAAGTCATCTATTTTATTTTAGTCCACCCCTTTTTTTATGCGAAATCATTTTGGCCTCTGTGAAAAACCCTTCAACGTTGGACTGAGCTTATTTCAATTTAACATGAGGTAATCTGTGACTTCCCCAGGAAATGCCGTTTTTTCAAGTCCATTCAAGGCCTGGGAAATGTTGGACTGCGGCAATTACATGAGTACCTTCCGAGTTGACCCCCCGACTTTATTTTGTGAAAAAAGCGGATGCGCAAAATAAACATGAGTTGGGCTCCCCTCGACTTGATTTTCATAGGAAATAAAGTAGAATACGTTTTGTCCAACTCGGACTGTTCACACCAACCCCCAACATGAGGTCAAAATAAATCGTGATTTTTCATTTTATTTGCTGTCAGTGTTGGACTAGTTCATTTTATTTTCCAACAAGGTTGGACTGACCCTATTTTATCTGATAAAATGGGGGGGGTCCAACCCTGTTTGGAACCTCTAACGGGGATACAAGCGCAACAACGCAGAAACGCAGAAAAAAAACAAACACACAAACACACAACACACACACAAACACACCAACACACAAACACACACACACAAACACACAAACACACAAACACACCAACACACAAACACACAAACACACAAACACACAAACACACAAACACACAAACGAACAAACACACAAACACATAGACAAACGCAAAAACACACAAACGCACAAACGCACAAGCGCACAAACGCACAAACGCACGAACGCACGAACGCACGAACGCACGAATGCACGAACGCACAGACACACAACACGCACAAACACACAAACACACAAACACACAAGAACACAAACACACAAACACACAAACACACAAACGCACAGACGCACAGACGCACAGACGCACAGACGCACAGACGCACAGACGCACAGACGCACAGAAGCACAGACGCACAAACGTAGAACGCACAAACGCACAAACGCACAAGCGTACAAATGCACAAACACACAAACGCACAAACGCACGAACGCACGAACGCACGAAGGCACGAACGCACAAACGCACAAACGCACGAAGGCACGAACGCACAAACGCACAAACGCACGAAGGCACAAACGCACAAACACACAAAAACACTTAAACGCACGAACGCACGAACGCACAAACGCAAAAGCGCAGAAACGCACAAACGCACAAACGCATAGACGCACAGACGCACAGACGCACAAACGCAAAAGCGCACAGACGCACAAACGCACAATCACACAAACGCACTAACGCACAAACGCGCAAACGCACAGACGCACAGACGCGCAGACGCACAGACGCACAGACGCACAAATATGCATGAGCTTGCTGCGGCGTTGGAATCCGGCACTGCTTCTGTGCAGTTGTCTGGCTTAAGCACGTTCAAGCTCCATCTCTCACGACGAGCAGGCTTGTGTGGAGCCGCTACTCCGAGACGTCAACTCACGAACGGGCCCAGTCATTAAAAACCATAGTCGCCTTGCGACAACAGTTTCAGGTGCCGCAGTTGGCAGCCAGGGCAAACCGCCACTGCGACATAAATCATGTCACCAGCCCTAAGCGCTTACCTTTCAAAGCTTTTAGCAGCAAACACTATTGTGACCTGTGCGTGGCGGACGAGCTGCGAACCAGCTTCCATTTAGCCGGCTGGCTGCAGCCGAGTGGCTTGTGGGGCGCTTCGGCAGAAACCGCCGCTTTTACCCGAAACCCGTGTTGGCGGGCCGGCCGCCCGTATCAGTCAGCCACCCATCGCTGCTGCGCAGCGCGTTCAAGAGCCTTTGGGAGGCCACGCAAGATGAGCTAACTCAAGCCTCAATCCACATCTTTCCCTGTCACTGAAGGTCTGCGTGCCAACAACACTGTGTCAGCACGTCTCGCAGTGCGACGAAAAATTCAGAACACGCCCAATCGATAACTTCCGCAGCAGTTTTGTAAACGCCGCGCGCGGGTCTATCGAAAAGGTCCAAATGAACAATATTGATTAACGCATGGCCTCGTTGCAGCAGCGCGCTCCAAGTCTTCCGAGGGCCTCGTAGGCCGCACTTGGCGCCTGAAATGTGCCTACAAACAGCTCGCTGTGCGAGCCGATCAGTTGGACCCACATGAGCACCAAACCTAATGTACACGCTTGCACAGTCTCTTTTGGAGCCACTGCGTCAGGGCACGCATTTCTACGCTGTAGCCAAGCGCTCAAATCTCTTGCCAGAGGATCTCTGCGCATCGTCACCATTTGCTTTTCGACGATTTCACCGTAGTGTTTACCGTCGAAGCCAGCCCTCGCTCGAAAGCGTGTTTCGCCTCCTTGTGTGGCAAGTCGCCACAGAAGAAAAGAAAAACAAGCCCTTTTCCGACAACCTGTGAGTGCATGTTGACCTTTCTGCGAAGGACAGACGACAGATCACTGTTCAGAACACCCCCTGCGTATGGAGGAATTCCCGAGATATCAGAGCTGTGCTCGGTTCCGGGGTCTTAGCTTCTGCTGAGGCGCAAGGGTTGCGCGGGTGTTTGCTCTTAAACACGCGTATGGCCGTCGTCGCCATCGAGAGCCGCAACGTGCAGCTTTACCTGCTTCGGCGCCTGGTTCACGGCAGCGCGCGTCGCATCCTGACCATGATGCTGCAAGGCCGAGGGGGCCAATACCAAGTGCCAGCCCACAGTAACATTGCAGATGGACCTAGTAGTAGGTTAGACTTCTCCCTGCTGCAAAGCGCTTCGAGCGCAACGCGCTCCCACTTTCCCAGAAGCTAGGCCTCTAGCGATGTTATATGGGGGGTTCTCGTCGTACAAGGCCAAGGCCTTTTCACAAAGGGGGTCTGCCGAGATCCGAGACAGTTGTCTCGAGTGTCTTGAGCTTCAATACATACACGACGGTTTCGTATAGCAACAAGCGCACACACCACACGTGCAACACATGCGACGTACGGAACACATGGAAGACACAGAACATAGCACAAGCCTCAAGCAACCAAGCAACCAAGCAACCAAGCAACCAAGCAACCAAGCAACCAAGCAACCAAGCAACCAAGCAACCAAGCAACCAAGCAACCAAGCAACCAAGCAACCAAGCAACCAAGGCAACCAAGCAACCAAGCAACCAAGCAACCAAGCAACCAAGCAACCAAGCAACAAGCAACCAAGCAACCAAGCAACCAAGCAACCAAGCAACCAAGCAACCAA
Organism: Effrenium voratum; assembly: GCA_963377175.1. NCBI lineage: Eukaryota > Dinophyceae > Suessiales > Symbiodiniaceae > Effrenium > Effrenium voratum. The sequence goes on from CAUJNA010000005.1 coordinate 121,796, forward strand.
GCAACCAAGCAACCAAGCAACCAAGCAACCAAGCAACCAAGCAACCAAGCAACCAAGCAACCAAGCAACCAAGCAACCAAGCAAGCAACCAAGCAACCAACCAACCAACCAACCAACCAACCAACCAACCAACCAACCAACCAACCAACCAACCAACCAACCAACCAACCAACCAACCAACCAACCAACCCGCAACAACAATGGCAGCAGCAACAACAGCAACACCAAAAGAAGGAAAACAAGGCAAACAAACGAAACAAACAAACACAAACAACAACAAGAACAACCACAACCACAAGAGCAGCGACAGCGACAACCACAACGACAACGACAACAAAGACAAAGACAAAGACAAGACAACGACAACGACAAAGACAACCGCAACAACGACAACGAGGACGACAACGACAAAGACAAAGACAAAGACAAAGACAACGGCAGCAACGACGACCGCAACAACGACGACGATAACGGCAAAGACGACAACGACAACGACAACGACAACAATAACACCAACAACACCAACAACGACAACAGCAAGAATAAACACCAACAATACCAAGACCAGCAACAAGAACAAGAACAAGAACAAGAGCAAGACCAACAAGCAAGAACAAGAAAAACAAACAAACAGAACAACACCAGCAACAGCAACAGCCATAGCAACAGCAACAGCAGCAACAATAGCAAAAGCAACAAAGACAGCAGCAACAACAGCAACAAAAACAACAAGAACAACAAGAACAACAAGTGTAACAAAAACAGCGATACCGAAACAGCAACGCACCAGAACCAGAGCTACAACCACAGCCGCACCCCCAGCCATAGCCACAAGCGCAAAACAACACAACCGCAGCCACAACCGCAACCGCAACCACAACCGCAGCCACGACAGAACCACAGCAAGCACGCATGCACACACAGACGCGCACACGCACGCCCACACACGCACACACACCACCACCCACCCACCCACCCACCCACGCACGCACGCACGCACCCACGCACGCACCCACCCACCCACCCACCCACCCACCCACCCACCCACCAACCAACCCGCCCACCTGCCCACCCGCCCACCCACCCACCCACCCACGCACCCATGCACGCACCCACGCACCCACGCACCCACGCACCCACGCACTTACGCACTCATCCACCTGCGCACGCCCACACCAGCACGCGCACCAGCGTGCGCGCCAGCACGCACAAGCGCTTACGCCCACGCGTGCGCCATGCAGCACACAGCACCCAGCAAGCGGCACGCAGCACCCACGCTCCCACGCACCAAGGCACCAACATACCCACGTGCCAGCTTGCATGCGCACGAGCACGCACCCCGGCCACAAACAAACAAACACAAACACAAACACACCCATACACACACACACACAGACACTCTTTTGTAGCCTGAAGAGCCTGAAGCGCCCGGATGGCCTGGAGGCAGAGGCTTGCAAAAACGTGCTGAGCAGCAGTGCAGAGGCTTATCTTGGCATCTCGGATGCGAAGTGTTGAACCCATCAGCAGCTCAGTTGACCGCTGAAATGCCTTGGTGTAAGGCCTGCCGTTCTGGCAGGGTCGATGTGATGCCAGGGCCAACGAGCGCCGAGCAGAGATGGCCTGCAGCTCGCTGTGTGTGTGTGTGTGTGTGTATCAAACAACTCAGGAGTCATGCGGTGCACGTCTTATGGCCGATCCCGTCAGGTTGGGTTCGCTATGGGAGTTCCCGGGGCCTTGGAAAGCCACAACCTGGTGGAGTCCTCCGCGCTGGCCCGCAGCTGCCCAGCGTCGAGCCCTGGTTTGGAATTGCAGTGACTAGAGCCTCACCCATTTTCCGTGAGCCTTGACCCACGCATCATGAGTCAAACAGATTGCTGGACAAGGCCGCCTAGCAAATTCTGTCTAGTGACTAGTGCTTGAGCTTTGGTTCAGGAAAGATACCAGTTGGTCCTGCAAGCCATTGCTGGAGTTGGGCTTTGCTGGTCCTTATTGCAGCTGGGATGTGAGAGCTATTCAGGTCAGCTTTGCTGCATGACTGCGAGGTGATTTGTGGTCGAAAGGACATGGTTGCGTGTGCACCAAGGCACTCGAACTTTCAATGGAGCCTGTGACCGCTGCTGGATTCCAGGCTGGGATCAAACCTCCGTTGTCGAGTTTTATTTGCTTTGAGCCATACCGCCTCCCTTCATGTTGATGTGCGCATTTCCACCACCATGACTCAATTCAATGCATTTGGCTTCTGAAGCATTGTATGCCGCTCCTACCACACCGTCTACAGAAAGGTGTTGGGATGCTTTTTCTGATCCTACATGACCGTACTGGTGATCGTCATGCGGCTTTGATTTCCAGTAAAAAGTGAAAACACGTCATTGCTCGAAAAGCCGATCTTAGTGTCCACATTTCCGCTGTCGTACACAGAATCATGAATGGTAGCGTCGGAGGCATGAACGGTTCCTGTGATAGCTGCATCTTTATTCACCAATAACCCGTCAAAGTGGGCCGTAATGAACCTCATGTTGTTGGTGGAGCGGCGCAGTTGCTTCGTCACAGCTAAAGCCACCCTGTTCTGCTCGCCCCAGGCTGATCAGGTGCTCGCGCTCCGCAGAATTGTCTTTGTTGTGGAGATTCTTTCTAGCACTCCTGCTTGATTCCTTCTCTTGGATCGCTCGTTTGGCCTGGTCCACTCTGACATCTGCGCCGGGTTGGCCGCCTCTCATCTCCGACCAATTCTGCATTCCCCCACAGATCGGCCCGTCAATGGGTGTTCGGGGAAGTTGGCGCTGCTACACATTGACATGCCGTGCATGCCTGGCAGGGCAAGGGTACTTGATGGTTGTTGTGATGGGCTTTGCCATTCGATAGATGGCATGAAAATGCGGACGGGGCTCACAACTGCAAGAGCCGAGTTTGCCAGGCACGCAGCATGGGCCACCCGGTTCTAAGCCTCATTGTCCTTTGAATATTCTGACCAGCTCTACATACACTGAGCCTTGGCATCAGCTGACTGTTTTGTTTTCACTTTGTGGCCTTTCATCAGGGCGTTGGCAACTTCGCTTTATGCCTTTTGCCCGGCGGCGCGCACGTGGCTCCGCTGAGGACTTGGCTATCCAGCAGCGTAGCAGCGCTGTGTCAAAGTGCATTTGTCGAACTCATGTCGCCTCTTCCAAGGCCGGTTTGCAAGACACAGGCAGCCTCCGATGGCTGCTGCCTCTACACAGACACGTGTGATCTCAGCTGCACTATGTTTGCAGCGTTTCGCAGCACAAGCTAAACTACTTTCGTCCACTTGCTAGGTGAAGGCGAGTCTGATCCGCAATCTGCCAAGATCTCTGATGATGGCTTGGCGTTGGTTGCAGCCAGGCCACGAGCTCATTGCAAAGACATATGGGAGCATGGGCAAAACAAGCGGTCTGGAAGCACACACGTGCTGAGGAAGAGCACAGAGGATATGGAAGAGTATCTGAAACGTGGCCAGCTTGCACTTTGCAGTATGAGAGGGTAATGAACTTGCTGTTCCTGGACTGTGTCACCAGGTGCTGCTCTTCAGAGTCCGCTCTTCAAAGATCTTCCTCTCTCCGGCGAGAATTTGTGCTTTAGATTAATTTGACTGGAGGGTCCCCCCAGCAGTGTCAGATCGGACCCTGGTTCATTAGAATATCTCGCTCTTGACATCAAGACCACAGCGGTAGGTGGATCATTTGTCAATGGTTTGATATTTGGTCATCTAGTGGTCTCACGAGGTTGAAGTTGCCAACAAAGATCCCAAACAGTGCACACTACCTGGATCTACCTGGTAGTCCTGGTAGCTGCGTGTCCTTGAGCCATACGAGGAAGGGCCAAGCATTGACCAAGGAAGTGGGCGGCGTATTTCACATGGAGCAGTGCCCCCGTTGGCATGACACTGGATCAGGCGATTGTTTGAGTGCAAAAGATGCAATCGTCAAAGCAATGTGACGGAGGCACTTGCGGAGTTAAAGCTGTTCCTGGAGTCGAAGCAGCAAATGATTCGCCTGATCGCCGCAGCCCTGGAGTTGCTGCAGCTTGAGCGTGCCAATGTGCAAGCGACAAGTGAAACGGCATGATGAGTTTCCTCCCGTCAGACTACCACGACCACCACGCACGCGTTATCAGTGAGTTTGACAACTCCCAAGCCATCTGGGCCGGCGTGCGCTGAGAAATCAGCCGCTAGGAAAGATGGCATGTGCCTTTTGGGGTGAGGCATGTAGTAGAATCACAACAGGATTTGTGTAATTCAAGTGACTAAATGCTTAAGGGCGTGTTGCTTTTGCGCTATGGCAACGTGAGGTTTCTTTCGCTCCCTTGGACATGCCGGGCACGACTATGTCTATCTCATCGCTTCAGCAATGCCAAGACAGGTGCGCAAAGCAGAAGGGCTGCGTCTTGGATTGAAGGACCTCTTGAACAGTTCATGCCCCTTTAACCTGAAGCCACAGACAATCCAACTGGCAGAGTCTCGCCATGGGGGGGGGGCTTTTTTTTTGGTATCTGGGCTGGCTTGTTTTTTCCCCAACAGCTGAAAGCTTTGGGGTCTCAGCCCAGATAGGCTCCGGGGTGGTCCGGGGCGACCGTGAGGTAAGGTTCCACGAGGGTTCCACGAGGGTTCCACCAGAGTTCCACCTGGTTCTGCGAGGGCTGCGGGGTGGTCCGGGGTTGTTTGAGGTAAGGTTCCACGAGGGTTCCCTACGAGGGCTGCGGGGTGGTCCGGGGTGGTTTGAGGTAAGGTTCCACGAGGGTTCCACCAGGGTTCCACCAGGGTTCCACCAGGGTTCCACCAGGGTTCCACCAGGTTCCACGAGTGGTTTGAGGTAAGGTTCCACGAGGGTTCCACCAAGGTTCCACCAGGTTGCTGCGGGGTGGTCCGGGGTGGTTTGAGGTAAGGTTCCACGAGGGTTCCACTGGGGTCCCACCAGGTTCTACAAGGGCTGCGGGGTGGTCCGGGGTGGTTTGAGGCAAGGTTCCACGACGAGGGTTCCACCAGGGTTCCACCAGGTTCTACGGTGGTCCGGGGTGGTTTGAGGCAAGGTTCTACAGGGCTGCGGGGTGGTCCGGGGTGGTTTGAGGTAAGGTTCCACGAGGTTCTACGAGGGGGTGGGTGGAGGTAAGGTTCCACGAGGGTTCCACCAGCGTTCCACCAGGTTCTGCAAGGGCTGCGGGGTGGTCCGGGGTGGTTTGAGGTTAGGTTCCAGGGTTCCACCAAGTTCTGCAAGGGCTGCGGGATGGTCTGGGGTGGTTTGAGCTAAGGTTCCACGAAGGTTCCACCAAGGTTCCACAAGGTTCTGCAAGGGCTGCGGGGTGGTCCGGATTAGGATCCACCAGGCTACGGGATGGGGTGGTTTGGGATAAGGTTCCACAAAGGTTCCGCCAGGGTTCTGCGAGGGCTGGGGTGTTTTGACAAGGTTCCACGAGGTTCCACCAGGGTTGCACAAGGTTTGCGGGGTGGTCGGTGGTTTGAGGTAAGGTTCCACAAGGGTTCCGCCAAGGTTTTGAGGTCAGGTTCTTACAGACTCACCAGGTTGGGCACCAGGGTTTTATCAGGTACTGCAAGGGTGGTTTGAGGTAATTCCCAGGGCTACGGGGTAGTTGGGGTGACCAAGGTAAGGTTCTAGCAAGGCTGGGGTTCTATGAGGGTTCCAGGGTTCCACGGGCTGTGGCTGAGGTAAGGGTTTCACAGCAGTTCCAAGGATTCGACAAGGGTCACAAGGCTCCAAACGCTCGACAAGTTCCACAAATGTTCTGCAAGGAAGCAATGTGTCGTGCCCCCACCGTCTGAAAAGCCATCGGAGCAGTAAATTGAGGGCTCAGAAGATCGCTTTGCTCATGGGCGGAACACTAAGCAAAACCGAAATGAATGGTCACTCACTTGCTCAGGCAACGCGAGAGCTTTGTGGCAAACTTATTGTGTAGCAGAGCAAACGCTTGGCATTACTGAGTACTACTTGGTGGGCTTTGGGTTCCAAGGGCCCCACGAAGCTGCAAGGCTACGGAATAAAATTCCAAAAGCGCTCCACGAGGTTTCCACCAGGTTCTGCAAAAGCTATGGGGCAGCCCTGAGGACAGGTTCCAACAAAGTTTCATGCTGAGCCTACGAGGGTTCCACGAGAACGGTCTGTGAGGTTCACCCGGTTGCGCCGTCGGGCCCCGATCAGGCCTCATCACCTACCAATCCGGTATCGCCTAGTTTTGCTAGACACACTTGCAAGGCAGCATTCTAAGCAAAACCGGCGTTCAGCTATAACATGGGTGGCTGGGGTTGGTGGGGGCCCGCTTGCGCCACGGGACTGTCGGGCCTGATGGCGCCGTCGAACCCCATTCGCCCCGATTGCACCGTCGGGCCCGCGATTGCACCATCTGGCCCCGATCGGGCCCCGATTGCGCCGTCGGGCTCCGATGGGGTCCCGATTGTGCCGCCGGGCCCCGATCGGGCCCCGATGGTGCCGTCGGGCCCCGATCAGGGCGCGATTGTGCTGTCACTCTTAGCTTTGCTTCACAAATTTACAAGGCGGCATCCTCAGCAAAACCGGCGGTGAGGTGGGTCCCGGGGCGGGTGTGGTGCTGTTGGGGATATCGCCTGAGCTTATTTTTTATTTTTATTTTTTTGGGGCTGTTGGTGGCTTTTGGCAAAACCCCCTCGGCATCACAAATAACACCCCCAACCCCCCCCCCCCCCATATTACAACCAGCACCTTTGTAATGGTGCGCTTTCTCCGTTAATGTTCTTATTTGTGTTCTTTGGGGGGGCGCCCACCCCGCCCTGTACCCCCCCCCCCCCCGATAGAGCATTGTTTGGCTTTTTGACAAACCCAAATCCAAGCCCAACCTTGAACGCCTGAAGCCCACCCTAAACCAGCTTGAAACAAAACCTATATCCACCCTAATCTCACTCAAGAAACCTTAGCCCCGCCCTAACCACAATAAACCATTTGTAAACCAACCAAGCCCACCTAAGCTAAAACCACCCTTCGCCAAACCCACCCTAAACCAATCTTAAACCAACCCGAAGCCCACACTAAACAAGCACTAAACCATCCCTAAACCAAACTCTAAACCCACCCTCAACCAACCCCAAAAACAGCAAGCAATCCATCCTAAACATAAAGCGCCTGTACGCACAAACCCAAAACCAACCGAAACCAACCCCAAACCAACCCTGCGCGCCTAAACAAGCCTTAAATCCACCCTGAACCTTCCCTAAACCCAACCGAAACCAACGTGAACCCAAACACAAACTTGAGAACCGGGGGCAACTTGCCAGTCCATCCACTGCAGGGCGACGCAAATCTCAGCCCTTTGTTTGCGCTGCGGCCGGGGGTCCAGCGGCGACACACGCTCGTTGCCTCAGCAAGGAGGCCACTATGCAAAGGCACGACAGACGTGCGGACAGTGCGTGAAGTCATTGCCAAAAGATTGTCTAGTCTAAACTGATAGCCTATTGCTGTTGGAGCTGAGTTTGGCCCGCCCGCGCCATCATGGGGTGCGCTTGCTGCTTGACGGGGCAAGTGCCATCGCGACAGCAATTCTTGGGGCCCCCTTCCTGCAACCTCCTTTCCCCCCCCCCCAGTAACACAACCGCAAACAGCGCCTCAACAGCGCTTCACAACAACCCGCGACAGCAGCTGGCCCAGCACCGTGCAACAGCACCCGGCAAACTGCAACAGCATTTGCTGCCAGCCTTTGAATGGCAAATTGGCAAGGGTCTTGACACAGGCTGTCGGGTGTCAGAAGCAAGGCAAGCGTTTGCACCGTTGAACGGGGTAATGGTTGTGTCAACCCTTTTCTGCGCGCCGATGATGTGCACAGAACCTGTAAGTGATATGAAGTAGACCGAATACGCTTCACACAAACACAATAATAATGACAATAGTCTTAATTAGAAGACAAATAACAATAATATTCATCATAATAACGAGAACAATAATAGCAATAATAATAGATAAGCAAACACATAATATTCCACATGTGTAGTGCCGAAACGTCTGCTGCATCATATCAGCAGGGCTATCAGCGTCACCCTGCATGGAGCCAAGGCTTACACTTCTCCTTCCTGGAGCCCCCCGCGGGAGTTGTCAAGGGCAGCTGTCATTTGAGCGGCTTTTCAGCTGCGCCACAGGCGCAAACATTTGCGCAAAGCAGCGCCCGCCCTGAAGCCGCGCAGTTTTACAGTTTCAAGTGTAAGTGTTGGCATGGCCCATTGGACCCTGTGCAGGTAAACAGCTTGGGTTGGATATCTGGTCCTCCCACATGCTGGAATGAGGTGAAGGCAGGAAGAAATGAATTAGTGACATGTGGCAGTGCCTCAGAATTTGGGGCTGCGCATGTGTGGCACAATGTCTTTCTGTGCGAGGACAAGGGCTTGCTGATAGACAAGGGGCATACAACCTATGCATCTTGACAATACATCCTTTTTGCTAGGAGCCACCTGTACCACACACGAACTGAGGTTCCCATATCCTTTGCCTGCATGACCTGGGGCTCCTCTTTCTCTCCTGCTTTGGATGGTGCTTATGCAACGCTGGAGGCCAAGGACCCTTCGTGAGGTGCCAGCCGTATCTACCTGACGGCTGTGGAAGATGCTTTTGCTGCAGGACTTTCCCTCTGAGGAGGATGCAACTCTGCAACTTGGCCGCTCCATGCTGTTGAGATATGGGTGACTGTGCCAGCATGAGGGAATGCCAGAAGCGCTGCCATCAACGAAAAGAGTGCACGCACTTCACGGTGACATTGCTGCATTATCCTGTCCAGCTTTGGAGTGCCTGTGTGCAGATTGACCGCCGATTCACTTGCCTTGCCTGCTTGCCTCACTGTTTGCCTGAGAGTACTTGGTCAAGTGATTTGTGTGCACATGCTGCCAGCACACTCCCGCTGAACAAGCGAAATCAACGTGCTGACGCCAAACTGTTGATCCCAGCTCACATTTTTTGCTTTTGCGGTTGGCCAGGAATTGTGAAGGATCCAGCCAGGCAGCCAACGAGGTATTTTGCGATGGGGTGGGGGGTGGGCAGGTGGGGGGGTGGGGGGTAGGGTGGGCTGCATGAATATCGACCGAGCCAAACAAGCAAACAAGCAAGCAAACAAGCAAAAAAGAAAACACACAATAAAACAAGCAATCAAAAAATGGGGAAAAAACCATAGGCAGGCAATCAAGCAAGCAAGCAAGCAAACAAACAAACAAACAAGGAAACAAGCAAGCAAGCACGCAAGCAAGCAAGCAAATTCCCTGTTTTTTCTCAGGGTTCGCGGGTTGTGTTCAAATAGGCCTGGTTTTTCAAACATGCGGACGAAGAGACGTGCTGCCTTTTTCCAGCTCACGCAAGCGGGTGGGCCTACAGGCATGGAAGGGGTAAAGCGGGTGTGGGCGTGTGTGCTTACCATCTCGCAAGCATCGACAGAGAGAGAGAGACATAGAGAGAAGGAGAGTGACAAAAGCAGACAAGATACACAAGCAGGACAGTCGTTCGCCTCAGAACAGCACCCTTGCCACCCGCATTTGCCGAGCAAAATCCGCTTTCTGGCAAGAATGGCATGCCATCCTCAATATTTGCCCAGTGCGTTGCTTCTCCTACGGGCAACTAGGCTCAGCTTCGGGCATCGTGTGGTTGCGACAGACAACTCACCGGAGGCCTCATGGTATACGAAGGGCCCATTTTTGTTAATGACCCCCTTGCAAGATGGCGAGATGAAGTCCAAGACTGTCAACACGCTCCTGAGCAGGGGGCAGACACGCAAATGATTATGCGCGACAAATGGATTGATAAAGAGATTCCATGGAGTGTTTAGGCACATCAAGAGATGACAAGGGGAAACCCATACAGATAGATAATTCGTAGCTAAATAAGGAAGCAAACAAAAGGAAAACAAAGAAGAAAGCAACTAGAGTGGCCAGAAAGCATAAGTTGCAAGCGTGGCGCACGATGTCACGTGGCATCAGCAGCATCGCCAACATGTTTAAGCCTACATGAACATCAAACCAAAGATTGCATTTGCAAAGAGATAGCGGGGGTCCATCTAATACTTCTCAGAGCTTGTTTGGTAAAACTGGCCCTGCCGGGCATCAACATCGCTGAGACGCTAGTCCGAAAACCTGACGGAAGACGAAGGGGAGTGGTGTTGAACAGGATGCTGAGGGAGCGTTGAATTCAAAACACAAAAAATGTGCTTTTGGGACCAGAAGCTTTCTGCCTAGGTCCAGTTTCCATATAGATCCTGCATTCTGGCGGGCAGCTCTGCTAACGTCCTCAGCGGGATTGTCGGCGCCATTTCTGGGCCAGCACGGAGACTAAGCTCATTTGGGCACCAAGCTGTTAAGCGCATGTGTGCGAGCAGTTGAATCATGCAATGATGCTGGCGGGCGCACGCGTGTGTAGCCGAGGTGCGACAACAGAGCCATGCAGTCACGTGGCATCTACTTGAGTTTTTGTATCAGAAAACATTACGTTGACAATACTGGCCGGCTATTTCGGTAAGGTCTTTCTATTGGGAGGTCTTGCCAGAATCCCAGAAGGCGTTTTGGCGACCGACCCTGCCACAAGCAATGCAACTTGGCTGCATTGTGGAATCTAAGGCTGCAAAGTGCGCTTGCGTGGCATATGACGGATCGATGCCAGTTGGAAGCGAGGAACATCGCTTTGGCGGTCCTGGCTGCGGTAGGTTTAGCTGCTCCATTCCTGCGCTGCTCTCAGAGGTGGGAGGGATCATGCTGTGGCTGACAATGCTTGTAACAGGTTGTGGCGGCGACGCCCGTCATCCTCAGCCAGGGGCGTTGGGCAAGTGGGAAACGGCGAAGACTATGATGCGCTTTTGCTGCATTTGCAAATCAGCGTTGGGCATTCAGGTCAGCCGCTGTAGCTCACACTCGTGCGTTTCATTTCAAGGTGTTGCTGCCCCACGGCTCAGACTCCGATGCCTCCCGGCAAGGGAGAAGAATTCCATTGAACATGAGCGCCCGTACATGGGGCAGCGCTTGGGGCGCCATTTGCCATGCGAAGCCAAGTTGAAATATTACCCGAGGTTCCAGCTTGATGAGACTTGACTGTCCTCACATGGGACCATCGTCATGACAAGCGTATGTGTCACTTCGCACTTCATGCAAGAGTGCAATTCGATCGGCCTGACCCGACCTGTCATTTTACCGTTGCCAAGTTGGGTATGCTTTACATAATCGAGCCAGCTGGCCAGCTGTCACGTACACACCTGATGCGTTGTTTGTCATTCTCAACTTGTCCAACGTAGTTTGCCAAAGCAGCATACTTCTGAGAGGACGGCGTTCTCCCCGTGAAGCGGGAGTCTGTCTCGCATTCGTCCAGATTGGAGACAAGAAGCTTGCCTTGGCTCTGCCAATGCAAGCTTTCTGGCAAGTCCATTATCAACGACTTCACCTCAAGCTCCATGATCAGCAATAGCCCGTCCCGGGAGAATGTGAACTGTGACACATGTTGAGTAGCATCGTGTTTAGAATCCGAGTACTTTGTAGGTTGGAGAAGGCCAGCGGGATGACATGAACCCCGTCAAAATCCAACAGCCAACCACAGCGACGCAAACACACGTATCAGCCACACACGGATTGCCAAGGCCAACAGACTCAGCAGGGGGAAACAAGGCGACATTTCGCCAACCGTGCAAGGTTTGCCTTGTAGCCGCCATGTCCTCTCCAAATGGCGAGACAGGGACGATGTTCCAAAAGATGGCGGACCTAAGCGACTTCCCAAAGCAGCTCAGAAGCATTTTGGGACGTTGCGGCTGTACAGCCTGGGTACAGAACTTCCTCAAGTAGCCGATGGTATGGGAACTTAGTGGGTTGGCACCTGCGGTGCTCACAGGTACTTACCTCCGGAGGTTGCAGAAGGATATGCCGAAGAGATTGAAGAGCGACAGTCTGTGATTCTACGACTGTTGTCAAGCGCCTCGCTGAAGTTCACAGAGTCGCAGGGGTGTTTTCTGCGGGGCTGTGTTTGTTTCGCATCTGCAAGAGAGATTTCGGCACTCAGGTGATCCGGCCCCTCCGCATTCTTCAGAGCTTGCCTTCGGGCTGCGATGCCTGAAGAACTTGGAGGAGCAGAAAATTCCCACCAAGATCGAATTCAAAATCAAAGTGTGTGCTGCTCTCTGGAAGCTCTTGGTTGAAGTTGCCAAAGCCGACGCCCCGCTCTATGGCTACGCGAATTGCAGCAAGATTCTGGACAACTTGCGCTGCTGGCTGTGTCACCTGAACTTGGATCACATACAGCCATTCTGGAGGGCTGAGCCCAACGAGACAGAGGCTGATCAAGTTGCCAGTCTCTTTGACGTGTTGGATGTCAAGGTCCCGCTCCACATGATAGTCGAAGAGGTCAGGAAGAGTCCTCGCACAGATTGCTCCATCAACAATTCCAAGAGGCGAAGCTATGTTCATCACCTTGCGAGTTTGTGCACAACCTTTAGCTACCTCCAAGGTTCCATCTCTGTTGCTCAGGGTGAGGAGCTGATGGCAGAGCTAGCCAGTAGGATTGATGGCTTCTATGTGTACTCCCTGTTCTATGCCAAGATGTTGGCAGTGCTCACGCCGCGAGCTTGCACTCCGCAGCTGATCCTCGACGGCCGGCTTTGGTCTTGGTGGTCGCGGGTGCCGGAAGGCTTGCTCCCCAAGTACGACCTCATGTGGTTCATGCCGTTGTCGCGATTTGTGGAGCTGCAGTGGGCAAACCAGCTAGAGGCAGGCCACGCAGAGTGCTCGGCTGCCTTGCGGAAGCAGCTCCCCTGGTTGATGAACAAGATCTGCCGCACGCTCTGCTTGCCCTTTGGCTCTCCAGCTGCCAAAGCGGTGGACGGCAAGGGACAGTCATTCCCGGAGCTTGACCGCTATCAAATCCCGGATGAGATTGACGCCGTTTTCATGGGAAACCAGTCTGCTTGGAAGGATGTTGCCTTCTTCCTGATATACATGCTGGAGCCAAAGCCGACGCAGCCAAAAGAGGAGGTGTGGACGATTTTGACCCTGCTGCAACGCCGCATGAGGCCGTTCCTCACCCCAGCAACATGTCAAGGAGACTGGCTGTGGCACTGTGTGACCCTGCTGCACAGCCTCATTTCCTTGTACTACCGAAGGATTTGCAGAGAGCGGCTGCTTGAGTGCACCGCCCTTCCGGAGACACGGCTGACTGCAGAAGCAGACCAAACCTTTGTGGAGCTCATGCTTCCATTGGTGCGCGATTTGATGATGCTCCGCGGGGCATACGAAATGGCAACATCAATGGAGAATATTGCGCGGTTGACTCAGATTTCAGCAATGCACTCCTCTGCGCCTGTTGTTTTTTCGGATTCGCCAGCAGATCCATTCAGAATGGACTTCCACTCCATGGTCATGCAGTCAACTGAGCTCCTGAATGATCCAACGCAATCTGGGCGCCATGTGGCGCTACTGCGCGTATTTTCATCAGTAGTGCCGGCTCTCAGCTTGCAGATGCCCTCAGTCATCGGTGAACTTCTGCCTTTGATGTTGCAAGGCATCGATGCCACAGACAGCCCGAAGACCTTGAGCGCGCTTCGGCTGTTGCTATGTGTGCTGATCAACGTGCCATGCCTGGATTCCAACGACTGGCAGGGAAGCGAACTGCCGCAGCCGCAAGAGCCGCATCCTGCGCTTCGCTGGCCCCTTCCAAGAGAATGTCAACTGAAGGTTGGAGACCCGGACTACGGTGCAACGGGCATCGTGTCTTCCATGCTACCTTCTTTTGCCATTGATTTGGTTGAGCGGGCCTGTGACTACGTGTCCAGGATTCCAAAGGCTCGGGCGGTGAAGAACGGGAAAATCTCATTAGAGCTTGCTACTATGGGCTTGCTCCATGGAGCCCTTGCCATAGCAGCATCGCAGACCGACCGGGAAACCTACAAGCAAATGGTGGAGGTCTTGTGTCAGTTTCTGGGCTCGCACCTGCTTCCGGATCAAGTGAAACCGGCTGGTATGGTGGCTTTTGCTATCTCCCGTGCTTGTCCAGAAGTTGCACTACCTATGATGTTGCCGTTAATGTTCAAAAAGCTGCTTCCACGAGGGTCAAGCGTGCCGTTGCACGAAGCCGGGGTGTCGGAAAGCGAGGCAAAATGGTGGCTGTCGCTTTTATCCGCCACCGTGCGCTGTGGGGGGGCATCCCTGCTGGCCCATAGGCAGCCGTTGGAAACAATCATGCGGTGCGCCTTCTTAGATGAGCGGGAGGTCGTGACCAAGCTGGGCATGAAGCTTTTTCGTCGGGTCCTGTACTCGCTGACTTCCACATATATTGGCAATGACTACCGGCTGTGCGGGGGCACCATGTGGCAGACTCTGATGAGCTCTCGATTGGGAAGTGCTGTGCCGCCGGAGGCAGCGCGAACTCTGCTTTGGTCAGGCGCGCCGCCACCATGGTGGATCACAGATGCTACCCCATCAGCAGACTGGCACGTGCCTTCCGAGGATGAAGTGGCATGGGCTCGGGATTTGTGCTTCGGTGTTCTGGGCCAGGTCGGAAAGATGATCAGTACAGTTTTGCAGGTGCCCATCCCTGCGCTGGACACAGGAAACTCGGGATCGCCATGGCTGGAGGGTCTTGCAACCAGTTTGCCTGCGAAGAAGAAGGCTGCGCACGGAGCTGTGCTGGGAATACGCCTTGCCAGTCAGGTACTCAGGGGCACTTGCGATCTGTGGCCAGACGAGAGGGGGCAGGAAGAACTGAAATCCAGGCAGCTGCCGCCCAACTTGAAGGTGGCCGGCAATACGGCAGAAGTGATGTTCAATTGGTTGTCGGCAGTCCTTCTGTCTTCCTTTCAAGTGCTTGCGGCGCAAGAGCAGTACGGTATCGTCGCAGAAACCAGCGGGAAGCTTGACCAAATTGATGTCTCCAGAGTGATGCGGAAGTTGCTGAAGTGTGTGGCGGAGCTGGTCGGGGCTTTGGGTGACACACATCCAAGCAGCTTGCGGCTTTTTCCCAGCCTGCGGCATGTCGAGAAGCATGCTCAGGGACTGGCGCTACAATCAACGTCATTGGAGATGCTTCATCCGCATTCGAGGTGGAGAGATCTGCCAAGGGTTTGGTGGGTTGAACGTGTGGCGGACACAATGGAGAATCGAATTCATGAGCGTCGTGGGGGCCATCGATATGCCGGAAGACGGAAGAAGCTGATAGAGGAGCTCACAAGGCAAATCTTCAGCAGTGGCTTTGCCGCAGTGCGGTCTCGCGCGATGGGAACCGTGGCAATGGCTGTCGCGTACCATCAGGGCTGCCGCTGGCCGCTCGTTCAGGATGTCCTGCTCCCAGCCTTGAGTACTGAGTCCGATGCGGCACTTCGATGTGGCTCTCTCTCCGGTGATGCAGCTGACAGGGAGCAACAGCGGCTGAATGACTCGCTCTCTGGCCTTGCAGCTGCCTTTGCGGGAGGAATTCAGGGCTTGGTTTGGGGAGTTTGGCGTCGTGGCGTCGTCCTCAGTTTTTCATCGCCATGAGTATGTGTCAAAGGCAGTGCTGTCGCTGTGTGGCCACTCATCCAACAGTTCGAGTTTTTGTTGCATTCTTCTTGCTGTGTCACTTGATATTAGAAAGGAATTGTTTTCGGTGGCATTGTTCCAGAGCACCCAGAGCTGGAAAAGTCAAGCATCGAGAACAAACACAAGCATGAAACGAGAAACATCCAACATTACAAGCACTTCACCAAACATGTTGCTTGCAAACTCGCAAGCTCGAAACCTGGGAGCTCAACAAGTCGAGCAGCTGGAAAACTGATATATATTTTTATATACATCCACTATCTGTTTTTGCCTAGGTTTGCCTATTCGCAATAGACAATAGACACAGGAGGAGTAGCAGCAGCAGCAGTAGCGGTAGCCGCAGCACTAGCAGTAGCAGTAGCAGCAGCAGCAGCAGCAGTAGTAGTAGTAGTAGCAGTAGTAGTAGTAGTCGTGATCGTAGAATCAAAAGTAGTAGATAGTAGATAGCAGTAGAAAGTAGATAGCAGTAGATAGTAGATAGTAGATAGTAGGTAGTAGGTAGTAGATAGTAGATAGTAGTAGTAGTAGTAGTAGTAGTAGTAGTAGTAGTAGTAGTAGTAGTCGTAGTCGTAGTAGTAGTAGTAGTAGCAGTAGCAGTAGCAGTAGCAGTAGAAGTAGCAGTAGCAGGAGCAGTAACAGTAGGAGTAGCAGTAGCAGTAGCAGTAGCAGTAGCAGCAGCACTCGTAGTCGCAGTGGTAGCCGTAGTCGTTGTCGTAGTCGCAGTCGTAGTCGTAGCAGTAGTAGTAGTAGTAGAGTACTAGAAGTAGTAACTTGTAGTTGTAGTTGTGGTTGGTCGTCGTCGTCGTCGTCGTCGTTGTCGTTGTCGTTGCTGCTGCTGCTGCTGCTGTTGTTCTTGTTCTTGTTCTTGTTCTTGTTCTTGTTCTTGTCGTCGTCGTCGTCGTCGTCGTCGCCGCCGCCGCCGCTGCTGCTGCTGCTGCTGCTGCTGTTGTTGTTGTTGTTGTTGTTGTTGTTGTTGTTGTTGTTGTTGTTGTTGTGGTTGTGGTTGTGGTTGTGGTTGTGGTTGTGGTTGTGGTTGTTGTTGTTGTTGTTGTTGTTGTTGTTGTTGTTGTTGTTGTTGTTGTTGTTGTTGTTGTTGTTGTTGTTGTTGTTGTTCTTGTTGTTATTGTTGTTCTTCTTGTTCTTTTTGTTCTTCTTGTTCTTCTTGTTCTTCTTGTTCTTCTTGTGTTCTTATTGTTCTTCTTGTTCTTCTTGTTCTTCTTGTTCTTCTTGTTCTTCTTGTTCTTCTTGTTCTTCTTGTTCTTCGTGTTCTTCGTGTTCTTCTTGTTCTTCTTGTGTTCTTCTTGTGTTCTTGTTGTTCTTGTTGTTCTTCTTGTTCTTCTTCTTGTTCTTCTTCTTGTTCTTCTTCTTGTTCTTCTTCTTGTTCTTCTTCTTGTTCTTGTTCTTGTTCTTCTTCTTGTTCTTCTTATTATTGTTGTTCTTTTGCTTGTTCTTGTTCTTGTTCTTGTTGTTGTTGTGGTTGTGTTTGTGGTTGTTGGTTGTTGGTTGTTGTTTGATGTTTGTTGTTTGTTGTTGATTGTTTGTTGTTTGTTATTTGTTGTTTGTTGTTTGTTGTTTGTTGTTTGGTGTTTGGTGTTCTTGTTCTGGTTCTTGTTCTCGTTCTCGTTCTCGTTGTCTTGCCGCCGGCGTCGTCGTTGTCATCATCGTCGTCGTCGTCCTTGTTCTTGTTGTGGCTGTTGTGGTGGCGATAGTGGTTGGCGGTGGCGGTGGTTTGGCTGCCGTTCGCTGGTGCTGCTGCTGCTGTTGCTGCTGCTGTTGCTGTTGCTTTGCTGTTGCTGGCGCTGGTGTTGGGCTGTTGCAGCTGCCGTTGCTGTTGCTGGTGTTGCTTCTGCTGCTGCTGCTGCTGCTGCTGCTGCTGTTACTGGCTGCTGCTGCTGCTGCTGCTGCTGCTGCTGCTGCTGTTGCTGTTGGTGTTGGTGTTGGTGTTGGTGTTGGTGTTGGTTGTTCGTTGTTGGGCGTGTACGTGCCTTGCGCCTGCCTGCGATGGAGATCGGACACGTACGTTCGTCTGCGCCCGCCAGGCGCTCAATCCTCAAGTGCGCCTGCTCAGCACTGAATCCACGTCTGCCGAATGATGCACGAAGACCACCCGCTCGGCACAGCGTGCACGCCTGCCGGATGGTAGCACCAACTCTTGCGCCTGCTCAGGACTGAGTCCATGCCTGCCAAATCGTAAGCGCGCCCGCTCAAGTGCACGCTCAGCACTGAATCCACGCAGTGCGCCCACTCAGCCAAATAGCAAGCCGACGTGCACTTGCTCAGCGCCACCTACATGCCTACCAGTTGGTAAGCCGCTCAGCATTGAATCCGCGCCTGCCAGCTGGGCGCCCACCCAAGTGCAGCAGCGCACGTGCGGCTGCACATGGTAAGGGCGCCCGCCGAAAGTGCGCTCACTCAGCGTTGAGTCCATGCCTAGCAGCGCGCACACGCCCGCCAAAGTACGCACGCCGACTGGAAAGGGGCTGCCTCGGCAGTAAGTTGTGTTGCAAGAAGTCTTTCGCAGGGGGAAACCTCTCTGCGCAGCTGACTGCCAAACGAAGAAGGCCGCCATTCGCAAATTGGACTACTTCTCCAGTATTTCTGGAGTCGGGCGTCACACATTCTCACTCATGAGCCTGGTTTTCCTGACCAGCGCCTACCGCGGGTTTACCAGGTCGACGAAGTTTTCGATGCCTACCGTCGACAACGTCGAGATTTCAACAGGACCATTCCGTCCAGGAACCAAATCCCACCTCGGCGGGCGTTGAGTTTCACACCTCACGTCTTTTTACGGCCCACGCAAAACAGTGCCCAGCGCCCCTTTACAATAGCGCCGAACGAGCCACGCAAGACCCAATCAGCCGGCCGTACGCGCACAATCTTATCACCAACGAACCGCGAGTTCAGACCGCGCAGCCGACGCAATTGTTTGCCTTGTCTTCAGCCCAACGTAAGTGTGGTTGAGATCCGGAATGTCACAAGGGCCCCGAGTGAAGATTTGGTCTCCGCTGGAGACCTGAGCACCAACCCCAGCCCCCCGAGCTACGCTGGGGCCTTCGCGCTGCGCGATGGACATCTTTGTAGCGCAGGGCCGGTCCTCCAACCGGATGTTATCCCATGACCTCAACGCACAGGGCGCGCTTGATTTGCCAAGCAACATCACGCCGACCCCCCACAAACCCCATCAACGCGACAGCTCACCATTTGCACCCGCTGGGTGGCAGGAGCACCATGACAGCAGCCCCTGTTGAAGAAAGGGCGCGCAGTATACACCACATGAAGGAGTTCCTAAAGTCACTCCCGACGATCCATTGCCGCGTCGCACAGCAGAGAGTTTATTTTCGGGATCAAAACAGCGGGGCGTTCCAAGCTAGTTACGGTCTGCGCATGTAGCCTTGACGACCACAAAGGGGCTGCTTCGCCAGTAAGTATTTTGCACGAGGCTTATAGCAGGAGGGCATCCTCCCAACGCAGCTGCTTGCCCAACGAAGAGGTATCCTGGGATCACGTATGGACCCTGCTTTTCTCGCTGTGTGTGTGTGTGTGTGCTTCTTGTTGGGGGAAACCCAGAAAATGACGTCGACTGGAAAAACAACATGTTCAACAAAGTGCCTTCGCCTTCCATCATCCAGAGATAGAACGTTGCGGATTTTGCCATAAGACGCCCACAAGTGCCCGGTCAGGTCTCCCGACAATCATGTGTGTTGCAACGCCTGCCGCGCGAGAACGTGTTCTGGTGAAGTGTAAGTCTTTTGGCGCCCCACTTGGCGAGAAGAGCCTGCCGCGCATAGCACTCAGTTTTGCGCTGATGGTTGCATATCCTACCTGACCCGCGCGAGCTAATACACGTTAGGGTTGTTTCACATTAGGTAGTCTCCTGCGTACCTGCTTCACATCCCGCAGGTCAAGTCCCGATTGTTTACCCGCAATGTACTTTTCATTTCTTAGAGGGCACAACGTGTCCACTCCTTGTAAAACAGCCTTTCCAAGGCATGGACGATGCATCCACACTGGGATACAGCTTGTGCGAGGCTATTTATGCCGCCACGCGTGTGAATCAAGGAGGCGCTTATCCCACAGATTCAGCTCAAAGATGCGAAGTGAAGCCAACAACAGTTGCGAAATTGATCGGCGCAATGAAGCACTGGCTCGATTGCAGGGAGGTGCAAAGCTGGGGCACCACTCGGCCTCGCTCTCGAGCACCTGGCTTGGAGGATGAATTCCAGGAAGATTCCAATAGTTCCAAGGTTGCGCCTGGACTAGCAGCTGTTCGCACCGTGTCCAAGGCTTTGGCCATTTGCGATCGCTCAGACTGCCATTGGCGAGCCCAGATCATGGCCACCACCATGTGCTTGGCTTTGCTCAATGCCCTTGGCCCCAGTGGCATCCCACCCAGGTTGAGCTCCGAGGAGCAGGCCGAAGTACAGGAAGTTTGGAGCAAGTGGGCTCGCTGGCTCATCCGATGCATAGAGCCAAAGGGTCAGCCTGGGCTTCATGCCTTGGCTGTTCATGGCCTCCTGCTGGTCCTCAAGCGCTCACCATTGAAAGACAGTCTGTCGGGACTGGGCTTGTCTGACAGCTCATTCTTTCAAAATTTGCTTGAGGTGATGCCCCCCCTGCACCATGAGGATTTGATGGTGACTGCTGATGACCAAGTTGGCCAGAAGAGCGAGCCCACGCGAGAGCCGGTCCATGCCATGACTTCATCCGTCTTTGACGTTTGGCCAAGGATCTGGCTGCGGAGATCTTCTCGATCGTTTGCATTGCGGAATGCGCTGTTTTGGCAGACTTATGTGAGCTTCCTGAAGTCCCAGATGGATAAAGAAGGGCTCGTTGACATGCTGCGCAAAGGCGCTGAGAAACTGGCATCTCAGCCCGTCGCTGAAGCCGAATTCCATGCAGCCTTCGCAGAATTTGCCGCCGGCAGCTTGCGAGCAGTGCGAAAACCCGCCGACTCGCAGACTCGGCAAAGCCTGTGGAATCAACTGCACCCCTGGCTGCTCTCTGAACTGCAGCAGTCATCTGAAGAGCGTTTAGGTGACTGGTGTGATGCAGTGCGCTTCGTTGTGACTGGCTGCCGCAGACCGAAGTTGGAGCCCATGTTCTCTGATTCTCAGGCGGGCAGTGAGGACTTGCAGTATCTCATTCCGCTGTTCAACTTTGTTGTCGGTGGAGATGGTGACTTGGAATTCAATACATTGAGTTGTGCGCTGGCACCAATACGCTTTGACTACAGCAAGAGTGCATCCGACAGTGAGAAGGAGGCGTCATCGTTTGACGCATTCAAGCGCTTGCGGCTGCTCCTATCCTTGCTGATTGAGCCCTTGGCCACAAAGGTCATGGCAGCAAGCGAGGAGTTTTGCAGGAAGTTGGTGGCAGTCTTGGAGGATGGGCTTGGCCATCCTTACAAGCAGCTCCGAGAAGAAGTGGCCCGGGGTCTTTACTTCATTGTGCAGGCTGCTTCTCACCAGCACAAAGACGTTTCTGAAGGAGCCTTGCAAACCGTCTCAGCGTCGCTGGGCACTTGGTTTGCTTCAGAAGCTCGCAGGCTGACTTTATTGTTGCGGGCGGACAATGCTGCACACACCAATGCTACGGCAGATGATGGTGCAAGGCCAAAGCATGTTGTTGAGAGTTCCGGCTTGTTGTATCTTCTGCTGCATTCATCCTTGAGCCGGATGAGTGCAGACTACCTTCGCAATGCCGCTTCAGATTGGCTGGGATTTGTCGCAGCTGCCGCTGCGCATAGTGACCTGGAGCTTCGTGCCATCGCACCACATGCCATGTCCTTATGTTGTTGCTCTCACCCCCTACCGCCATCACTAGAGCAGCCAACGCTGTGGAGCAGCCTTCCCATGGTGAAAGCCTTGCGACCGCTCATTAGCGAGCAGGCACTTGAAAAGGAATTGGAGAAGGCGTTCGCTGCAGGTTTGAAGCAATCAGTTTTGGCCAACTTCTTCATTCTCCTCACCGGTGAAGCGCGTGAGATCTACGAGGAGCTTCGCTCTGCCGCAGAGCGTGCCCTTGGAGTCTCCAAGCCAGAGATCCGTAGCGCCGCCAGAAGCGCCGTAGCAAGCTTTCTTGCAGTGCAGTGTGAGTCGGAGATTGTCAGCCGACTCAAGGCACTGAAGGCACTGGCAGGCCCGGCACGGGATTCCCAGGCAAAGCCTGTGGAGCCATTCTGCATCGCCGTTAGCACCATGGCCTGTATGCTGCTGACGGCTGCAGATTGCGGTGTGCCAAGGTGGTCGGGCCAGGCGGTGCAAGCGGTAGCTCCATATGGCAAGGTTGGAGTTCATGAAATCGCGCGGAAGGAAGTCCAGTCTGCCATCCAGGCCTTCTTGAAGCTGCAACAGTCCAGCCAGACGTCCTGGACAGAGTGCCAGCTCAAGTTGACCCCGACGCAGCTGGAGCTTTTGAATGACAACAAGGGCAAGCTATCCTATTTCTCATGATGTGCGAAATGATCTGAGTGGTGACTCTTGCAGTTGTACAGCCTGGAGCAGTCACAATTTGTATAGGGTCTGAAATGAGGCATGATCACGAAGATGCTGCAAGTCTGCAAGCCTGGAAATAGGCCTCAGTTGGGCTCTTTTGTCTCGTGCCGTTGCCTGATTTGTGCATTGCACTGGTCTTACAATGCGAGAACGTTTTGGATTGTATGTTGATGTTTGTTCAAGATGCTCAAGCTTGGCACATGGCAGAGCAACAGCTTTGCAATCCGACAGTGGCCCACTTCTACTTGTGCCATCCATTTCCAACTTTGGACATGTACATGTTTGGATTGAACATCAGGGCTGGGGGACAAACTTTGAAGCACACATAAGCTCACCGACCTGACCCGAAGCTTCCTAAATCTACTTGCTGACCTTTCCGCCGTGTATGCCACATGCCTTGGAGGAAGAGGACTGGCCTATTCAATTGACTTCACCTCGCCCCGTTTTTGTTTTGCAAGCAACGGTCTTACAAGTCTTGCTGAAGAGGAAGCCTGTGAATGTCAGTCATTCACAGGCCTACCCAGCCAGGTTGGAATCACAGAGTACCTCTCACCAGAAGTGCAAGGATTCTCAGGCCGGCCTTGGGATGTTTGAGCTTCTCTGTCAGAAAAGTCCCGAGGCAACTTCAAAGAGCGATGGCAGGCCCATGCAGCTTTTCATGCTGGTAAAATCATGCAGACAATGAGGGGCAGTAAAATTCACCACTCCCCACGATCAAAGGTTGAATGCAGTGATTGCACAATATATGATGTTTTCGTAAAGTTGCAACTGACTTGTATGCCGGACTTCAGGACTTCCACGTCTATGAAGTTGACCAGGGAGGCGTGCGGCTCCGA
This sequence comes from Effrenium voratum, assembly GCA_963377175.1. Lineage (NCBI taxonomy): Eukaryota > Dinophyceae > Suessiales > Symbiodiniaceae > Effrenium > Effrenium voratum. The sequence continues at coordinate 144,634 of CAUJNA010000005.1, forward strand.
AAGATAGCCTTCCAGAAGTTAGGAAAAAAGGGGAGGTGCTTGGAATTCAGCTTGCCTAAGGTTGAGCTGCACCTTAGCGAGCTCATCACTCCCGGTGCTGTAGCTGCCGAGCTCAAGAAGAACGCGGAGGAGTTTGGGGCTGAAAGCGCGGATGGTGCGATAGGCCCTCAGCTGGAGTCCCGAATGGCCCAGGCGCAGAGAAGCTCGCAGTGCTCTAGGAGCCTCCTTCACCTTCGAGCCAGACGCTGCAGCTGCCCCGCCCCGAGCACCCGAGCACCCGAGCACCCGAGCACCCGAGCACCCGAGCACCCGAGCACCCGAGCACCCGAGCACCGAGAGTCAAGGCCGAAAGGAATTCCGTTGAGTCCAGTGGACCGAGGAGTTAGATGCAGCACTTGGCCAGGGCAATGCCCAAGAACTGCAAAGCGATGTTGGCATGCTTAGACGTGGCCAAGTCTTAGTAGGGATTTAAGTCTTGGGAACTGGCAGGCTTCCTGCAGAAGCAAACGGTGGCTGAGGCCAGAGTGAGAGGGCACATGCAGTTCTGATTGTGCTGGCAGCAGGCAAGTTCAGACGCCGGTTCCAACCCTAGCTGCCAAGCCTGTGCCAAGCCTGCTGCATGTTGCCAAACTTGGCCCAACAGGTGAGGGAGCTGCTGAAGCACCTGCATTTGCTATAGCCTTAGTTCCGTTCAGTTTCACGGTAGGCCGAACTCAAGTTAGTTTGAGAAGTTGTTTTAGCATATGCGCTGGGTGTTCGACAGTTTCCGCAATTGGTCCGACCAAAAGGTCAGCTGGCCAGTTTGCCAAAGTGAGAGGTTTTGCCTGGAGCCCTCCAACAGAAGACCTTCCTAAGAATGCAGCTGCACACGCACAAAACACAAAACACACAAACACACAAACATAAATACACACCCAGCCCCCCCCCACCCCCCCACCCACCCACCCACCCACCCACCCACCCACACCCACCCACCCACCCACCCACCCACCCACCCACCCACCCACCCACCCACCCACGCACGCACGCACGCACGCACGCACGCAGGCACGCACGCACGCACGCACCCACCCACGCACCCACCCACCCACCCACCCACCCACCCACCCACCCACCCACCCACCCACCCACCCACCCACCCACCCACCCACCCACCCACCCACCCACCCACCCACCCACCCACCACCCCCACCCACCCACCTACCCACCCACCCCCACCCACCCACCCACCCACCCACCCACCCACCCCACCCACCCACCCACCCACCCACCCACCCACCACCCACCCACCCACCCACCCACCACCCACCCACCCACCCACCCACCCACCCACCCACCCACCCACCCACCCACCCACCCACCCACCCACCCACCCACCCACCCACCCACCCACCCACCCCTGCGCGCACGTGCTTGCACACGCGTACACGCAGGCGCACGCATGCACACGCATGCACACGCGCACACGCAGGCGCACACGCGTGTGGTTGCACACACGCATGCGCACACGCATACGCACACGCACACACGCGCAAACGCGCGCAGACACCCACACCCACACACCCACACACACACACACACAGACACACACACACACAGACACACACACACACACCCACACACCCACACACCCAGACACCCAGACACCCACACACCCAGACACCCACACACCCACACACCCACACACCCACACACCCACACACCCACCCACCCCACACCCACCCACCCACCCCCACACCCACCCACCCACCCACCCACCCACCCACCCACCCACCCACCCACCCACCCACCACCCACCCACCCACCCACCCACCCACCCACCCACCACGCACGCACGCACGCGCACTACGCACGCGCGCGCGCACGCGCACGCGCACGCGCACGCGCGCACGCGCACGCGACGCACGCACCGCACGCACCGCACGCATCCGCACGCACCCGCACGCACACGCCCGCCCGCGCCCGCCGCACTCGCCCGCACCCGCCGCAGCCGCTCGCATGCGCCGGCACGCGCGCGCCCGCACGCGCCGCCCGCCCGCAAGCGCGCCCGCCTGCGCGCCCGCCCGCGCGCCAGCACACATGCCGCACACACGCCCGCCCGCGCGCCGCGCACACCCGCATGCCCCGCACGCACGCACGCCCGCCGCCGCACGCACGCCGCACGCACCCCCCGCCCGCCACGCACGCACGCACGCCCGCGCCCGCGCGCCGCCCGCACGCCCGCACGCTCGAGCACCCGCACGCCCGCACGCCCGCCGCCCGCACGCACGCAGCAAGAAAGCAAGCACGCAAGCACACATGCACTCAGGTCAGGTTCTGGCAAGTTCTCAAGTTGGCAAGTTGATTGAGTAGGTCTGGCTACGAGCTGACACGGCCGCGGCATGCCTACTGAAATACGCCGGCTGAAAACGAGTCGTGTGTGTGTGTGTGTGTGGGCGTGCGGGTGCGTGTGCGTGAGCGTGCGGGTGCGTGTGCGTGTGCGAGCGCGCGCGTGCGTGTGCATGTGCAGGTGCGCGTGTGTGCCTTTGGCAGTTGCTTGATGTTTGCCCGGTTTTACTAGCGGCCGTGACTTGCATGGCAACTTCACTTGGCTGGGGTTGGAGCTTGCTGACAACTGTGTTGACCAGCCTGCAACAGTCAAGGTGGACTTCAGCTCAGCAGAAATTGATGGCAAGGAGGCAGCGGATAGCGGAGCAAATGCCTTCTCATTCTGCGCGTGCTAGGCCAGAAAGAAAGCTCATGCAGCAATTCTGAAGCACTTCGGAAGCTTCCTCAACACAGAGACGGCCGAACTCCTACAACCTAGCGTTTCCTTTTGAATGTGCTTGTGTGAGGTTGAGCTACCAGAGGGCGCTCGGATGCTTCGAATTTGGATGCGTGAGGCACGCTCTTAGTTTCTGCGTGTCCATGCAGCTCACTGTTTTCAATGTGTTTTTGTGGTTTGCTTTGCGGTGTCTTAGTCAGTAAATGCGTGAGGGAGAGTCAGACTGAAAGAGAAGAAACAGAAAGAGGAGGCAGAGAGAAGAGATTGAGAGAGAGAGAGAGAGAGAGAGAGAGAGAGCTCATTCTCGCTGACTGGCTGGCTGGCTGGCTGGCTGGCTGGCTGGCTGGCTGGCTGGCTGGCTGGCTGGCTGGCTGGCTGGCTGGCTGGCTGGCTGGCTGGCTGGCTGGTTGGCTGGCCGGCTCACTGGCTGGCTCTTGCGAAAGGGGTTTGGCCCAAACTCCGTCTCTCTCTCCCTCTCTGTCTCTCGCTCTTTGCGAGTGAGCCGGCCAGCCAGCCAGCCAGCGAGTGAGCCAGCCAGTGAGTGAGCCAGCCAGCGAGTGAGCCAGCCAGCCAGCGGAGAGCCAGCCAGCCAGCCAGCGAGAGAGCCAGCCAGCCAGCGAGCCAGCCAGCCAGCCAGCCAGCGAGCGAGCGAGTCAGCCAGCGAGTGAGCCAGCAAGGGAGCCAGCGAGTGCATGATGGAGGCGAGCTTATTGCAATTCAGTTCTGTTCAGTTGCGAAGGGGTGCGTTGGATGGGATGATCCTTGTTTGTCGGCTGCTGGCTCCAGCAGGACCATTTATAATCTGGCCTCCTTGATTTGGAATATTTGGCCGAAGGCCTGGTAAAGTTGCAACTTAGAATTCTCCCGGCGAGGTAAAGCACTGTAAACGTTGCTTGCACTGCCTTGCAGCACTTGCAAAGCACTCTCTCAGCCAACCGGCGTTGCCCCTATACATGTTTGTTTCTCTTCCTGATTTTTGTCGCCTACTCTAGGGTTCCAGCATCACCGTGGCTAGTTGGCTATCGGTAAACCATTTGCAGAGGGCAGACAATGCTGAAGATGAAGCTATGTCTGATCGCGTCAACTTAACATGCAGATCCCGGTCAGTGTTTTTGTTGGGGCAGAAAGCCAGTGTTTGCGTTGTGGCAGTTTGTGCTGGATCTTTCCGTGTGCATCCTGAAGCTTTGGCTCGGCGAAGGCTGAAAGGAAGGCAAAGGCTCCTACCCCTGGCAGTCAGTCTTGCACTCAGCCAGCATTAGCGGCAGTGCTGATGGCCGATTTGCCAGGGCGCAGACCAGCCACCAACTTAGCTAGCAGCTTGCGTGCGTTCTAGCAGCATGCCAGCAGTTTTCATGTTGTTTCTACGGTTGCATTGCCATCCAAGAACAGCATCCCTGTGTCTAGGCGGCGGGAAGGGCAAAGGCAAGGGCAAAGCCAAGAGCAAAGCCAAGGGCAAAGGCGGCAAAGGCGCAGTCAAGCTGAGTTGATGGAGAATCTTGGCATCACCAGCCAGGCAAAGGCAAGGATAAGCAACAAGATGGACAAGAAAAGGTTGAAAGCCTGGGCCTTGCATGTGCCATCGCTCCCGGGCACCAGTTGAGCAAAGAGTGCAATGGAAAACCAGGTGCCTTTGGCACTTTGCGACGGGAGGGCTGGCCAAAGGCCGACCGCACTGATAGAATCTATGGGCCATGAATGAGTTCCAGGACCGCCCGGACTACTTGTATTTCCGCTTGTACAAAGAGACCTGCCCTCACCAAAGACGTTTCGTGGCATGCCGCGGGTCCGGCCAATCTGAGGAACTGCAACACGGGGGAGGCAGTGTCCAGCATTGCCCGCTGCGTGGGTAGATCCGCCAAATGCCCAGGGGTGAGAGGAAGGCATGTGTGCATTGTTGGCGCCCCACGTCCCTGGGGTTGGCACCAGAACTTAGGTCAAGCAGTTTAGTTTTGCAGGGACCAAGGACAAGCGCGTGCGATGCTCAGAATGCTTTGTACAGGATTTCCCAAAGCTCGAGTTCCGAGGCGGTGACAGTGCAGGCCATTTGCGCCAGAGACTCAGCAGCCGTTGCATGGCTTTGCTTTGCTTTACTGGCCTGTGCCTAGCGCAATTCGACTTTGACCAGGCACATCGCTTGCCCGCAGACCAACTGAGACGTACGGTGCTCCACCGGCCAAGGCCTTACAATTCGGCACAGACTGGGAGCCACTGACTGCTTTTGGATGCGGCTGCAAGGTTGTGGGACAAGCGGCTGCGCATCTCCGATCTGGAATATCGTGGCGAACGACTTCGGCTAGGGCAGCTCCGTGCGGGCCACAGCAAAGCTTGCCCGATTGATTGCAGAGACGGGCTTCAAGGTGGAAACCGCTTCAAGGTGGTCCTTCGAAACATTCCCCCGCAGGCCTTCGCTGTGTCACCCACAGAGCATGCTGATTTCAAGAGGAGAGCACTGAAAGCATGGGAACTGCTCAACTCAGGCAGACACGGATGCCAGTGCAGCTTGCGTTCCTGAAGATGGGCCAGAGCACTGCACCTTGGGCCGCAGGCCCAGGAGCATAAGGGAGCAATTGGGAGCTCTGGCTACATTGCAAGCAGCTCTGGCAGAGCTCTGTCAGAAAACAGCTCAAAGTCGAGCTACTTGAGGCCAAGCCTTCAGTGCTGTGAAAGGCAGGCACGAAGAATTTGCGCTAAGCATGTGCAACCAAAGGCCAGTTCACAATGTATGTTCAAGCTGCGGGTGCAGGCGGCTTTCTCAACTACTTTGGGCTTCAGCGTTTTGGCACTCGCGAGGTGAAGACTCACCAAGCGGATGGCTAAGGCTTGAATTCGAGATGAAAGCAGCTACCTCCACAGCCACAATGCAAGACAACCGTGAGCGCTTTTGTTTCAACAGATGAAAAGGTATCACGATTGCTGGTTTGACCTGGAAGCGGACGCCAAAGCTTCCGCACTTGCATGCAGTAAATGACCACAAAGAGATGAATGTTTGCAGGGCTGAGAAGTCAGAACTTCGGTGTGGATCCGAGGTTGGAGCTGCAATCATCGCTGGTAAATGGGAAGAGGCAGTTATTGGGCAGTTGGCTTTGATGCGAATGCGTCTTTGACAAGGCCGTCAACTTGATCCTGGGTGTTTATGTGCTGCCCTAAAGGTGAATTCGTTCACCCTTTATTTTGTTTCGTTTTTTTCACTGATCACATCTTGGCAAGGAGGGCAAAGCCAAGCGGGCAGCTCAGGCAGGGACATGGGTCTTTTTAGGGTGTCTTTTTGGGAAATTCGCCTTGGGTTGATTAAAAGGGGACATCCCAATGTTGAGACAAACCCATGACATCTTCTTGCCGCAGTTGGCGCGCTGTGCTCTTGAGCTGGGAGGAATCAGGCGGTGATCGCCCATCCAAGCTACGACGCACAGATGCAGGATGTGTGGATGCAGGGCAGGCTCGATGCTTGACCCACTTTCCATGTGGCAGTGCACGTGCCACATGTTCTTTTTGCATACCTTCTTGCTTTGCGTCAGATGTTTGTTTGTGGCCAAGTGACGTTGTCTTGAAGAGAGCCAGCTGAAGGGGCATGAACAAACGAATATGCGGCATAGTTGACGGGACAAAGAAACGAGCCAGGAAGCAACACACGGCAAAGTCCAACAATCAGTGGGCACCCAGCGCTTGTGACTTGTGATGTGCCAGAGTTGGTTTGTTGAAGGAGTGAAAACCAGAGTCTTGAACGTGCGCCACGAAGCCAATTTGTTGCAGACAACTGATGCGCTGACGATTTTTCTCGCTTGGCCCTTGGCTTGTATAACTCATAACGCTGTTGCATTGGGCAAAGCTCAGGAGACAGGCGATGCGCAGAAGGCATTGGACGTGATGCCTCGCAGCTGGGTCCCCGGAGCGAGCAAACCGCGCCGGGGATTCCTAGAATTTCAGATTCACCAAGGCCAACACCTGGAGAGATGTCTCTTGGGAGCCCGGGCGCGTGGCTTGCCCTTTGCCGGAGCCTTGGCTGTCTCAAGAGCATCCCCATGGCCCGTTTTGCCAGGCTGAGGCATTGCGACAGCTCCCGCACCAGGCAGAGCTGACCTTATCCCGTTGCCAGAATGGCTCAGCATTCAGCGGCGCTGATTCGGAGCACAGAGCGCAGGTTTTGCTTACAATGTGTCTTAGGTGTCGCTATATGCGCACGCAGCCCAAAGCTTCATATGGAACTCTGTGCTGTCCAGAAGGACTTGGTTTGGACATCGGTGTGTGTGTGTGTGTGTGCCCTGCTCCCTATGGTGCCATGCGTGTCAGGATCCGAGAATTTGGCCGACATCCAGTGGTAGGTTCGCCGTAGTGAACTCTGCAGATTCGTTATCCTGTTGTTCAGGCGACTTGGTTTTCGCCTCACCAAATGCTGAGGCTGGAAACCGTGAATGGGCTTTCCCGTTGAAGCGGTTTGGTAGGGGCACGCACCTGGGCGCAGCTAGTAGAAAAATGAATCAATGAGTAGTGATCGATCAATCTAGCAATCAAGCAAGTAAGTATCAAACAGTTCAAACAAAATACACCAGCAGAGACCCCAAACAGTTGAGGACTGACGGGCAAGCACAAACATGCCAACAGCTTGTGGCTTTCTGCGCTTCAACACGGATGAATCAAAATGATGCAGTCGTGAACCTGGCACGCGTTGCGTTGCTGCACGTGTGTTGCTGGCGTGCTTCGCGCTTCAGCACCGCGCCAGAACTGCGGTTGCGCAAGCGCGCGGTCACATGGGCAGTGCAGACACACATGTCCAATTCAGACACACATGTGTGCCACGTGGACCCCGCATATCACATATGTATGCGACTGAGACAGCGCACGCGGCGCGCGCAGATGCGCGGCACGCGCATAAATGCTGGCAAGCAAACATGTGCTTCTTGGAAAGCACGGGGAACACACATATGCGTTCACCTACGACACACTAATGTGTTCACGTGGAACGCACATGTGTGTTCACTTAAAACACAATAAAACGCGTGTCCAACTCAGACACATGTGTGTACACGTGGAAGACACATGTGTTCACCTGGAACACAATCGCGTGCAATTAAAGCACACATGTGCGCACACGTGGGAAACACATATGCATGCCACTGGAACACAAATATGTGTCCAGGAACACCGCGTGTGCGATAAAGCGCACGTGTTGATACACGTGGAACACACATGTGTGCACACGTGGGCGGACATACATGCTCGCCTGAAGCGCGCACACACGCGCGCACCTCGAAACCAATCATGCGCATTCTGGAGCACATCCATGTGCACACGTGCACACATATGTAGATAGATATATATATATATGTGTGCGCCCGGAACACACACACACGTGCGTTCATCTGAAAAGAAACATGTATTCATCTGAAGCACAAAAACGTTTCCACTTGGAACACACAATAACACACATGTGCGCACACGTGGGCACACAAAAGTGTACACGTGGAACACACATATGCGCACAAAAGAACACACATACATGCGCACACGGAGCAGACTCCTGGAACACAAACACGTGTCCAGTTGGAACGCACATGTCCGCACTCGTGAACCCACAAATGTGTACAGGTGGAGCACACATATGTGCACACGTGAACGCACATACATGTACACGCGGAGCAGGCACACACACGTGTTCATTTGATAACAGTTTGTGTTCTCCTGGAACACATACACGTGTCTGATAGGAGCACACATGTGTGCACACGTGAACACACATAGGTGTACACGTGCAACACACATATGTGTACATGTCAGCACACACACATGTGTACGTGTTAAACACATATATGTGTACACGCGAACACACATATATGCGCACCCGGAACACGTTGGTGCGTGGCTACCGGCCGATGGATTGATTGATTGATTGCCTCTTGCTCGCTTGGCTGGCTGGCTGCCCGAATGATTGGAAACGGCCGACGGGTTGCTTGATTGTTTGCTCAATTGCGATTGACTGACTGACTGATTTGAGTGATTGATGGATCGATAGATCGACAGTTTACTTTGAGGGGTTCTAAATTCATTTGCAGTGACTCGCCTATTGCCAAGCCATAGCCTGGATGACTGACAGGGCTCTCTGGGTGAACGAATTCATTTGTCTCCCTTTGTCCCCTTCATTTGTTTGCCGTTGTCTCCCAGCCTGGATGCCTGGCACGGCTCTCTGGGTGGACGGGTGGACAGGTTCGTTTGTCTCCCTTTGTCTCCCTTCATTTGGACGGATTTATTTGTGCCAGTTGTCTCCCAGCCTGGATGCCTGGCACGGCTTCCTGCATGGGCGGATACTCCGCGAGCACGCATGTGCGTTTGTCGCTCAGAAACACTTGTTTGAGCGCGCGCATGCTTTTGATCTTGCCACAGGCAGCATGCTGTGGATGTGTGTGTGTGTGTGTTCCAGGAACACATGTTTGTTATTAGATGAGCACGCGCGCGCGCGCGTGTGTGTGTGTGTGTGTGTGTGTGTGTGTGTTGCTTCCGATCTCACACGCAGGTCGATGCGGCTGACCGTGTTTGAATGATCGCCGCGGTCAAGAAAATGGAAATTGTTGAAGCAAGCGTGGCTTCTGCACAGCCAAAAGGAGGCCTAGCTCTAGCAGGTGCACGTTTGTATGTTATACGGCCTCTAGGGTTTTCTTCACACACACACACACATATATATATATATATATGTTTTGCGTGTTGTGTGCTTACGATTTGGCAGCCATGTGCAGGGCCGCAACACAAACTTGACGCGCACGGGGTGAACACGTACCGAAACCCCACGCAGGCCACACGAGACACAGTTGGGCAAACGCCCCTGAAAACGCGTAGCATGCCCCGGTGGGGCTTCACCATCACCGCCAGCGGGAAGCTGAACGTGAACTGTGCGAAACTCATTTACATTACAAGGGCTGGGACGGGTGCAGGCCTTTGATGGAGACACCTGCGAGATCTCGGACGGGATTTGGCGCACGTATTGTTTGCCAGTGGCAAAAATGTTTTTCCACGTGTTGCACTTGGAGAGTGAAGTGCAAGGATGTGATGGTCAAGGACTCCAGCAATGCTCCGGATGAGGAGTCCGATGCAGGGCAGACGGCAGGCATAGCCATGCTCAAAGTCGGGCGTCAAAGCATTCAATGGGTTTCGAAGGCATTTGTGACTCAGAGCTTTGGAAGCAGCTGTTGGCAAGATGTGTTGTCAATGCCCTGCCGATCAGAGTCTCCGAGAGCTTTTGCAACCCAGAGCAGCACTGAGAAATGCTTTCTCAGTCGAACATCCAATGAACAGTGACCTCTAAAGGCTCTTCAAGCCAACGTGCTGCAACATTTTTGGCTTGATGCATGCGGCCAATGCAAGCAATTTGGGTCAAGGGGTAGTTTGCCCATGTGCGAGCCCCGTGAAACAGCCAGGCAGATGCCTCGGCTTGAATATGATTTGGCTCGTTGCGTTCAGAGTGGAGGGTCCAAAAGTCACTCCTAGGCAAAAGCTTGTGGCAAGCTTTCGTTGAGGCGGACGGGCAAGAGTAAGCGCAACTTTTATTCACTGTTGACCTGCCACTTCGGCCATTGGTGAGCAGGCATTTGCCAACTATGGCAGCGAAGCCTTCAGTGAATGCCGTCAGCTTCGGGACCCCGCCAGACCCGACAAAAGTGCAGACATATCCAGGTGTCGCGCGCCGTGACCCGCTTGCAGTTTGCAGCCGGGCGACTCGGCCATTCTCTCAATCTGCATGTAAGGCTATCTTCCGCATGAAGCTCTTACTATCTACAGGGAGAAGATCTATGCTGAGCGGAAGGCCAAATAGTGTTCTTGTGACCCGCCCCGTCATGGATTTATGTGAGGCATACCAGACACCATCAGGTGACAAGTGGTTCAAGGAGTGCAATGGCTGGTGCTGCGAAGTTGTTAGCCGATGCCAGAGCTCGCAGTCCTGAGGAGCATCGAGTCAAGAAGCGAGAGATGGAGCGATTAGAGAAGCAGATCAAGGACTTCCGTGAATCTCGGAGGCGAATGGCCCATTGTAAACGCTATCATGTAACAGTCGGTCATCAAAAGCCGGTTTGGCCAGGGAGTTTGCACGAAGCCTGTCGCTGCCAAGTTTGACTGCAAAAGAAAGCCTGGGTTAGCCCGCCAGATTCAAGTTTAATTACAGTTCAGGCCTCTCACCCAAGGTGAGTGGCCCAGAGGGGGATGCCTCCAAAGGAAGCGTGTTCCGACTTCTTCAGCCTAGCAGCTGGCAAGCTGCTAAAGGCACCAAGGGCCACCTGTATAGGGGAGGGCGGTGATGGCAGCGGGGAAAAGGGTTGGGCACAGAGGGGCTCCGTTTTGTCAGTGACTCCTTCCCACCTGGCTCGCACACCTCCGTCCACTGCACCAGGGAATGAAGGGGAGTGAGAAAAGTGCCAGCTGCAGGATGCGGACCTGTCAGAGGAAGATGTGCGGAAGCTTCCAGCAGTGTTGGGGTGCCTAGCTCTCGCTCCGCAAAACCAAGGGCCACGGGTCCCAAGGCGTGCTTTGCAGAATGAAGAAGAAGCAGCAGCTGTGACCTTGGCCGCAAGCTGCTCAGCTTCGGATGCCCATTCAGTTACACGAAGGTCAGCTCTCGGTGACAATGTCCAAGGATGTTGTGCTTCCTCTTCCAGGCTCCGAGGCGCTATGTATGATGGCCAGAGTACATGGCTGAAGAGCCACGTGAGCAGAAGAGGGCGTTGTGAATTACAGTAGAGCGCCCGCTTGCGCAGCTCGTCACTTGCTTTGTGAAAGCGCAGGTGGTGTTCCCGTCCAATTTGACTGGAGTGTACGAGGACCGCGGGCGATCCAGTCCTACGTTTCAGCTTGGCGCGGCACACGTGCCCTCAGGAGCTGTCGCAGCGATTGCTCGGCTTATCGATCTCCGACTTTTCGAACTGCTCCATCGTGCAGTGCGCGACGAGTGAATCAAATTGCACGATCAAATCGCGAGATCGAAATGTCCATGCAATGTCCATGCAATGTCCGCATGTCCATTTGCTTTCAATTTGGTTCCAGGTTGTCAGGCTCGTATAGGGCCTTGGCCGTGAGTGAGGGCCCCAGAGCCATGAGAGTCATTCCCATGCGGTCCTTTCCGAGGCCCAAAGGACTTGACGTGGCGAGCAGTTCCTTCGGACCGGGGGCCGCCTTCGGGCGTGTGTTGGACAAATTGAAACGGGGCGCTGCGTGACTCTGACCTGACATTGCCTGACACTTGCAGGAAAGTCGCTCTTCTAGTTCAGCCGTGCCCTTGAGCAACCAATGCTGCCTTCCTTGTGTATGTTCATAGAGGCATTCAAACGTAGAAAGACTTCTCAGGCTTACGTTTACCTAGCAAGACGTTGTCTCTCTGCATGATTACTTGGCTTGAGTCACAACAGGAAGAAGGTCCGCCGCACTTGCTCTGGAGTTGTAGTTGAAATCCTGTAGTTGGGATATCAGCTGTCGTTTTGGCTGAATCTTCGCCATTGATGAAAGCAAAGCCTCTCCGGCAGAGAATGGGGTGTGGCGGAACGGAGGGAGGGAATGGGGGAGGGAGGGATGGGGAGCAAGCAAGGGAGTTTGGGAGGAAGCGAGCGAGTGTGAGTGGCGGACGGTGTTGCTACGCACACCTGCAACAAATATCAAACAGGGACGGGTTGGCTTCAGGCTGAGCAATCCGGCGCAAGCCGTGCAGTCCGGCCAAGGGCAGAGTCTAGAACCCTGCGCAACTTTTTGCGTTTGATGGCAACAGAGCTTGAAAAGTTGCAACCCTCCGTCCTCATTGCGCCAAAACCAACACGCTGCATCAGCAGGTTTCGAACGATTCAAACCTTTGTCGCGCGTTTCACTTCCATGGTCTTTCTCCCGAACACAAAACAGCGTGAGCACCCGACGCAGCTTGAGGAACTGCTCGAAAAGATTGACTGCGCGTTCAGAATGGGCCGAGGGCCAAGGACCACTTCCTGCGTCATCAAGGAAATTGCGCAAAAAGAGCGCATTGAGAACAGTCAGATGACGAAAGTGACGAAAGCCAAGAGGCTTGGCCGGGCCCATTCCTCGCCTGCAAGTGTGCGAGGCCCGATCTGACCTTGAGCGCGTTGCGCTTCTCTTTTGCGCGTAGCGTGGGAGCAGCTCTGCGGCTTTGTCACAAAAGGTAGGCCCACCGCGCACCAGCTGGAAGCGCTGGAAGCCCTTTCGCCTCTTACCCTTTGTGCCGCCAAGGTCTTGCAAACTGACGTTGCGCTTCTGCTAGCAGAGAGGGAACCTCAGCCGATGGCCAAGAACGCATCTTTCACGCGTCAACTTGGCAGCTTGCCCTCTAGGCAAGTCCCGCAAAGACACCACGCAGGCTGGCAGCAGTGTTTTTGCCGGCATTTGCTTGCAGCACTCAAGCATGTGTTGACCTGCAGTGATTTCAAATGTGCTGGGGCGTTGGGCCTAGCACGGGCCCCCAAAGGAGAAGGGAAAAGGCGTGATGCATCCATGCAACATGACTGGCCACAAGCAGGTGATCCGGGTCAGCCGCGTCCCTATTTGCATGCGATTCAAAAGGTGGCAATTGCCACGCCGGGGTTTCCCCGCAGGTCAGGCGAGGGAGCTGAGGGGGGAGAAAATGAACATCATGCTGAACGTGGGAATGCGGCTCGGTTTTCACCATGCGAATTTGCTTGCAGTTTTCAGCAGCTCAGCTTAGAAGTTTGAGCCCAAGGTGCTGGCTTTCGACTGCGTGCTTCCACCTTCAGCATATTTGCACGGGTCCTGGCTGGCCTTGGCCCAAAAAAAAACGTAGAAACGCCAACACATTCTGGACTGGAACGCTGGCGGAAGCAAACATGTTTGCCAAGCCAGCCAAGCATCGACATCTCGAGTACTGCCCTGCTGACTGTTGCCATGCTTAGCCTCTGGCCAGTAGCCGGAAGATTCGGCAAACGCTTACTTGCCGCTCGCCTCGTTCCAAAACCAAACTTTGGCAGCCAGCCAGATAGACAGTGAGCTAGCCAGACAGTCAGCCAGCCAGCTAATCAGCCAGTCCGTCAGTCATTTGCGAAGTTGTGTGTGGTCGACCCTCAAGCGAGGAACCCGCTGCAGATTTTGAGGCGGTTTGCGTTCTGTGTTACCCGCGGGAAAACAAAAGGATTTGAGCGTTTGTTTTTCTCCATCGGCTAGCCAGCAAACGACGAGCCAGCCATCAAAGTGGGGAGATATATTCCGACGGCCGCTTGCGATCGCCACACTTCAGCCCACGTTCTTGCCCAGGACAATGCTATTGAGGGAGCTCATGAAAAGCTCAACTTCTCACCAATGAGCAGGACCCTCTGAAGCCAATGATGTCAAAACGCCGAGGGTCTCACAAGTGGCAAAGTTGGGTCATGACGTTGGCACTGTTTGGGCGCTGCAGGCAAGGCTCAACAGCGTAGATGCGAACACGCAACAAGCAAGATTTATACTGAAGCACCTGGTATGAAGATGTAGCGAGGACAGCCTTGCATGCTTGCTGTTTATCTTCTTGCTTTAGCAAGTTTAGGGGCAGTAACTTCCCAACCGCTGTGATATATCATTTTTGGGGGGGCAGAAGGAACGAAGCAGCGCACACATTCATGAATGATGCAAGCCAGCCATGACAAGATGCACTTTGTCCTTTCCACATGCGGGGCTCGCCGCGGACGAGTGTGTCATGCAGGCTCTATATTGTCAAGCTGGCATGGTTGCTTGGGAGTGAGTTTGGTACAGGTTGATGCCGAAAAGCGGGCAACAGCGCCCCTGCCTTGCCATGCGTTCCGGCAAACAATTTGTACAGCTGTGTTCAGTCTCGAGGCTTACCGCAGAGTTGCTGCCTCCGTCCATCTCTGTAGTTGCGTATGTGCTTACCTTCAGCCGTCACAATTTCCAGCTGAGGATAGTCAAAGATGCCTGCAGCGAGGTCATCCGCGAGGACCATGAACTGCTGAATGCGCATTTCACCCTTTCGTGCTTTGTCAACTGTTTGACAGGAGCTTGTGGCAGGCAGACGGGCACTTGCGCTATCTGAGTCTTCGTTGAGATCACCCAGCTTGCAGGCATGAAGTCCATCCGGCAAATCGTGCGCGAGGAGTTGGACAGGACAAGCCAGCCTAGTGAGGATGGCGAGGCGGACTCTAGTGCCCGGGCCCTAGTTGACTCATGGGTATTACGGCCATTGCCGTTTGAGCTGCGCATCTATTGCAAGGACACCGACTCAGAAGGCTGGGGCCAGAAGAGTTATTTGTGGCAGGTCAAGCGTGGGTGGGATTAGGCTTAGGCTTTGCCAGGCCCAGCAGGAGAGGATTGGAAGCTGATCATTTGTGTGCGGCATGCTCTCGCCTCAGGGAGCCTGAGACCTTTGCAATCAAGAATGCTGTAAGACTTGGCAAGCTGTCAAGCCTTCTCAGGACCTCAACATGTCCGTGGGCAAGGTTGCCGCACAAGTCGGCCACGCTGTGCATCATGCGGTGACACACTCAAGGCGGAGTGAGCAGACAACATGTCTATGTGGAGCATGTGAGTCAAGAAGAGCAACAACTAGGCAAGCAAATTGTTTCAAGCCAAAGGTGGCGAGATCTCAAAGAGTGGGAAGGGCCGGTGGCTTGGCCAAACATCATGCAAGTTGTTGAGAGCAGCGTTGTTTTTTAGCAGGTCAGGGTCCAAAAAGATCACGCTGAAAGTTGACAGCTCTGCTCTCAGATCCTCGCTCATGCGTTGTCATGAAGGCAATATGACTGGATACCAATAAGTCAACAGCTTGCGTAGAGTCGACCCAGGTGAGGAGCAGCTTTGCAAGCTGGAGGAGGATGCGAAGTCGGAAGGCTTGCTGGCACAAAGCTTAGACGGTTGAGTGGGAGTTGTCTCATTGCTTTTCGCTTTGTTCGTGATGTTTGCTCATGTATGTTGGTTGTCAGGAGATGTTCGGCTGTGTGTGTGGCCCAGGCCGAGAGCATCCAGGACGCAGGCCACACTGAGGCGCGGATATCATTTCTGATCTTGGTCTTGCTGTTGCAAGCGCAACGACGGCGTTACAAGACGGACAAGGCCAAAGAAGCAAGCGGGCCAAGCAAATGATGTAGGTGATCAAGGTACGCAGCCATTAGTAGGCATTTGCCAAATCCAAGAACAGCTGGTAATGCAGGCAGATCCTTACAGGGGATACACCAGACTGAAAAACAACACGCCTGGGATAGAAATCGACCACGTGTGAGAGGCACCTGTTGCTTGTGGGATGCGCAGCACAAATTAGTTGGATTCAAGCGATTTGGGAAAATGGGTTGGTTGTTCCAAGCAGCAACGCATCAGACCCAGTCAGCCGAGAGAGACCCCCATTGGCGCAGGTTGAAACAAACGACAGATTAGGCGGCGCTGTGGTGGCATAGGCAACACCAAGAAGCTGCTGGCACAATCAGGGCATCAATTTCTCACATATCCGGCCAAGCAAACGCCTTGTGCACCTCATGCTTTTCACGCATTGCATGTGTTGTATTCTTGTTTCGCGACTTGGGAAGGTGGCGCCTGGCACAACCACAGTCCTGGCCATTGGACCTGCTAAAGAGAGGCGTAAGCCTCAGACGAGGTTTCACCCCGCGCCTGGCCTTCGAGGCAGTTGGAACCCATCACTGGGCACCTCAAAGCACTGCCGGACTGACGCAGTTTGCGAATCCGTGTTATCACGTTAAGAGGTTTGCGTGAAGCATGTTGAGTGTTGCTGCGCCTTCGAGGATCGAGCTCAACAGCTGGAACGGCACAACAAGAAGCTCCTGGAACGTGCGGTGCGCCGGGCACGCTTGTGCTGGTTTAGAGCAGCGGTTTCGTTGTGCAGGAGCGACTGCAGAAAGAATTGGACAACGAGAAGAGGAGATGTTCCCTGCCATGAAACTGTTGCCCCAAACTCCCTACATGCGGCAGGAAACACAAAACAACGGTGAAGCAGTGCAAGCCCTAGCTTAGAAACATATTGCACGTAAACTGCCACTGGATCCAGGCTGTGGGCTCACCGCCAAGTTCTCTGAAGAATGATGGATGCATGTTGGTTAGAAATTGCGAAATGGATTGAACCGTATGGAGATAACTGTGTATGTGTGAATTGATCTGGTTATCACGAAAGCTAGCTTTAGCTAGCTGAAGTTTCTCCTTGCGTAAGCAAGGT
This sequence comes from Effrenium voratum, assembly GCA_963377175.1. Classification (NCBI taxonomy): domain Eukaryota; class Dinophyceae; order Suessiales; family Symbiodiniaceae; genus Effrenium; species Effrenium voratum. The sequence goes on from CAUJNA010000005.1 coordinate 161,535, forward strand.
AAGGGGCTCAAATGCCGAAAGATTGATTTTTTCAATTATTTGAGCCGAAAAGATTGAACAACATCAATTATTTAGACCCCCCCCCCCCTCCCCCCCTCCCCCCGGTCTCAGGCTCGATTCCTCCCTGGTCCATCCCCCCCCCCCGGGCAAGTGGCTCAGTGTTCAGCAGTCTCGGTTTGCCCGTTTTGGACTTGGTGCTACGAACTTTTACATGTTCCACCGATTCAGCTTGTTCATTTGAGACCTCAGTCTTCTCGGTAAACCACCTCGCAAGAATCTTTGCACACGCAGCATGCAGAACCCAGAGGTGCTTTAAGACAGCTTCTGACGCCTCTCGTTGTTTTCATTATTCAAGGTTTGCCACGCCACCATGCGCGTTTGCGTGTCTCATCCTACGAATCTTGCCAGGCCTCTCGTTGTACACAAGCTACCTATGAATCCACTCTGTCACCGACCCATCTCATGCAACAACTGCTAGCTTTCGTTCACCCGCTCCTCAAGTTTATTTACATTGGATGAATAACAAAATTCGGATTTGGAAATTATTTGGGTTTTGTTTAATATGTGGGAGTCGTTCTAAAGGTCCTTGTAAGGAGTTTAGTATTCGGTGACCATCGGTGTTGGTTGAGGTAGCTCCGCGAAAGATTCGCGATGGAGTTGCGAAAGTAACTTTTTTTCTCGCGAAAGTTTTGCGTAACTGTATCTGGTTAATCAATGATATGTGGAACCGTTCATCTTTTCTGCTGAGCCTTCCTTCTATTCTGATTAAAACACTTTGTTGATGTTGCGCAAATTAAGCCTGGTGAGGCTACAGTTTGATACCCTGGTTGGCTGGTTAGTGCTCCAAGCCTGTGTATGTGTGTCTGTGGGTGTTAGTCGGTGGCTTTCCGCTCTGAAACGTGGGTGATTTTTCGCGAAAGTTCCGCGAAAGATCCACGAAAGCCCGCGCGAAAGCGCAGGCTTCGATTGCAAGGGGAGGTATAGTCTGAGCGCCGATCTAGTCAGTATACTAGCTTGGTACTGGAAATCTGCGACTTCAAGCTGGAGCTGCACGGCGAACGAAAAGCTGCGACTTTCCAGCCGGCGCATGTCATGTACTACCCCTGTGATGAATTGTTGCGACTTTACAGCTGGAGTTGGGAAATCGTCATTTCGCTTGCAACGCTGGCACTTAAAAGCTGCGATTCTCCGACTCGAGAAATGAAAGGAGCACGGCGATGAATCCGCGAAAGATTCGCGAAAGTAACTTTTATATTCGCGAAGAATGGCCGTTTCGAGACAAAGGAATTTAGATCAACCACCATGTGTATATATTATTGAAGGAAGAAAAAATGGATAAGAATAATAGGGTACATGGTTGATGAAAAAGATAGATTTTATTTAATATAATAGGTTTGTTTGATTATAATATTTTATGATATTTTTTTTGATTGGATGAATATATATTTGGAATTATGTTTCGGAATTAATGTGATTCGAATTTATATATATAATTTCTATTTCTTGTTTATAAGATTTTTCGTTTACATTTAAATTAAATTATATATTTTGTTTATTTATTTATTTAAATTGATATTGAAGATATAATAAATAAGAAGGTTGATAATTATGTATTTTAAAATAATGTATTAATTGATATAATAAATAGATATATTTGTATAAATATGATTGTATATTTTTAAGATTTTAGGTATAGATGGTTGGTTTAGTATTTGGAATTTTATATTTAAATGGGATGATATATAATTTTCCTATTGTTAAAATTTAGATATGTTTAGTGTTTATTTTCTTTTTTTTATGGTATATAAATATAAATAGATTATACACATTTTTTTTTTTATAGATTGAATCACGATTTTTATTTATATATATGATATTTTTATTTATTAATTTCCAAATAGGATTTATGAATATTATAATGATGGGAATTTTATAAATAATTTAATCATTTTTTATGGTTGGCATTGAATATAGCATTTACATTTTTTTTTTATATTTTAGGAACAATATAGGAATTATTTATAGTAATAAATTAATATGTCGAAAATAAATATATGTATGATGATTTATGGAATTGACATATGGTTTAAAACATTGATTATTTGGTTTGAGATTATATGGGTGGATTGGATATTAAGGGAACATGATTCTTTCGATTTGATGTTCGTATAATGGATGAAAAAGATATTTTATATCTTGGAACCCAATTTATAACCCGAATCTTGTTTGAATTATAGAGAAATCATTATTTGATATATGAAAGGCATCGGGAGACGATATTTGACTATATATATAAATGATTTTGGAGGAATACTCTAAGGAAAATGGATTAGATTCTTTGGTTTTGCTCTCGATGATTGTTTCGATTGTTTTTTAGATATGACGATATTTTTTACGATTGTTGTACTTAGCTTGTTTTTGGTAGAGTTGTTATTCCTTGAATTACGAGGAATTTGTGTTTTTTGGATCGAGATTCTCGGCCATTTTTCTGTGTTTGGTTTGTGTTGGGTTATGGAGGGGGTAAAATTATATTTCCCGATTCTATTTTGTTATTGGTATTTTCGAATATCTCGATTTAATAATTTGCATTGAATTGCCAATTATATCCTAAGATATTGAACTAAGATATATTTTCTTTTTCTATATTTTAAATAAATTCCCAATGGTATTATAAAAAAATATAATATATTATTAAAAGAAAAACAAAACAGAAATATAATTTTTAACTAATTTAAAAATATATTTTGTTAATCGAAAATATAATAAAATATTGCCATTACACGTTTTAATTAAATATAACAAACATAGAAAATATATTAAATCATTTTTTTTAATATAATAAAAAACAATATTATTATTTAAATATATATATATATATAATCATAATTTTAAAACATTATATCGTAAAATTATTTAAATATATATATATATAATTTAATTTATTATAATTTAATATAATTACAGAAATTATTAAGTATTATAATATTATAATATATATATAAATAATAAATGTAATTTTATCAATTAATAGTTATTAAATTATAATAAATATTTAAAACAAATTAATATTAAAATTGAAATTATTATATTTTATTAAATTAAATTATATTATTAATATATATAAATATCAATATTTATTATATGTTTTAATTTCATTTATTTAAATTTATTATATATAAAAATAATCAATAATTATTTATATTTATAAAATATATATATATAGTAATAATTATTAAAACCATATAATATATATTATTTATATATTATATTTATTATATATATAAAATTAATATATATTATTTAAATATTGTTAAGAGAAAAATAATCTATAACATAGATATAGTATATTTATTATTATAATTTCTTAATTATATCGTACCAAAAGCAGGCTAAGCAGGTTATAAGAGGAAGAAAAGGGAGATACCATAATCATCTTATAGGATTTCCATTAAACGGCTATTAAAAGATAGCCGGAAAAAGCACGACGAGATATTTACAAATTCTTTTGCCCAACGACAAGATTACGATCCTTCATTGTTTCCAACAACGAGATTCTTAATTAATAATACCAATCGTAACGAGATATTCTCAGAATAACTCGTCCAACCCTACCTTCGAAAACGAAAAAGCTCTCCAAATTAGGCCTAACACCAACCCCCTCAAAAAATCAATTCGGAGAACTATTCCCAAAATTTACTCTCCACTTTTAAAAAATTAATACCAAACCCAAATTAAAGAAATTTCGGATTCTAATAAGCAAAAGTAATCTAATATTATCAATCAAGAATTTCATCGCTAAAAACAAGCAAAAACAACAATCTCATCACTAAACAAAAGAATTTACAAATATCTCACCGCCTACCTATCCTAAAACCGAAATGCCTCACTAACTATATCTCCCAATATCCATCCAATAAAATCCTCCCTATAAAAATGGTTGTGGAATGTCCATGTTTTTTCCTCCTTTTCATTATCTCAAAAATTGAATTTTCGACGAAATAATCATAATAATATTTCGAACAATATATAATATCTATTTTTTTATATTCGAATCCTATATCCTTTTTAATTTTTTATTAATAACACCCAAAACAAAATCATAAAAAATTACCTCAATATTACCCCAAACCATCCCAAAACCTATCTAAACTAAATCCCAAAACTTTCAACCCCAACAATATACAATATTCTTTTCAATATTCCCACCATCCCATAAAAAACAATCTAAGCAAAAAAAACAAAACAAAACAATAATTCGTCTACCATAATAAAATATAAAATCTATCAAATATATACATATATATACCAGAGAGAACCCGTTAATTCCATCAACAACAATACCAACAAACAAATCAAAGAGGAAAAAAACAAAGAGAGAGAGAAAAAAGAGAACAAAGAAGAGACAAAAGGAAAGAAAAAAAGGTTAAACAAAAAAGAGAAAAAACAATGAGAAAAATAAAGGAAAAAAAACGCGAGCCAAAATAAAGAGAAAAAATAAAAAGAGAGAAAGAGAAAAAGAGAGAGAGAGAGGAAAGAAAAAAGAAGAAAGAGAGAGAAAGAGAGAGAAAGAGAGAAAAAGAGAGAGAGTGAGATCCATAGCAGGAAGAATTGTTGTTAGCGGAGATGCCCGAGGTGGAGCAAATGGTCCCCAATGGTCGGCCCCGGGAAAGACCAGCCGAGCCCCAACAGGACCTAGGCAAGCTGTCCCTCATCCTGTGGGCGATACAGTGGCACCAGGGAAAGAGAGAAAGAGAAGAGAAAGAGAGACATGTTTTTTTCTCTCTCTCCCTCTCAGAGAGGAAAGGAAAAAGAAAGAGAGGGAAAGAAAGAGAAAGAGAGAGAGAGAGAGAGAAAAGAGAGAGAAAGAGAGAGAAAGAGAAAGAGAGAGAGAGAGAAGGAGGCAGGCAAGCGAGCAAGAACAATGGTAGAAACAATCAGAAACGAAAAGAAAAACAGAACGAAAGGAAGCAAGCGGAGCTTGAAAGGGGGAAGATACGGCATGCGGCAACGCGGAAGTGTGCTATCTCTGTGAAGCGACCCGCAGAAACAAGCGCAGACAGACAGAAAGATAAAGACAGAGACAGATATAGACGACATTACCAAATAGATAGACGCGGACACGCGGAAATAGACAGAGAGACACAAAAAGACGCAAAGAAATAGAGACGAACGACAGACACGGACACATAGAGACAAACAGAGATAAACCGAGACAACCCGGACAGACAGATAGAGACAGAGAGGCGCAAACACCAAAAAGAAACAGATTGGGATACACAGAGATGCACAAAGATGGACAGAGAAAGACAGAGATTACGAAATAGATAGATACGGACACATGGAAACACACTGGGAGACACAGAGAGAGGCAAAGATACGGAGACACCCGGCACGAAATTTTCGAGAAATTTCGACTCGGACAGGTCCCCAAATTTCCCCGAAATTTGGCCCGGTAATTTTTTCGGAAAGCCGCCAAATTCTGAAGACATTTGCGGGGGTAACGTCCGGAAACCTAAGAGCCGCGTCGCCGGAAGCGACCTAAAACTCGGGAAAATTTGACCGGGTTATGCCGCGGGAACTCTAAGCAAAGTTGTTAAGAACCCCTCCGAAATCTCGGCAGATTTCGGGGCCTTCCGTGCCGCGCGAAGAGGCGGGAGCTTGTGCCGCGGACAAAAGACCGGGACAAGCATAGCCGCTCGCCGCAAGCACTACGATTCCCGGGAGTGCACGGGAAATGCGACCTCGAGGCCGTACCGGTTTATAGGAGAAAATATATAAGCAAACTAAAATATAATATAAAATTATCAATCATTTTCATTTGTTCCACATCATATAAACATTATAACATGCTTTTTCTTTAGAATAAATTTCTACTATTTCTACAAATACCTCAAGACCGCCCCACCACCCCGGAGCCTATCTAAACTAAAATCCCAAAACTTAAACCATACACCTACATCAAACCACCCCAAAACCTCCAAAACCTTTCCCCTAACCAAAATTAAACCATCCCAAAACCTCCGTTACCTTAAGCCTTTCACCTAACCTACCCTCCAAAACCTTCCTTAAACCTTACACCTACCTACCTAATACCTATTACCAAACCTCCATTAAACCTTTCCAGGCCAACACCAAACCACCCCAAAATCTCCGGAACCTTCCGTAAACCTTAAATCTAATCTACACCAAACCACCCCGGAATCTCCACAATCTACCTCTTAGACTAAAACCCTTTAATTTTAAATTATTAGGGAACAAATATAGGCTCAATGGAATTTTCGCAGAATCCTAATAAAATAAAATATAAATATTGTAAAATCCCTAATAAAACCCTACTAACCCTCGTTAAACCGTGCCTCAAGGCCGCCCGGACCACCCCAGAACCCATCTAAATTAAGACCCCAAAGCCTTCACTTGTTAGGAAACCTTAAATCTATCCATTACCAAACCACCCCGAAACTTCCGAACCTTACACCTAACCTACACCACCCCGGAACCTCCGGAATTTTCCTTACACCTAGCCTACTACACCATACCACCCGGAACCTCCGGAACCTTCCTTAAACCTTACACTAGCCTATGCCAAACCACCCCGGAACCTCCGGCACCTTCCTTGAATCTTACACCCCGGCTTCGCAAATCCATGCACGACCAATCTAGCAGGTCACGGCCTTATCCGAATCGCATTTCAGTGGCAGATTTGCATTTTCAAATCACGGCTAGGCCGACTCCAAGTCCGCAACCACGCCTTGAGTTTTTAGAGACCAGGCCTTCCAGTACCGGAAAATTGGCCAACAAACACTTAGACTAGCCCGTTCGCAGCAGAGGATAAGCCACCTTGCAGACCTTTGCTGCGCAATCTTGCGCCAACCTTTCATAGGGTGCAAAGCACAGGGGATAGCACCGTCCGCCCAGAGCACTGCCCTAGACGACGGGATGTTCTGGAAGAAGAAGGTTGACTGCCGCTGGCGTCCCGTTTCGGCAGTCACCCTTCTTCTTCCGGAGTTTCCGGCTGCTCCTATATATAGGGCGCCCCGTTTCGGCAGTCAACCTTCTTCCGTTCTTCCAGACCTTCCGGTCGCTCCTATATATATATAGAGCGCCTCGTTTCGGCGGTCAACCTTCTTCTTCCGTTCCTGGCGTCCCGTTTCGGCAGTCACCCTTCTTCTTCCGGAGTTTCCGGTCGCTCCTATATATAAAGCGCCGCGTTTCGGCGGTCAACCTTCTTCTTCCGTTCCTGGCGTCCCGTTTCGGCAGTCACCCTTCTTCTTCCGGAGTTTCCGGTTGCTCCTATATATAGGGCGCCCCGTTTCGGCAGTCGACCTTCTTCCGTTCTTCCAGACCTTCCGGTCGCTCCTATATATAAAAGCGCCTCGTTTCGGCGGTCAACCTTCTTCTTCCGTTCCTGGCGTCCCGTTTCGGCAGTCACCCTTCTTCTTCCGGAGTTTCCGGTTGCTCCTATATATAGGGCGCCCCGTTTCGGCGGACGACCTTCTTCCGTTCTTCCAGACCTTCCGGTCGCTCCTATATATAAAAGCGCCTCGTTTCGGCGGTCAACCTTCTTCTTCCGTTCCTGGCGTCCCGTTTCGGCAGTCACCCTTCTTCTTCCGGAGTTTCCGGTTGCTCCTATATATAGGGCGCCCCGTTTCGGCAGTCAGCCTTCTTCGTCCGGAGCTTCCGGTCGCTCCTATATATAGGGCGCCTCGTTTTGGCAGTCAACCTTCTTCTTCCGTTCCTGACGTCCCGTTGCTCCTATATATAGGGCGCCCCGTTTCGGTAGTCAACCTTCTTCTTCCGGAGCTTCCGGTCGCTCCTAAATTTAGAGCGCCCCGTTTCGGCAGTCAACCTTCTTCTTCGCGAGCTTCTGAGGACCAACTCCATTCCATGCATTTCATGCGGGCCTTTACGAAGGATCGTGATGCAGAAGGTGCGATTGTCCGGGGCTTTGGCACGTGCTCGACATTGAATGAAAATCCTCTCCTCCTCACCCATGACAGCAATTTGCGGGAGGGCGTACTCCAAAAGGAACAGGACAATGTGCAACGGCACTGTAGCAAGCATCCCAGCAAGCGTTTGTGTGAGCGCTTGCTCAACCTCACTCCTGCCGTCGCCGGAAAAGCGCAGAACGCGCAGTCGCCGGCGGCTGACAAATTGATTGCGCGGGATAATGTCAAATTTGCAATCCGTGGCTCAAATCTGGATGTCTGGCCATTTGGCTGCTTCTGCCTCACCAGGACGCCGCTTTTCCAGGCTTTTGTTTGATGGGCTTGCTCCCGCCTGAAGGGGAACAATTCATTGGGTCAAGGGCGACCCAACTCCTTTGCTTGAAAATGCTCGTCCCATCGTTATGTTGTGGGACTCACGTGGCGAAAGGCTGTGTTAAATGCACTCTGGGCAGAATACCACTCAACCCGCTTATATCCGCCGACCCCTTGTAAGGGCGCGGCGCATGTAAAGGGTGTAACCTCCGAAAACGTCTGCGCGGCCGTGCCAGTGGGCAACATTCTGCTTCCGTGGCGAGACCGTGGCGAGAACGTGACGAACCCGTGCGCAGAACAGAGGTACCCTTCGCGATTCTCCGTCTTGACTTCACTTCTGAGTGTGTCCATTTTAACTAGCTGTGGGCTTGTGTGTTGCGGGTCCTTGTGGCCGGTTTGCCCGATTTCGATCGCAAACTCCTGAACCAAAATCAGGAGAATTTGGGCGGTCTGATTTTGATCGCAAAACTCCTAGCCAAATCAATGCATTGTTGCTCATGCGTGAGATGACGACGGCGATGATGATGATGATCATGATGAAGCCGGGTGTCATGATGATGACGATGGATGACGGTGAGGATGTAGATGAAAATGATTCTGACGACGATGATGATGATGATGACGATGATGCTGAGAGATGATCATGATGATTATGATGAAGGTGATGGATGGATGACGATGAAGAGTATGACGTGTCGCTACGCATCCCCAGCATCTCCAGCAGCAATGATGATAACCATCACTACGCATCCCTAGAATCTCCAGCAGCAGTGCCCTGCGCATCCCCAGCATCTCCAGCAGCGATGATTAGGATGATGACAATCATCACTACGCATCCCCGGCATCTCCAACTGTGCCTAACGCCACTATTGAAATGTATATAGTAAGACTTAAGAATACGAATGTGAGAATATGAATAAAGTAAGAATACGAAGGCGATAATCATCACTACGTGTGCAAGCATCTCCAGCAGCAATCCTGATGATGAGGATGACCATCACTACGCATCTCAGCATCTCCAGTAGCAACGACGATAAATCTTCATGATGATGATAACCATCGCTACGCATCCCCAGCATCTCCAGCAGCAATGATGATAACCATCACGACGGCATCTATCGTTGTAGAATCCTCTGCATTATCAATGCTGCCTCATAAGAGATAGATGATCATGATGATGATGATGATGGATGGTTCCGGATGAGGAGGAGGATGTATCGCTACGCACGCCCAGTATCTCTTGCAGGAACGATGCCGAGCATGAAAGATGGGGTCGATAAGTATTAGTTGCCATATAATTGGCTTGCGCCATGTCTGCCACTGCAAAGATTTGGGTTGCCAATTTCGACTGCAAAACCCCTAACCAAAATCAGTGCATTGTTGCTCATGTGTGAGCTGATGATGATGATGATGACGACGATGATGATGATGATGCTGATTTTGATTACTACAAGATCCGTGGCCAAAATCAGTGCATTGTTGCTCATGTGTGAGATGATGATGATGATGAGGATGCTGATTTCGATTACAAAATCCCTGGCCAAAATCAGTGCATGAGATGATGATGCGGATGATGATGATGATGCTGATGATGATGATGCTGATTTTGACTTCTACAAAACCCGTGGCCAAAATCAGTACATTGTTGCTCATGTGTGAGGTGACTATGATGATGATGATGATGATGATGATGATGATGATGATGATTTCGATTACAAAACCCCTGGCCAAAATCAGTGCATGAGAGGATGATGATGATGATGATGATGATGATGATGGATGATCATGATGATGATGAAGATGATGATGGATAACGATGAGGAGGATGATGATGATGTTCTCGGAGGTCTATTTTGCGTGGCAGGCGCAGCACGTTGGCAACCTAAGGGGCAGATTTCGTGGCACACGGGCGCATCATGTGAGTACAGATTTCGTGGCAGGCGCAGCACTTTCGCAAGGTCAGGTGATAAATAGATATATAGTTAGATAGATAGATAGATCAAATAGGAAGAGGGAGAGAGTGAGAAAGAGAAAGAGACAGAGAAAGAGAAATACAAAGAAAGAAAGAAAGAAAAAGGAAAGAAAGAAGGAAAGAAAGGAAAACAAGAAAGAAAAAAAGAAAGAAAGAAAGAACGAAAGGAAGGAAAGGAAGAAAGAAAGAAATAAAGAAAGAAAGAATGAACGAAAGAAAGAAAGAAAGAGAAAGAAAGATAAATACAGAAATAAAGAAATAAAGAAATAAAGAAATAAAGAAATAATAAAGAGGGAATAAATAAAGAGATAGAAAAAGAAAAAAGAAAAGAAAGAAAAAGAAAGAAATAAAAGAAAAAAATAATTAAAGAAAGAAACAAGAAAAAAAAAAACAGAGACAAAGAAAGAGCGAAACCCACACAAAAAACAAGCCAAGCTCTTCCTATAGGCACTCTTCTCGCTTTAGAAACTTCCGTCCACCGGCTTCGCCTCTACTGGCACAAGAAACATGACATGACATTGCATAACTTCAAAGAGGCATAGCCGGCTAGAGGCCGCAGGCCCAGAAAATTTTGCTCCAAACGAGATTTGACGAAGTGTTGCGTGCGCGATTCTTGCCGGATGCCCGAGATGCCCAAGATCATGCCATCTTCAGCCCGATTTGCGGCTTACTGCTGTGGCAGGAACTCCTACCCATTTGGTTTACCAAGGTCATCTCGAGACATGCTCGCCGGCCCAGATGTTCTTATGCTCAAAGCGCCCAGTTCAGGGTTGGTAGAAATCCGAAGACATTGAGACAAAACAATTGAAAGTCTCCCTTCCAAGCATCTTGCTTTCCACCTTCTTGAAAGCGGTACGCGTTTCAGCAAGATGCAATCTTTGCCGCACTACTGCTCTTTAATTGGACAATGTCTATAGTTGCCATTCTGATGCGCACCCATTGGTCGCAAGCTTTACTCCCTACAAAGTCGGGAGGCTTAGACCTTTTGAGTGTTCGCACTGAGGTTGGAGTGGAGAATGTTCATCTTGCGAATCGGTCGCTCAAGGTGCAAGTGTTTGTGCGCCATCCTTGATCTTTACCCATCGATCAAATCCCACGCTGTCAGGCATACCCTTCGCTTTCTGCCTCAAGATTCTTCATCTTGTCAGCTCCAGAGAGCTGCTGTGCTGGTAAACTGCAATCTTGGATCAAACCGCCGTGGCCTGCAAGCCGATGCGCTTGTGATGGCAACTCCCGTCGTTTCCCAAGATGTTTTGGATGTTGCGGCCACTTCAAACCCTGAATAATGCGCCTTGCGCAGGACATTCTGGCGGCCGCCCAGCATGAACACCATCATGGGAAATTGCGGCATCGCTGCATTGCTCAAAACATTCATTGTGAGCCTCTTTTTTGCGAGAGCGATGCTAGAAAAGACACCTGGTTCGCTCTACGCATGGTGGATGAGAAGGGTACCGAAAGCCTTGGAATTGTTTGGAACAAAGTTGCAATCCGGGTGCGTTTTGATTTGCAACACCATCTGGCTTGCAGGCACCAAATGAACGTGGCGGCCAGAGAACATTGGTTTTCACACTGCGATCCTTCACACCCTCTCTTGTACATCTATTGTGTGGACGCTGGCTCCGGCAGGCGCTGCGCTTGTATTCTGCCTTGTGCTTCATGGTTACACGCCATGGGTTCGGGATTGTTGTTTTGGTTGGTTGCTTAGGCGTGGAGCAGGAAAACGCAATCTCTGCGCTCAAAGCGGAGCTGGGCTGTGGGCAGGCGAGATGTTGTCCACGGACTCTGTCTTCTGGTTGTTGCTCGATTTCAATCTCGTGTCGCGCGGCACTGGAACATATCTCAAACAAGACTATCTCCAACACGTTCAAAACGAGCCAAGCAATTTTGCGAAAGAAGAAGAAGTCGAAGTTTCGAGCTTTTCGTGGACGAAATATTTGCAAAAGTGGCTCGTGATCAATTGGCCTTGTTGAGAAGAAGAGTGCCTTTTTTGGGCAGTGCCAATTGGTCGGACATGTGCCGGCAAAGCTGCAGCCAGCATGTTGAGTTGCTTCTGAAGCGTTGCTTTTCACATGTGTTTTTGCACCTTCTTGTCACATTCACCCGGCCCTTTTCACGACTGTTCCGGAAAGAAGTCCTGAACTAGTCAGCTGCGACTGCCTGGCTTGTGCGACGTATTTACAGCCCTATGCAATCAAAAAAAGAGCAGCTACCACATCTGTACAAGTGGTGAAACCTGCGTTGCATGATGGTTTAACCAGTGCACGGCAGTGTTTCCCGGAGCAGCACGCCTAATCGATTCTATTCCGTATCTTGACTCCTTCGACCCCCACGCGGAAGAAAAGACGCCTCTGGATTGCCAATCGAGCAAGGTGCCACTTGCACTCGCTGTTGGTGCGGCAGAATGTCGTGGCGCGCGTCACGGGCAAGCATCTTGGTGACAAGCACGTCGATCGCAGTGCCCCCAAAGAAAAGGCCCAGGGCAATCCAGCCAATCGGCTGCATCACGATATTCAGAACATTTCCATCCAAGCCTCCCGCTTCAAAGCTAGCACCGATGCTATTGGTTAGCGAAAAGCTTCGAAGGGCAAACTTGTCTGCCATAGAGTAATCGGCTGTCAAAAGGAAGCTACATAGCATGATGCAACCCGAAGAAAGCATCACCATGGAACGCTTGATCAGGCTCATCGCGTTCCAGTCAGAAACTTTCCGAAGGGATTCAACAAAGGCTAGTTCTCTTTTAGTCAACTCTGCCACTGCTGCATGCTCAGGTCGGAACCGCTTCAGTTCATCCCCACATTGGTCCACGACCCTCATTATTCGATATGTAAAGTAAAACATAGCTAGCGCTTGCACTACAGCGGCAGCCAGGGTCACAGAACTTGATACAATGCTCATTAAGCCAGTTGAGCCACTCTCGTAAGTCAGCAATGCGCCAACAAGGACTTGAGGTACGACGCTGACGAGAATTACAGGACTTGTCCCAATCAGCATCGGCGGAATTCGCAGACCTAAAATGCCACAGAGAACGCTTGTCGGCCAGTCCGGTCCAGCGACTAGTATGGCAACTTTGTCGCTTTTCATGCCATTCTGCTTTAAGATCTGCTCCATGGCTCTGATGGGCACCTTGTCAACGCCCACAAATTGTTGCACCTTTACACTCTTGCCCATGGCAAAGCCCATGGAGTACTGCAACAAGCAAGCGATCATCTTGGCAACCGAACTCACCACTGCCGCAGCCACCACACCCACTTCGAAGCCCACGGAGTTCTGAGACTGGGCGCCCAAAACCACACCAGCAAAAAGATACACAGCGCTGCCGGGAACAATGGGGCAAAGAAACATAGACAGACCCACGCCCAGGATCATCAAGCTCAATACTGGGAAGGACAAGTTTGCGGCTGATAAGATCTCATTTAGCCATGAAAAGAAGACATACGTGAACTTCATACCAAGCAATAAGGACACACCCAGCATTCCAAGGCGGTTCACTTTGAAGAAAATACTGCACCAATTCCAGGCTCTCATGTCGTTGACGATGCACTGCCCCTCCGTTGTAAATTTGCCTTTGGAGGGTGGTGGATGTTTTGTGCACCTGCGGATCTTCTCGCGAATCATGTCCAAGAGGGCCATCACTGGTATACAGACATTAAGGCAAGCAACCGCAACGGCTTTCACCCAGTCCGACTTCAGTATACCAGAAAGAATTTGCGCCAGTGCGTCTCTCTGTGACACTGCCTGCAGCCGGTCACGGCCGAACTCTAGCAGCATGAAACCAACAATGGCAGCTGCTGATGCCGCACCTAAAGCAAGCAGGCCCGAGCTGACTGTCACGTTTGCACCAGATACATACTGCGCGCTGTACATGATGCCCAGCATGAGAACAACCAATGCAAAACTGGTCTTGAGAACTTTTTTCACATGCTTTGCTTCATGCTCGCTTGCATCTTCACAGTCCTCACGCTTCATGCTTGCTGCAGCTTGCCCAAAGACCCAGCTAAACCCAGCTACAATCACATTGCAAATTGCTAGGGCGCAAGGACTGGCCCACTGGAGAAACCAAACTGTTTCTGCCTTTTTGCAAGCCAAGGAAACCGCAGCTGCTTCTGCGGTTGAGCTAGTGTTGATGAGGCTCTCGTTGCACTCTGCTGTGTAGTTCACCTCGAGGGACTTGTACACAGCCAGATTCTGCTCTGCAAGCCATGTTCTCGTGCTCTCACGCCAAGAGCGTTCCTCCATGACCTGCCAGGCTGCCCATGCAGCAATCACAATAAGAGCGCTCAAAATGAAACTCGTCGCGATGCCGTTGAAGAAATGCTGACCTGTCATTGTACCCACCTTGAAGCAACGTGCGCGCAACAAGGCTACCATGACAATGGCCAAGGCAAAACAAACAAGGCCACTAAGCCAGGGATAGCTGATGCACTTCAAGGATGATGCTGCCAGACAGAAGCCAGCTAGAAGAATGCCTATCATCACTTGCACCAGCGGTCCTCTTCGATGGACATCAATCACAAAAGCAAACGCCGCCATGACAGCGCACAATGCCGCCAGCCCATTGCCAGCCATATCCATGTTCTCCTTCGTGGCAAGTTCCGCAACTGTCACGACAAAGCCCATGCTGGAAAACAGGGCCATGGCTAGTGCTTCTGGCAGAACTATGCACAAAAGCGCGGAAACCACCACCCGCCAGGACGGAGTTTCATCCTGAAATTCGGTTCTCGACATGGCACTCTTTGGCCACACCGCTTCAAACATTCACATGCTGCCCAGGTCCGTTTGAGCCTCGCTGGCAGAAAATTCCCTCAGGAAGCTGAAGCAGAATTTAAGGCGAATGTAAGTCGAATGTTCAATGCTTGGACCTTGCGGCGCCTCCCTGCACCAGAGCTCTGAGGCTTCCAACCCTCGCCATCGGACCTCAGTTCACACCTATTCTCTTAGGTGTCGAAACGGATTTCTATTTTCAAAGGCGCAAGAGCCACCCTGTCCCCGGCGACACATACACCACACGCGCACACAATGAAAGGCTTCTGTTTTGGCCATAGCGCCGGACATTGCTCGGAGCTGTGCTTGCTTTCTTGGGCTCGTGGTGAAACGTTGCAGCAACTGGCCAACTCGGTCGAGCTCACCACAACAATGAGACCGTCTTCTGTCTCAACTTCAGTTGAGACTTCCATGCTTGGAAACAAATCCTAAGCAACGGACGCTCAAGAACTGTTAGTAGCTCAAAGTCAGCTTCTCTTTTCAAGCTCTGCAAGTACATGTGCTGCGCCTCTGCTTCGCGCAGGTTGACGATGTCTCTCCTTTGCGTTTGCAAGTCCCATTCAAATAAATGTTGAGCGCTCCTTGGTGACATCTGCTTTGGTGCCACAGCTGTTGTGCCAGCATTCATTGAGTGTCCCTGTGCCGCCCCCACTGCTTCAGAACTCCTGGAAACAACAAAAATCATGTCGTCTGGCAAGAGCTCTGCCACAAAGGTGGCAATCTTTAGGCGGGATTGGGAGAGAACGGCGGCAACTGCGACGGCAAGAGTCTTCTTCGAAGCGGAGTCCCCGCTCTTTTGAACAACAAATGGTTCTACTACAATAATGTCGCCCACCTGAACTTCTGTTCGAAAAGCTGTCCCAGAACCCACCACCTCATCGCCCGAGATGGAAATCTTTCCAGTGCCAGCAGTGACAGAAACGGTGCCCATGTCCAAAATGTGTGGAAGACTTCCTTCCCCTGACCATTTGCACATCTCGAACAAAGCCTTTTCTGCTTGCGGCCGCAAAGTGCTGGCATCATACTCAGCACCAAACTGCTGAGTATCAACGTCAGGGTCCATCACGTACTTGCGATGAATCACTGCTGACATGTCTTCCAAGACTCTCTGCAAGGACGCGTGAATGCTCATGATGCACTGGTTCATCTTCACACATTTGGCTCTCACATCGCGGAGAGCGGCTGTGCAACCGTAGAGTTCAACTTTTGCCAAGTCCTCCTTGACCACAAGCGCGCCCTTGGTAAGATCGTCAACCTCAGTGGAGTGATTCTCAACCAAGCAAGCCGACACATGGGTTCAAAAAGCAATATCCATGTATACACAGGTATAATATACATATATATGTATATGTATTTACATTTACGCGAGAGAGAGAGAGAGGCAAAGAGAGAGAGAGAGAGGCAAAGAGAGAGAGAGAGAGAGAGAGAGAGAGAGAGAGGGAGGTGTGTGTGTGTGTTGTGTCTGCAATCATCCCTGCAGCGGCCGAGCTGCGGAAGCACACTTTGTGCCATCGTGGCTTTTTCGCTTTGTGCAGGAATTCTGCAGCATCACTGAGCTGGGTGTTTAGGGTTGGTTTTGCGTGGGTGTAGGGTGGCTTGGGTCGGTTTAGGTTCCGTTTACGGTTGTTCATTAGGGTGGGAATAGGATGGGCTTAACTTGGTTTACGGTTGATCAGGTTGGGAGCTGGGTAGATTGGTTTAAGATCCGTTTGAGGTTTGTTCAAGATTGGTTTTGGTGTTGAGGCGTATTTGGAGTTGTTTTGAGGTTGCTTCAGGATCGTCTGAAGGAAAGGTTTAGGGGATGCTTGAAGCTTGGACTTAGGGTTCTGTTTGGGTTGGGTGGATTTAGGGCGGTAACTGGATGCATAGCTTTAAGCTTGGAAAACAAGCGGTTGTAGTGTTGACAGGGCTTGGTTTGGGGTAGCTTTTCCGTGCATCAGAAGCGCACCTTAAGGTGGGAAATTCTGGTGCACTTCAGAATTGTTTACGCACAGGGGTATCAGGTGGGTTTAGGATTGGTTTCGCGGGCTGGGGTTGGGCGTGTTTGCAGTAGAGTTGGTGGTGGGTTTGTTTGGGCAGCTGCTACCCGCCCCACCTGGGCCTGTGGAGCTATGAGGTACCAGTCCGATTCCAGCAGGGGTCATCCTGTCTTTTTTGTTTGCAGAAGTAGTAGCGCTTTGTTTCAAGTTGGACACTCAGAAAACGCCTGTCCTGCGCTGGTTCGAATTGGCTTCGTTGCTCACAGTTGCTATGGCAACTTGAAGCTGATCACGCAAGAATGTATTCTATGTTATGGTTGTCTTTGCATAAGGGTTTGAGAGCGAACCACGCACAAACAAGAATTGCCTTCCCCGCCGCTGCCAACCTTCAAAATGGCCCAAATCCTTAAGCCTTTCGCCATAACTCGGCCAAACAATGCCAAAACAAAATCCTGAAAACGTCCCTGTCATTGCAACCAACGTGTGCTGACATGCGGGCTGCAGCCAAGTGACCGTGATGGATCCCGTCCTTCCGTGATCGACTTTGTCAAAGATACGCTTGACAAGCAGTCTGTGCAGACCAGCTTCATCCAGAAACTTCTCAAGCAAATGCCTGGCCAGCAAAACAAAACATTCAGCATGCATGCGGCCCCTAAGCTTTCAATAATTCTGAAACCCTGCGAGTTCAAAAGCAAACCAACTGCTTATTTGGGCCGAGACACTGAATATGCTGCGTCTCTTCATCCTCCAAGGACGGAGAGGATCCCGCCTTCTCCCCAAAATGCTCCGCCCTCAACTTGCCCATCCGAGGGTTCATCTTCAGGCCCGTGGCCTTCTCCACCAAGGAGGAGGGCAGCAGCTGGTCGCCCAGCTCCTGGCTGCACGCCTCCTGCAGGTTCTTCATGGCCGCCAGGAAGGCGATCAGCTCCCCCCGCTGCGTGTCCAAGTCGTCGCGGGCCTGCAGGCCCAGGGCGCTCTCGCACAGCACCCCGATCACCATGTTCATCAAGCCCAGGCCCAGCGCAATGGCAACCAGCAATAAAACCACCAGGTTCAGTACATCCTCACCCATAGGGGACCATAGGGGACCCTAGAGACCTGGAAACTAATGCAACTAAAGGTGATCACCTTTCGGGGCCATGACTGAAAATAGACCAACAAGGGGAAACCAAAATGCGAAAAGGTCGATTCGCTTTGTGCAAGTGAGCATCGTTTCTGGACTGGTGCAAGACTTCGTCCCAGTGATCGAAAGTCGTGACCTGCCATCCGGTGAGAAGTGCACTTCTCAAGTCACCAAAATATAGCTTCATTGCTGAGCCTTCCTCGGCATCGTCCCCTATCATTGATACCGCGTAAATGGAGAAAGCATACAACACCAGCAGCACCAAAACCAGTGCCCAGAATACTTGGCGCCACGTCTCAATGAGTGCAAACACCATCTTTTGCAGTTGGGGAAATAATTTGAAAATCCTCAGGAGCTTGGCTAATCTAAATAAACGAAAGGCTCTGAGCACCGACAATGCTGAGGTGTCAAGATTCAATGCACCTGCATTCCTGAGTTGCACAATGATGAGTGAATCCAACAATGACAGCGCGATGATGGCAAAGTCAAACAAGACTGAGAATTCCCTCAAGCTGCGACACATAGCGGAGACAGTGCTACCAACACCACCAA
Source organism: Effrenium voratum (assembly GCA_963377175.1). Taxonomy (NCBI): domain Eukaryota; class Dinophyceae; order Suessiales; family Symbiodiniaceae; genus Effrenium; species Effrenium voratum. The sequence goes on from CAUJNA010000005.1 coordinate 180,180, forward strand.
TAGGACATGGAGGCACAACGTAGAACCTGATCCGCGACTTTAGCTTGAAGAAGCGGGTTACCTTTCTGTTGGCTTGCTCAAAGAAGTTCAAGTCGGTGTCTGTCTCTTCGGACTGGTAGACGTAGTTTAAGTTGGCAGCCAAAACTCCACGCAGAACAAACTCAACAGTGAAAATCATTGTAAAACCCAAATCAATCCAATAAATGGCAGTGTTGTCATCATCTTGTGTGGCCTGAATGCCCACAAACGCGCCGTTTATGACAATGAGGCTGCCAAAGAGAACGTCAACGGGCATCAGCAGCTGCTGCTCCTCAGCATCCAAATTGAATTGGTTGGCTGTCTCTTCCATCTTCCTCACATCCAGTGATGACTGTGTAGAGTCTGTCTTTAATGCTGGAGGTGCCCATTTCACATCATTGTTCAGGCGCAGCAACGTGTAAGACTTCTCTGCACGAGTGTATAAGACACTCAGAGCATCATACGCAAAAGCACACAGACTTTTGCCATTGCGCTCCACTTTGGTCATGGACGCCTCCAGCTGTCGCAGGCTGATGCAGAAGAACAACAGGTCCACTGGCCGAAGCGATGTCGAAGCTTTATTCTTCTTGACACTGTTTGCAACACTTCGCGCAAAATAAGACTGCAGCTCGATGATGCCGATTGCTTCAATGACCCCGTCAATCTCCACGTCGCCATTTTCTTCGAAAGCGGCGACGAGCACATCAAAGTCCCCGGTGGAAAGATCCAGGATGCGATTCAATGCCTTCACATTTGGGTCCTGTAAGGCTTCAAAAAACTCGCTCTTTGCAATGAAGCGATGATTCTTCAACAAATGTGTTCCGTGCTTTGATATCTGCTGGCGAAAAAGTTCCAGAGCTTCCTGCTGAGCAACAAGTTTCTCAGCCCCAATCATGCGCACTTGACGGGATTCCAGCTTGAAAGCCGTGTTGCACAAAATTCCGACCACCAGGTTCATCAGGCCGAGTCCTGTCATGAATGCGCACAGCAACAAGACCACTGCCATTGCAATCCCATGAGCCCCGCCCAGCTGAAAAGCAGCGGTCCGCACAAACACCACCCAGCCGTCAAAGGTTGTAATTCGCACCAGGGTCCACATAGCCGTAGGGAGCGAGGTGAACGCAGAAAGAGTCGCTTCGCTGGCCGTCTCATCCCATTGCGACATTCGCACCAGCAGGACCCCGAAAATGAATATGGTAAGCCCCAAAAGCAAAACCGCCCAGAACAAGGTTTGCAGTGAGCTCAAGATCCCCTCCACCAGCATTGCGAGCTGTCGAAATGCCCGCAGCAGCCGAACCATCTTCACAAGCTTCAGCAACCTGTAGAGTCGCGCCAGCGAATAAACACCGCCACTGCCCATACCACCTAGCACCCATGTATCCACAACACTTGTGGACACGACCACGACGTCAAATTGCAGCCAGCTGTCAGTGAGAAGCAATACTCCAAACTGGCGGCATCCACTAATGGCTGCCCGAAGCAGAATTTCCACAATGAAGGCGATGAGGAATGAGTTGTCAAGCACCTGCCAAACCAGGTCACCGCCACACTGGCAATCTGTCTGCACACCCATTGATACAGCGTTGGCGAAGACAACCAAGCCGAAAAATGCATCGAAACTTGCCCACTTCTTGGCCTTCTTTAGCTCGTCTGTGACTGTGCGCATCAATTGAATCTCATCTGGAGGAAGTTCAAAAATTGTTGTGGCTTGCACCCTTGGACGCAGTGCGAAATGCCGCCAGCGGTACACGGCTCCCCCAATCATAGCATCAGCAGCCTTGTCACCAGGACCACTGAAATATGCAAACACCTTGGCAGGAACGGGAATCTGTAGAACATCAGCGGCAATTTTTGCTTCCACCTTGCCATCAATGTCAATTGTGATGGTGTGCTGCGCAAGAAGAAATCTCACACGGACAGATTGGTGGAGAGGAATGGGCGATGTAGAACATTTGGCACGGAAGGACCCTTGGCGCAAATAAAACACCAGCTGCGAAGAACCAGGTGCAATGCAAATTCGTGGGACTTGGCTTCCCACGGACCCACCGATTGCGAAGTGTGCAATCCCTCTGCGATCCTTTGGCTTGTGATGCAGAATCAAGTCAAAAGATACGTCGAAATTGTTCGAAGCATCCAGCTTCTTGGCTACAAGGCCTCGCTGGCATGATTGCATTATCGATCGGATTGTGGTGAAAGACGTTGCCCCAGGAACCGCCGACAAAGGATCTTGTTCACCCACCTTGTCGCCTCCATCTGCCAGGCCTTCTGCATCCATGGGCACAGGCTCATCTGCATCATCAAGTAATGTCCGGTCAAAATCCGCATCGTCTTGCATTCCATCCTCCTTGAAGTCAAAGTATGCTGCCGCATTCGAGTCAGTGAGTGTCCTCTCAATGGATTGGCCAACCTCGCGCTCATCCACAAGACTGGCAAAGGGCCTCTCCATGGCAGTTCGAGATTATTGCTACATCAGCTGGAGCAAAATGTTGCCCACACTAAACCGTCGACTGCGCATGTCAACCCAAGGCTGTGTTGTGCAGCGCTTTCCGTGCCTTCATGCCGTTCACAACTTCCCCCGCCGTATACATGCCAGTACAAGGCAGCCCAGAACGAT
>CAUJNA010000005.1:187811-203271 GCA_963377175.1 Effrenium voratum
TGGAGGCCACCGCATCTGGCATGCCATAAACAGTGTGGACAGGCGGCCCGGTAGGAACACCAGGCTTTGCGAGCGCAAAGCCAACGCGTTGCTTTTCCCAGTCGTAGACTGAGTAATACTTTCGCAGCATTGGCTCGCCCAGGATGAAGGCACTGGAGCCAAGAGCAGGCGTTGGATCCACCGGCAGCAGAGAAGCCCGGCACACCGTGTGTTCTTCCTTCTGCTTGGTGACAATCTTCATAGGTGCAGCTCTAGAATACTCGCGGCCGCCCAAGCTTATGCGCACACCACCTTCTAGTTCAAAAGCCAATTCAGGCCCAGTCACATCTTGGCAATTCAGATTTGCTTCTTTGGTCTCTGGCACTTTGCGTGCCAACAGACGGTGCAACTGCTGCGCAATCTGCCGAGGCGCGCCCAACAATGAGGTGCCAGTGTCTGCAATGGCAACACATGATCCATCTGAGCAATGTGGCAATTCAACACCATCAACTGAAACTCGAATGATTTTGACCTGCCAGAATCCTTTATGCGGGTCATGTACTGGTGCCCATTGTAGTGCCGAATTCATGTGACGCACATCATGACCTCCGAAGCAGATCTCGCTTGGAACCGCATCATCCTCTGAAATGAAGTACCCGAATTGTGGTGTAAACCGTGGGCCATTCATCCGTGCCATTTGCTCAAAAACACTGAACCTAGGATCCACGGCCAAAGATGCAAGGCCCAAACCCATGACACCATCAAACCCGAAGTTCTTGAATGGCTCTTCTGTCATCTGGTGGGCTGTCACCAACCTGGCCGTTGCGCAGCCAGGCGCCTTCTCTCCCTGAGACTCTCGAAAGCAGATCACTTCCTCCACGAAGCTTCCAAGAATTTCACCAGTCCCAAAACTCACTGACACTTCATCACGCTCTGTATCCGGACCTACTTCCTGCCCCGTGTGATCAATCAGCTTTGCGGATTTGGAGACACTTTCATTGTATTTGCGATGCACCTGGCAAGCTTCCGATTGGCACATTGATGATGGCAAAAAGAAGTGGCCTGACCCGGTGTCAAAAACAACGGAAAACGCCTGTGGCTGCGGAAATCCGACGAAGACCTGGCCAAAGTATGCCGTCTTGTACGCAACAACTTGCTCATTGCGGTGAATCGGCACGTACTGCTTGTCCAAGGGTATGATGACCAAGGCGTCATTGCTGTGACCAGCAACGACCCCCAGCAAGCATGCAATGCTGCAAAGGAATGCTTGACGGTGCCTCACAGACTGAATGCACACCATACTGCACAGAATATGTAGGTTGCGCCGTCAAGGCCAATGGAATTCAATACCTGGAGATGGAATGGAACTGAGGGGTTTCAGTATCTGAGCTGAAGCATCTATGCTTGAGCAGAAGCCTGCAAACAAACAAAGATAGAACTAAATCCAGATCACGCCAAATCCATACAATGAATGCCCAGTATGTACTGTTGCGCAGGGTTGAAACACAAGTTTTGTCCTGCAACGGAATTGTTTGGCCGCACAGCAAGCAACAACGGATGAGCAACAACAATTCGCCCTGCCCAAACTGAAGGAAGGAAGGAAGGAAGGAAGGAAGGAAGGAAGGAAGGAAGGAAGGAAGGAAGGAAGGAAGGAAGGAAGGAAGGAAGGAAGGAAGGAGGGCTAACGTCCGTGTTGGCCCACTCGAACCGCCACAGCCAAAAGACAAAAAAGTACAACAGAGTCAGCGCCTGCCCTTGCGATGCTGCCAAACACTTCTTGCCTTGCACACGGGGCTGCTTGCCCATCAGGGTGCAAACGCTCTGCAGTTGGAGAAAGGCGACGGGACAAATTGTATGACGCTGGATCTTTGCTTGCGACAAAGTCAAAGTGTTGCAGTTTGTGTGCTGCAAGCTCGTGCAGTGCTGTTGGCTTGTTTGCCGAGAGGAAATGTGCGAAACGGTGTAGCTGCCGCTTTGAAAATGTTGTTGCGTGCCGATGCGGCCGCTCGCAGCCAATCGCAGCCACTCTGCACTTAGGCAACTCGACGCGGATGTTGGAAGGAAATCGCATTTCTTTGGAGACTGTCTGCAGGATGCGCATGCTTCCAGGCTCGGGTAGCTCTGGTGCAAACAGGCTTGCTTTCGGTCGCATGCAGTGGGCTGTTGGGGCCTTGGGCGAGGCGTGGCGCGAGCCCGTTGCCACAGCCCCTTCCAGGCGCGGCTGAGCAGCCACTTCGCCGTGCTGCGGGCGTGTCGCGTTTCTCCCGCGTAGCCTGGACGGCAAAACGTCTGCAATCGCTCGGCGCAAACTAGTCGAAACAAAATACCGGTTTTGGATCACTTGGCTGCTGCTGGAGAACTGCGTCGTCTCAAAAAGCACATGCTGGACCTGTTTCGGGCCACTCCTGGCGCCAATGGTCGTCAGCGTGTGGGCTAGGACACGGCAACACGGGGCATTTTGCTCAAGTTGATTTCCTCTGCAGCGCCGCATCGCGTTCCCCGGCAAAGCGACCGGTGAGCGCTGGGTGTATGATACGGAGGGCATAACTGGACTGCGGCGACGTGCAGTACAACAACGGCTACTGCAGGTCAGGAAGGGTCAAAAGGACTCGCAGAAGGCTTTGTTGCGCACTGCGTCAAGCTGGGCCCGCACATATGCATCTCCGCCCCTATGGGACACATCTGCTGCACTTATGTCCGCAAGGCTGCGTTCCACACCCGTGTCAAGCACAAGCTTTCTGCGTCGGAGCTCCGGCTGTAGGGCGACGAGCGCATTCGCAAACTTGTTCCCCACCAGCACGCACCTGGCAGGTCACGGCGCCTGCTTGAGCCTTCCCGCGACTCTTTCAAGAATTGGAGGACCTGTCGTCATCCAGCACTCATCGCAAGATTTCCCTTGTCTACCCTGAAGCGTCGGCTCTTTGACGCGTTTCTTTATGGGCTTCCAGCCAGACAGGTCTCGCTGAAGCACCGCCGCGCTCTCACCATCTGGTTGTGCCAGAAAATGACGCCGCCAGAGGGCGCTGTCCAGTTAGCACGTCTCAGTCGGCGGGAACCGAATGGAGCATGGGTGCCTGAGCACCGTCTCTACATCCAAAACATCAATAGCCGTAACTCTATTTGCCCCGTCAAGCTGATTGAGCAGAAGTGCTGGGGGGCTGGCGGCCCGCTGTTCCAGAGCACGTTGGTCCGGGTCAATCAAGGCAAGGCGGTTGCAACACAGGCACGCTCCTGGCAACACAGCCTTGCGAACTGCTGTTGGGCCACGTCCGACATATAGGGCAAGAGATGCGTTGCTAGTGGCCGCCTGCGTGCCGGGCACCTCCGCCATGGGCGTATCATCGCCAAGAACTGGAGAGGAACGCACAGCTGCTGCCGGCTGCTTACGTCCGCATGTGGTATGGGTCCCCGTCACCTTTTGCGTGGCTTGCAAGCGGAAAGTGGGGAGCAAGGCGACCCGCTAGCCATGCATCAAGCGCTTGCCGCCCTTCAGCTGGAGCTGCTCCGCCCGGAGGAGCGCTCCCTTGCCTTTTTGGATGGCTTGCGCTTGACGGCGCAGCCTGATCGCAAACAACCGTTGTTTCAGGCTGCGCCCCGGCGCTTGTATGAACGTGCCCGCATTTCCCTTCACCGCGCAAAAGTCCGGGTGTGGAACGCAGCCGCAGTTGAGGTGCCAGGCCTTGTGGAAATAAGTGCAGCAGATGTGTGGCAGCAGAGCAGGGGATAACTGTCCTCGGCGCCCCTTTGAGTGGAGATGCCGAACTTGACGCAGTGCGTGCCAGGAGGCGGTTCAACCACGTAGTCAAATGACAGGGCAGTTGAGGTTCCCGCGGGGTGACCAATACCCTCGACAGCAGGTCGTGGTAAAAGGGGGTTGTAAGGTAAATGATCTGCGTCGTCTCACGACTCGATGCGACCGCGGAATACGAGCCCTTTTGCTTTGCTTCACAGCTGTGTTTGGATGTATGCCTCGATTCTATTATCAAGGTCTTGAGCCAAATGCATTCGCATGTACATGTCGGCTGCACACAAAACACAATCCCCAAAAAGGTTTAGGACCTTAAACAAGGGGAAGTAACAGGGTGACCCTCAGAACCTGCCCTTAGGATGTTTTAGCCTGCGGCTTGGAGATTCTTAGCATCCCGTCGGGAACCAATCACGAACGCATGCCGACACGCATGCACGCATGGCTTCTCTTTTCCTCAATTCAGTGAAACGTCTCTGCACGAGTTTGGCCAGGTTCTGTAAACTTAACATGAAATGAGAATGCTACAGGTCTCTTACCGGACCTCATGTGCAATGGTGCACATGCAGCAAGCTATCTATAAGGTACTTGTACGGATCCATAGCAGTCTGCAGAAAACGAATATCCATGACGAGCATAGTCCATCACCAATTTTTAACCAGTAATAATTGTAGCATCGTATAATCGTTGACCACCATATATCTGGCATCTCCAGAATAGTAGTCACCGATTGACGATACTGTACGGAAACAAAGAAAACATTTTGCGGTGATAAATGCAAGTCTCATGCAAATACTTCTGGTTTGCCCAGTGTACCGTGCACGACGAGTACCACCAGGGCTGGCCATGATATCATTCACGATGAGTATCACGATCCCGTTTTGCATATAATTGCAAATTGCAGTTGATCCCCCATGTAGAAGAAATCGTTGAGAAAATGTTTGATCACCAGTGCGATGCTTCTGCGACGGCCTTTCTACTCGCCCTCCATCGGAACCTCTCTATCAGAGATTGTGGTGTCTCCTCGGTCCGATTGGTCTTCTCGATAAAGCGCGAGGGCAGATGTATATTGCGTGAATAGCACCATTGGATAAGAGGTGTGTCTACCTCCTTGACGCTTTGAATGCAAATGATGGCGCCAAGCTCAAGTTTCAGGAACTTGCGTCCAATGTTCACATCTGTTCGTCATGTAATTGCAGTTGAGGCCGGCGGAAAATTGTGTCGCTGATGAAGGCAATGTCCTTCTGATGGCTGACACCTCTGAACTGCTCTGCTTTATTGCAGGCGGTCCGGTATATGATGTATAGCCCTCTGAGCTTCAGGAACCAAAAGAACATTTCTTCGTCCCTGTGACTTGCGCTCTTGAACCTCACATTCCTGAACTTAGGAGCGGCAGTGACCTCTTCATAGGTTGGCGGGATTAGAATATTCGATTCATCAACATCTTTGAAGATCCAATCGTCCCTCCCGCTGATCAAGATGTAGGGACAGTATAGTCCGCCTTCTTTGCCAGGCTCCTTGACCACATCTGCCTCGTTGTTGGCGAATACCTTCCATACTTTGAAAAGTACGATGCCAATGAATCCAGAGAGGTATGATGCCTTGCCGGCTTCGTCAACGCAGATGGCCTTGACTTGCAAGAGATGAACTGCGTCCGCATCCTCCTCTGGGTTGTCGGGACAAACTCCCGCATCTTCATCGTCGATGTCCGTCCCGATATCCGACGGGATGTACGATCTGCCTACAGATCATTCCTCACTCATCTCCTGGGTGTCGGGTCGTTCTTCTTCGGCGACGAATCGCTCAGCATCTTCTTTTGCTTCGCGCTGAGCTTGTTTCACTTCCTCCGTCACATTGGTGGTGTCGGACGGTTTGGGCTCGTCGTTGTCCACATGGATCACGAACTTGCCGGTGGAAATGAACTCACATTCGCATGCCGTGCAGTAGCAAAATCCCTTGGAACAATGATAGCGCACGCTGGGCATACTCTGTTGGAAATGCTTGATGGGTCGTCCTCGCGGTAGACGATGAATCTGCTGAGCAAATCCCGGATCTCTACCAACGATTTGTCCAAGGCTTCGGGCACTCCGACGTTGACGCACGCATCGACGACCATCTTCCTCAGGATGTCGGCATCCGCTGAATCTTCATCGTCCAGGAAATTGTTGAGGTTTCCAAGAAAGTCCGCCGGGGTCACGCCCACAGCGTCCTTGAATCCTAGACAGATCTCGCTCTCGACTGCGCGAGAGTAGGCCCGCTTGACCTCTTTCACAGGTCCTTTCTTCGTGGGCTTGAATCTCCCAGATTGCCCTTATCTCTTTGAAGGGAATGGTCTCGAAGGAAACGATCGTTCCTCCCGATGTGACCCCTGACTGGAGCACGGACAACTTCCTTGTCAGCTAGTAGATAGGAACGATACCTCTCAAAATGAAACCTTCCAGGGCTGATGGCTTTGTCACGTGAAAAGCTCCGCCCAAGCGATGAGACATGTTCGGGAACAAGATGTTGCAAAGTTCAGCAGGACGAGCGAATCCGAAATCCGAATGCCCTGATGATGCTCGAATGCACCATGGTTGCCACATGTTGCCACCATCCGCCATGCTCGCGACGAATCTTGCACCGATCCTGTCGCGATTCAGGATGTGGTCGATATTCACCCATCCTCCGCCATTGCAAGGAATTGTGCTCCCACTTTTGGCCGATTTGGTGTCGTTGGATTTTCACCAGTGCTTTCGACGTGTGGAACAATTCTTGGTGGTGAGTGTTGTATCCAAACGCTGTGTACTCGCCATACGGCCAATAGGGAAAACTTGTGTCTCTGTTCTGCATGTTCATGACCTCCAAGTGTAATGGTCATACACGAATATCCTTGTACGCCTTCGCAAATAGCCTCATCACCGGGCTGAGGAATCACAGGGAGGCTTGCTCCACCGAACGAATCGAGCATGCGTTGTACTCCTTCATGGTTCCGCTCACGTAGTTGGACTTGTGGAACTCCTCTCTCGGATCGAAGATCGGATCGAAGATCGGCTCCTCCGCCGCTTCCGGTTGATGCGGTTTGTCATGAGGTTCGCTGGACATCGGATCCATTTCTTCATCAGCTTCAACTTCAGGAGCCTCCATTTCGATGTCTTCATCGGATGAGGGATGCCCTTCTGGAAGAAACAGCATTGTGATCTTGCCACGCGCCGACTCAGACTCAATTGCTCTTGCGGTGTCTTTGCAATTCCTTTCGTGGGATTCTTTCCCGCACTTCATGCAAATCTGCAGTTCGCCAGCGCGATCGCAAAGATCCTCAAACATGCGCAACGATTCTGCTCGTCTTGAGGCGATGTCCTCGACTCTCGACTGTTTGGCTTCAGGCTCCTCGGCATCATCGGGTTCACGACCACCATCGGACTCGCCTGCTTTCCTCTTTCTGACCTGAGGAACCGGATTCGAGTACTCCAGTCTGTCCATGATGTCCCTGACGGTCCTGCTGGGTACTTGACTGCGCCGCTTCTTTTCCTGTTAAGGCCCGTCATGTGGGAGGTCATGTTTTCCCTGACGAACTTCAGGAACGTGGCTTGGAGCATTGGTCGGTATTGGCAAACGTTCCCCCACTTTGGCAACTCCTTCTCGAAGTAGGATATGACGTCGAAGAACCCGAGAACGGTCTCCAGTCCATCTCCCAACTTCTCCTCATTGTCGGTGGAGAAAACACGATATGCCTGCTCTTGACCCGTGAACCAACGCATCCACGAGGCGTATACAGCATTGCCATAGTTGCGCCATACACGGAATTTGGTCCTCTGCTCCTTCGTTCCATCGGAATGGGTGGCGATGTACGACAACTTGTCAACCCACAGTTGCTTCCCATTGCTACTGCGGAAGTAGTCGGCGAAAGAGTCCTTATCAAGCGTGATGCCACCGATTTGCGATAGCTCCTTCGCGAACTTCTTGTTGAACAGATTCACGATGAGGTGTTGCACGAAAGTTTCCAGGCCCCCATCGAAAGCGCCCTCAAGCTCGTTGATGTCACCGAGCACCAGGCTGCATTCAGCAAAGAATCTTTTCATGATGTTGGGGCGGTCCGCCCCTTTGTACATGGTGTTCTGCTTGATCAGCCCGTTCGTGTGGCAGTTGGTGCATGTATTCGCATTGTACTGATGATCGGCCGTGGATTGAGCTCCTTCTGCGTGACATTGCGCGCAGAGTAAATCCACTTCGTTCGCACGTCGTCGCCATCCTCCCTACCGAACGCCTTGCCTTCTCCTCGCTGCTCCTCATGATATTGCTTCTGTTTGTTGAAGTGAGGAGCGAAGTCCGGCTTGTAGCGCTAGCGGACATTTCCGCCTGTTGCGCCTTGAGGCACATTGAATTGCAGCGGGGACACGCCCACACATGCATCTTCCAGGTCGGAAACCGTTTGTGCATCCAGCGTGAGCACATCCATGATCATCTCGACGATCTTTTGCAACACGTAGAAGAGCTTGGAGTCTCCGGTACAGCTATAGTTGCTATCCGTCAATCCAGATACTTGCTTCCACATGAGATCATTGCCGGTGACCACGACGCCCGCGTTCGCGCACATCTCCATCACTTTCGTTGCGGTGAGCATCAGGTTGCCAGTGCTCTGATGGAATTCTGGGTGGTTGTTGACGCTCACGAATACTCCGCCGCCACATATGCTTGAAAGTTCACTCAGAGCTTCAAGCAGGCCGTTGTACTCGTAGTTCGTGTTGATCTTCCACTCGAAACCTTGCTTTTGGATGCAGTCATACAATGACATCCAAATGTGTACCGAGCATTGCTTGCATCTGCCGCCACCCTTGATCGTATTGATCAGTCCTCTGATACGAGCAACAAGCGGTGTGTTTGTACCACGTCGGATGCGTAGTAGGACATCTCGATGACGTTGTTCCATCCATTGTCGTGCATGTGGGATTGGTCGATGTCGCGACATTGCACAACTGGTGGCATGTGAGTTCAGTACCTTCATCAGCTTTGTACCTCTTGATGATCTTTGAAATTCCAGCATTGGCCGTGTCGGGATTGTCATGACCGTCGATGAGAGCCTTCAACGCGGTTGCTCCAGGCAGCTTTGCTGAATGGAGACATCCTGTCTTTGCGCAAATGTATGCGTATAGTTGGAGCCAGGGGAGGTTGGGCTTGTTGAGGTAGGCGGCGATGTTTCTCCTCTTGTCGAAGATGAGCAATGTTGACACCAAATGCCGCAAATACCGTTCCCAGTAAGATGCGTTCTTCCCCGCTTTGACTTCTGGTCCAAACTTTGTGATGGGCATGACGACTCCGGATCTTCTGTGCAATACAAAGCTAACCCCAACGTTGAGGTTGCCGAAGGCGCATGATCCATCGTTCGTCTTCCCCGTTTGCGGAAATCCCCAGGATCGCTTGAATGGTCGCATTGACAACCGTTCCTTCATCCTGCTCTTTTCCCTCCGGCCGCCAAGTAGACCACCACGGCGCACGATCAGCGGGGTCATCGCTGGAGCTCGCGCTTGGTTGGGCGCCAGGCTGCTCGCTTCCGGCGCTGGGTTTCGGCATTGCCTTGGGCTCAGGAGCAGGAGGTGTCTCTCCTGATATCCTCCACCATGCTGGTACTCCTTCTTCGCCGAAATCCTCGTCGAAGACGTCGATGAACTTCTTCATGCTATCTCTGGAGTACAGCAAATTGTTGATGAAGGCCCGCTGTTGCTGCTCATTTGCAGTCTGGTTGTCCTGCAGCACGATGAACGATTCCCACGTTAGGCGATTCGCTTCTTCCTTGGTACGGTCTTCGCCACGCGGTGCAACGGAAATGGCATACATGTTGATGGCAGGTAACTTCACTTCCCAGGCTTTGGCCATGACAAGGAATACCGTTTTCTGTGCGTCAACATCCTTGATGATGGTCTTGTCACCGCCAACGTGCCCTATTCTTTCACGATCATTGCCCCCAAACATCTCTAAAGATCTCTCTGAGTCCTGCATGTAGGAATATGACGCATCCCATAGCAATAGACGCAGCGAACAATGCATCGGGGATTGTGGGGATCATCTTGATCTTCCCGGTGATCGTCAGCTCCAAGATGTTCTTGGCTGTGCGTAGTGGTTCGCGTCTGGCAGCGAAAGCCACATACTTGGCAGAGATGGTGAGCAGTTTCCGCACATATTCATGGTTTCTGCAGACCTCGTCCTTGTCTAGGCCGTTGACCATGACACCCTTGCTTTCGGAGTGCAGTAGGTTTGAACCCAGTACGCATCTCTGAATGCTGTGAACCTCTTCTCGCTCTTCTCCAGCCAGAGCGTCAATGACATGCTTTCCGCACGCATTCTTGCTTGTCCATGTCGTTCATGGAAATATCGATAGACGTCGCCAACGGTTTGGTCCACGCCGACCACATTGGGACCAGGCTGCCCATCAATATCTTCGTGAGCGCCGTCATCAACTCCCAAATGTTGACGATAACCTTCACGATCTCGGGGTCGATGAAGTGCTTGAGGATGGGAGCGGCCTTCTCCTTCGTCGAGTTCTCTGAGGCCACAACGGCGAGCGTCTGCCTCAACCTTCTCCCTTTCCCGCAGAAATCAGTCCACTTCATCAAGCATTCCTGCTGGGAGAGATGGTTCATGATTGCCTTCATGAAGATACTGCGCCAGGATACCGAGTATCCGGTTCCCTTTTGCACTTGTGTAGCCTTCATGGAGAAATACGCAGAGGCTGCATATAGCGCAGGTACGCCGGCTTCCGCAATCCATCTCGCAGCTATCGCTTCCGAGCATTCTTGGTCTATCCTTGGAATGGGCCTACTCCCCCGCAGCCCCTTCACATACTTCCCAACCAGTGATGCACAATAGAAAGCCCCATGCCTCGCCTTCGCTGGAGGAACCAAAAGGTACTCTTCCGAGTTGATGAAGTCATCCCCCATCTTGAAGATGTACGGCTCCGCGATCCAGCAAAGTCGTAGACAAAGCAAAATGCAAAAGCACCACCGCAGAAAAGATCCAATCACTCCGGACTTCCCTGATCCGGGCAAGGCCAGATTTCCCTGATCCAGGAGGAGTACACGACCACCACCTTTCAACAGGTAATCCTAGAGCGATGTGCAACCAACACTCACCTTGTTCTCCTCGATGTGATGCAGAATCGAAGCTGCAGTTTGTACGAAGAGTAGACGGCGATGTGGAGGTAGAAGATCTCCCACCTCGCAGCTTCTCCTTCTCAACGAAGCCTTTGAATATGCAAGGTGAAGCCAGGTTCACTCCATGATGTCGCGAACATTTGGCTCGAGCAGCAAAACGGCCCAGAATAACATTGACAATTAGTGAAGTGTACAATTGGGTATCCTTGGTTTCCCTACCAGCACAAGGCCCTGGCTGTGGTTGCCATTGCACTTCTTAGAAAGGGATTCCTCCAGGTCATAGTTCCAAGAAATGACACGCCAGGGTTTCTCGAATCGGCAGGCGTTTCTTGGCGTACCTTTGCTTCAAGCCGTACCTACACCCGTCAAATTCGTGCGATTCTCCGTTCTTGACCTGCTTCTTCAACCTCTCGGCGTTCCAATATTCGCAGCCTTTGGGGGCTCAAAAATATTGCGGCTGTCTTGGAACGCCGCTTCAATTTGGAAAACATTTTCTTTTTTTCCTTTACGCACGCCTTTTTCCGTCCAGCGGCAGTGAGACCCAGGGAACCCTCAACCCCCCCCACCCGAAACGGCCGCCGAGAAAGGCGAACGAAGCGCGCGGGCGCGCCGACGTGGCGACTAGCCGCGCAAAGGCAGAAGGCTGGGCCCGGACGGGCCAGCCAAAGCAAGGACATCGGCGAGGTCGGGCTCTCCTTGCGCAGCCGGCCGCGGGGGAAAGCCAACGTCCTCCGAGCAGAGTGGAAGCGAGGGCGCGCTGCAAGGCGGCGCTGAGCAGTGCCCACCACCTGCGGCGCCAACCCGCCTCGGCCGCGCGGCGGACGGCTGGAGGCGCGCGGAGTGCCCGGAGGCGCACCAAGCGATCAACTAAGCCGCACGCCTCGGGGCCCCACCGCCCGCCCGTTTCACAAGCAAGAGCCGCTGCGGGCCAGGCCGGCAAAGCTCCGGGTACCGCGCCTCCTTGCGGCGCCGCGCTACCGCAATGGCTGCGCCGTCCTCCTCGGCCGCGCGTGGCTGCGGTCGGCCGTCGCGACGGAGCGGAGCAACGAGCGTGGCGTCGCAGCACAGCGCTTCGCCCAAGCGCGTGGCGCCGTAAAGAACAAGATCCAGGCGGCGCCTGTCCTGCGCACTGACGCTTGGCGCAGAAGTGTTGGCCAACCACTGCTGAGGGACAACCCTGCCCTCGGGTCCCAGACCTTCACGCGCAACGCGGACCCAGGGGGCGCGGCGGGCCAACAGTCCGCTGCGCGGGCACGCTGCCGCATGGTCGCCCAAGACAGCGAGCGCGGCGCCGCACCCCGGGAACCCATCGCCTCCGCAATACCGGTGCGTGAGGGGCAGCGCGAGACGCAGGCGCCTGCGCAAGGCGACGTGCATGTGCGCCGGGGGCAGCGTGGTGCCCGGGTCAGTCGGCACAGACGCAAGCCAAGCCCCCGCACGCGGGCCAGACTGCGAGCGGAGACAAGCGCGGTCGCTCGGCCGCATGTGTGGCAGAAGCTCGGTCTCGCGAAAATGGGAGTTGAGTGCGCGAGACGCGATAAGCTGCCAACCATGCGGCCAATCGCCTTGAACAACTTCCAAAATTCAAGCTGTTTGTCTTGGATGAGTTTGCTTGTTGTTGGTCCTCGTGTTATATTCAATCTCGCCCATGTCCCGTGCAGGCTCCAGCAACAAATAACATGTCGCTCGATTTCGTAATGGCGTGCTTGGCGAGGTTCTCCCCGTACTGGGATAGCAGGTCATCCTGAAGTGTGATCGTAACAACCTGTACGTGCCAGCGTAGCGCAAGCGCGGTAAACCAGTTGCGCGATTCCGAACACGCCATGACAACCGTCGGCTTGTTGGGGTCCAGCGCAACAAGGGTGACCTCTGTGCCAGTAGCCAAACCAGGTACATAGGCGTAGCCAGGCAAGCTAAGTACGGTACCATTGTGATTCGCGCGAAATGTGATGCTTGCTTTCGGATCAGCAGGTCGCAAATGGTTGCGAACCGCAATTCTGTATGGGACAAAGAAACGATGATTGTCTTGTTCACGGTGTGCATGCATGCGACGCATCATAGTTTTGAAACACCGAAAAATACGTGCAGTGAAGGAATTTATAGTTGTGTCGAGGATGTCTTTGCCATCGATTTCCTGAATGAACAGTTGGAAGGATTCGTCCTGTCCAAAATGTTGTCTCGGCTGGATAACCTTGCGTGCTGGGGCCGCAGGCTGTATCGGATGAAACTGACACACTGCACGCTCGACGTACTTGTCGATGCGCTCCCACTGCCATGCGGGTTCAACACGATCCTCAACTTTCTCCAATGAACCTCCGCACAGAAACCAAGTGGAACGCAACCACCGTGTGCCAATGGGACATTGCACTGTGGGACCGCATGGTTCCCTTCTTGGGGTCAAAAGAAGATGTGACCATCTTGAGGGTTTCCGGGTCGGTCAACATTTCCGGCTCTAGCAATCCGATTTGCATACACGCATGTCTCCATTTTCTGGAATCACTGAAAGCTTTGGTATAAATGTCGGCAGCCATACGGTCCGTAACCTCATAGGCTATGACTCATACACCAGATACATGTAGTCCCGCTCGAACATGTCATGCATCCACGTGACAGCAACACCATGGCTTCGTTCCAGATGCCTCATAGTAGGGTTCTTACCTGATCGAACAACACTGATCATAGCCTTGTTGTCATCGAAGAACACAAACTTCGCCTCCTTACCCAAAATACGCTCCATCAACCTGAGCGCAGGCATGCCCATAGCTCTCATTGCGACATCGGCAGCGACGATTTCAGCCTTAGGGGAATGACTCACACATCCCTGTCGCTTAGAGCTTCCGGAATCTTGTATTAGCCCACGCCAATCATCCTTCAAGTGATGAAGTTTCTTGTCGTCGTCAGTTGTCCACCTGGCGATGTTCCTCGCCAGACGGTTGACCTGCCTGAGCAAGTCAAAACGTGCAATTCTAGCACCATACAATATTTTCATGAGCACACTGGCTGCATGGGGTGCGAGTTGTCCACGAATAGGCTCCGGATGCTCCTTCCGAAGTCCCTCCTGCTTGGCATGATGGAGTTTCATAACCATTTGCGGGAACTCTATTTCCACACCAATTGCACTCGACCGGCCCGGTCTGTATCGGAGCCCTCGACGGGTGATCCTTGGTCTCTTCATGGGGACCAGGTGTAGGAACCTTCTTCAACTCAACGTTGCCTGCCACTTCGAGGTAGCGATTGACACAAGAGCGCGGGAACTGCTCCATGTCGTATCTTATAGTGGTGGTTGCCGAGAACCACAATACCTTTGGACTGATTGCATCCCAGATATAAATCCAGGCCGGTTCTGGCTCAATGATCAGCTTCTTGCGAAGCAGCTCCCAACCCTTTTTGAGGTTGTTCTTTGGACCAGCCATCTTAAAGTCGGCCACATAGACCACAAGAACTAATTGTAGTTCAGGATGGGTATAGACGGAAAGCCATTGATTCATCGCAGTGCTGTGCTGTTCCCAAAACGTTCCAGCATCAGGATGACCATACAAAGCCTTTTTTTTTCCGCAGCGTCTCTGTCGCAATTAAGGGGGGCCCCGGGCACTAGGGTTCTGCAAACTGTTTTTTAGGAGGCCAGCTTCCTCACCTGCACGCTGTTTTTACGGAGGGCAGCGTCCTCGCGTGCACACGACGGCTACCGGGCCGGCAGCCGCGACGCCCCAGGGGAAGATGGGCACGCCGCGAGAAGGTCACTCAAGTCCGGGCAAGGCCCATCAAGGTTGCTCAGGCCAGGGGAGGGCAAGGAAGTGAGGCTGTCAGCAAAGGCAAGCGAAGCTGCAGCGCACAACAAGCCGGACCATCGGTGGACATAAGCACTTCGAAGGGCAGGGCGAAGGGCCTCCGGCGCGGCTCGGGCTCTGGCACGCGCGAGGAGGCGGAGAAAAGAGGCGGCCTCTGACCCCCAGCGGCCTCCGACCTCTACACCGATCACAACCAGGCGGCAGCGGGAGCTGGCAAGAAGCTCGGGGTAGGTTGCCTCCAGAAGGGCGACGGGTCGGGCCGGGTCGCGCCGAGAAAGGGCCTTCCCAGCAGCGGTGAGCGGGGACACAATGGTCGTGTCAACCGCGAGCTGGGCCCCATTCCACAAAGGGAGCCCGTTGGCGATGACCTCGATGAGACGGTCATCAAAGCGAGAGACCGCCACCACCAAACGAACCACGGGTCTTTTGAACTGATTCCATCGTTCTTTGTCATCCTCAGGAACTGCTTCGGCTGGAAGCTCGATCCAACAAGGTGTACCCCGCAATGTGGCCTGGATATAAGCCTGTACTGCATCAGCCATCTGCACATCCCATCCGTCAAGGCAACCCAAAAAGACAGCCCATCTGGAGGCTTCGAAAGTTGCAGGAGTATTCCCCAGATCTTGAAACAATGCCGCGTCCGACGTCTGGTTTTTAATCTGGTTCCCGAGCACCACCCCACGACCTTCGCATTTTCTTCGTGGGTCTTCTTCCGAAAGTTGGGAATGTTTCTCCACTATAATACCATGCGCCCTGGCCATGTGCACTTCTTCTTCGTTCTTCTGTTTTGCCTCGCGAGCGACATCGTAGTACTCACGGATTTT
>CAUJNA010000005.1:203371-213497 GCA_963377175.1 Effrenium voratum
GGGGGCTTAGAAATTTGCGCCCTGGCGTGGCTTTTGTAGGGCGAGCCAGCTTAACTGGAAAAAGGATTGCGGCGGGCCATATTGGAAAAAAGCTTCAGTTTCCGCGTGCGCGGCACTCCCGTGATCGGATTGCGGAGCGAGCCGTAAGAGGGGGGGGCTTAGAAATTTGCGCCCTGTCATCATCGTTGCGCAAACTTCTCGCGCGATCTTAGCAAGGCCAGGCCCAATGGCCGTTTTATCAAGGCCTTGGCCGTTTTATCAAGGCAGAAGCAGTGAGCATCTCGGCCCTTCCCACGGGTCGTGATACCATTGCATTGATTATCCTTGCCACCTTGACGATCTTCGGATAGTCGCCCTCAGGGCAATCAACAATTGGCGACGCCGCGCAGGTTCTCAAACCCAAATCCCACTCCTAAATGTATGACAGTTCATCTGTGCATTCGGATACATTTCCTCCCGTCATGGTGCTTTCTGAACAAGTGTCATCCATGTTCTCCGATAGTTCCCCATCATGGTCGTTCTTTGGGATAGATGCAAGACCTTCCCTCGGAGTAAACTTCCATGCGTAGACAACCACCAGGATCCCATAGACCTCGTCCAATGTCAAATTGCTTGCGCCAAGATTTTGAAGACGTTTGGAGTCCATGCACAAAACTGAACCATCGACCGGGTTGACAATGATCCTCGTCCAATCCAGGTCCGCCAAGAACTTTCCCCGAGCAGGGTTCTTGACTTTATTCGTGTTCTTCCGTATGCCCCAGTTGTACAACCACTGATCACCGCCCCATCTTTCTTTGAGCATAGCTTTGATTCTCTCAGCGCTCGGAGCATTGACTCTTGTACTTTCTGCAGGTGCGGCGTCCTTCGAGCTACCGGTGCCATCCTTCTTCTTTGGTTGTATCTTTCCTTCTTCATCAACATCAATTGCATTCCGCAATGTTGCCCATTCTTCAAGTGTGAATCCTGCCGGTCTTGTTGTCTTCATTGTTCTGTGAAACACATCTTCACCGACTGGGTAGGGTCCCACGAGCATCAAGTTTGACCGTCTTTCCAAGATCATTCCTGTAGATGATACCATCTTTGGCTTTCCCTGTTGATACGTGGGGTAGGTCAGCGCCGTCCTCAACAGCATCTTTGTCTTCCTTGCTCCCCGACTCGACGACTTCGACATCCTCACCTTTCTCGTCACGCACGATCCTGTCATCTTCCCCTCTGATCTCCTCAGCACCTTCAAGGGTCTCATTCCTTTTCTTGTTTTTCTCTTGATAGGAAAAGAAATTCGTATCTTCAGAACAATTCTCTCGGTCTGATGTGGCTGGCGCAACGCCGGCGAAGCTTGTGAGAGCCCAGGCCCGATACTTGCGTGCCCAGTGAAGTCCAGAACTCAGGTTGTAACCGGCAAAGATACCAGTTTCCCCTTTTGGTTCGAACTTCTCTCTCTTGTCTCCCCTCGTTCACCATGCAGTCGAAACCATGCATTCGAACCGCTGATCTCTTCGACGTTCATCAGGTGGCACAACGCGGTGATAGCATATATCCAATAACATGTTGGAAGTCCAGCATGTACTAGACAAGCTGTTGTTTGGTCCACGATGAACTGGTTCGTGCGTTCGGCAAGCGAATTGTTCTGCTTCTTGCCCGGAAGCGATAGATCATGAGGGATCTTCAGTTCAGAACGTGCATTGATGAACTCCGGCGCATCGTCCGAGTAGACTTGCTTGACCTTCCGTCTGCCAGCAAAATGCTTTATGCTGTTGATCACCGTCACGGTATTCTTGCGACCTGTTGGATAGCCCATGATGATGCCAGTGTATATATCCCGATTTCGCCCCGCCTGGTGGAGCGGGGCCCGCGCCGCCTAGAGCCGAAGAACCTGGCGAAGTGGCTTGTGGACGTGGGCCCGAGCCGGGAGAAGACGAAGCCGAGGGTGAAGAAGATGCTGATCCCGAGGCAGGTATTGAAGTCGACATCTACGAAGGTGCATCCATCAAGAACAGAATTGGCACATTGAAAAACGATGCCAACGCATTGACACATTTGCTAACGCACAGATACCGAAACCCGTTCTGCGAATCATGCGTGAAGGCGAAAATGAGGCATTTCAGATCCAAGTCTGGTGCGTTCCAAAGTGAAGTCAAGGTTCGGAGACTTGATCACTTTCGACCTGGTTGAAGCCGCAGGAGATGCAGAGAACAATGACAAGTACGTCATGATTCTACGGCTTCTCCCCGTAGGGATCTCCCTTTTTTTTCTTCTGTTTCACCACCATCCTGCTCAATACCGATGATTTCTTTGAGCATCTTCATGTGCTCCAAGATGTCTTCAAAAACGGGTCGTTGGCGATTACTCCTCGCATTTCGATCTCCAACCAAGTAGGGAATATCATCTTTTGCGTGTAGATGAATAATCTCGTTCTCAGGCGTAATCATGAACGGCAACTTCCCACAAATCCAGTGGAAAAAAACACATCTTCATGCATCGTCGACCAATAGATAACACCGTCGGCGTCTCATCCAGAACAAAGGGTTGCTCATTCACGTAGTGCTTGATAGAATCCGAAGTGGATGTAGCACCATTTGCCGAGACAATCTCGTCCTTGTCTTGAACGATGTCCACACCGAGGGAGGCCGCCTTGGATTTGCCGATCAAATCATGACCACACCCTGCGTCCATCAGCAATTTTACTCCCTTGCATTGGTTCGCAGACAGGGCGAATAGATTGATTGGTTGTCCGTGCCTCTTTTTCCATTGCACAACATCCTCTGTAATCTCGTCATCCTCCTTGTCATTCTCGAAAGTGAAGGTTCGCTCCTTGTTCATTAGCATTTTATGAGTTCGATTTATATCATTGACCACTTCGCTCATAATCTCGGCTCTGATGATTGCCTTCTTGTGACTATATGCAAGGTGTCGTCGATGATCATACGTCTTGAACACCTTGGCATTGACCGGTTTCAATGATGATATTGGTATATCGTCAAAGAATCCCTTGTACCACATCGAGTTTGTTCGCTACTGTTCGTCCTCATTCTTCAGGTACTCCACCTCCTCACTCACGTCATTGTCAAGAATCTTTTGAAACCACACGTACTTCTCGGGTATGTCAGTTTCACCTGACCACCGCGAAGATTCACTCATGGCGTCTTCTGCATCACGATCGTGATACACAGTCTCGACCTTGGCCTCACTTTCTTCTGCGCCTTTTGTCATCTTTCTTGGCTTCCGAAGTCGCGGCTCTCTTGACAGTGATAGCGGGCATTGCGATGTGAACCTTCCTCGCAGTTTTTTTTCACAGTTGCCGGAGCTGCTACTTTGGGCTTGGCCTGTGCTTTGGCCTGTTGCTTGGCGTTAGGCGCGGGAGCGGATGCTTTGGGGTTCGCCGGTTCAACGTGCTTGTATTTGCACTGATCCCCTTTCGTGCACTTTCCTTCCCTCCATGCGTAGCAGACCCCATCCCTCTTCGGTGAAGGAGTCTTCTCTGCTTTGCCTTCGCCTTTGCCCTTTCTTTTATTGTTGTCCAACTTGTGCTTGCGCTTGGGGTTTGAGACACCCTCTCTCCTTCGTGTAGTGGAAGACGCACGGCCATTCCTTCTTCTTTCTGTTCTGGGCTCATGCTTTTCGCTTTGCCTTTTCCTTTGCCCGTCTTGTCGTGGTCTTTCACTTTCGCTTTAGGCAGCACAGGCGCTGCTGTGGTTCCGTCGTCTTCTTTCCCGGAATTTCCTCCTTTTCCCTTTGTCTTCTTCTTTCCGCTGGTGCAGCATTCTTGTTGCCGCTCAGCAGGTTCTTAACTGACTTCTCCTTCATGTCGTAGACGTAGTCCTCACGATCGGTCCGAAGTTGTCGATCAATCACAGCCGGCAACCGCGCATAGGTATTGAAACCAAATTCCAGCTTTCTGATACAGGATGTCCCGGAGCGTGATTTCTCTGGGTGTATCCCCCTTCCTCAGGTTGAGCAAGATGTCATACCATTTGTTGCGGAATACGGACATGTTCTTGTCCCCTGAGTACATCGCGCGCTCGGCATCTCCTTCGCACAGTGCTGACTTCCCAGTCGGCGGCCTATGCTGCGGCCCACGACCAAGCCACGCAACTCCTTCTGGGCGGGCTTGGGGGTGTTTGGCCTCGCGCCCGCACCTGCGCGTTCCTCCCTGCACGCAGGCCTTCGCTTGCTGCGCGCAGAGCGCGCGGCCCCATCAGCCTGCTGGGGCGCGTGGGCGGACTGCCTCCCCGTCCTGGCGCAATGCCAGCCTGAGGCTGCTGAGGCCGCCGCGCCCGGCCTCCGCGAAGCAGCCGCATGCGGAGACTTGCTCCGCCACCGCGGCTGGGACGGCTGCGCCGCCGGCTCCGCGCGACAGCGACTGTGGTGACTGGCCACATGGTTGGCAGGTTCGCCCGTCTCGTTCTTCACACCTGTTTTCGCGAGCGCGAGTTTCTGCCCGCCTTGATGGGGCTTCCTTTCGGTCCCCGTCAGGGCCTCAGAAGGAGCCAGCCAATGGAGCGAAAATGTAACCTGGAGCTGGATGTGGCAGTGCCCTGCCAAGTGGCGAGGGAGCGCCTGGAAGGCTGGTCCTGCCCACTCAGGAGTTGTAAGCGCATACGTGTCATCAAGAAAGGCAGCTATGCGCTCACCTGCTGGCAGTTCGGCATTGGCTGCTCGCAATGCGGGATGCTGCGCGCAGAACAAGGGCAACAGCCATGCGGACTGGAGGTCAGGCAGCTGCGGGAGCTCGGCGAGCAGGCTCTGTTTGGTCAGCCGCTCGCCAACGCAGCGTTCGACAAACTCCGGGCTGCCGATGGGCACGCCCAATGCGAGAAAACCACGCTCAGGCGATGGTTTGTCTGACCACACAGCAAGCAGCCAGCCCCCCAGACAAGTCCATCGGCAGTTCCAACTTAACTTGCCTTGCAGGCACTCGACCCTGTCGACTTAACAACCATTCTTGCAGCGCAATGCCTGCACGTTCCAATTCGTCCCGCCGAATTGCTCGTGCACGCCTTGGCGCAGCACGACGGCCCTCGCTGCTTCGCAGGCGCTTCGATCAGCGATCGCCTGGCGGTCTTTTTGGACGATCTGTGCGCGTTCACTTTGGCCAGTCGTGCTCGCGACAACACTGATGTTGCCACAGGCGCGGTCGCAGAGCACGCTAAAGTCCCCTCGAACCTCGGAAAGGCCTGGGTGTGCTGCCGGCCGCCGAGCAAAATGCCACTGCGGCGTTTTGGTCCTCGTGGGCTGACAGCCTGCCAGCTATCCACCGCAGCAACCCCGGCCCTGCAGGGGACAGGAAGCTGCCCCCGCGGATTTGCAGCACGCCCGTCCGCACAGTGACAGCCTCGACGCAGCATCCGCTGTTATGCTGTTGTCGCACTCCGGCCCGTGCTCCTCCTGATCCTCTCTAAAAACAGCCGCAAACACCTCCAGTGTGCGGGGCGCGCCCCTTCAGGGATTTTTCCAGGGATGGGATAGCAGTTCTGCAATGGCTCCAAATGTAGCCCGGCTACGTTTACGCCGTTTAGGGAAGATCGTGGAGGGTCGACCACAAACCGTGGTAAGCCTGAGCTGTTTTCTTCTTTCTGTTGCCAGTCTATGTCGACGTCCTTGCGCAACAGCACGGCTTAATGAAAAGGCCCGTGCAGAGTTTTGCGCCGGCAGGGCCATTAATTATCTTTGGACCCGTGGATAACAATGAGTGTCCCCCCGCACAAGTCAACCAGCAACCGATCATCCTCGAACGCAAAAACACGCACCCTCACACAAAACCAGCCAGAACATATATACATATATATATATATATACATACATATTCAAAAAAAAAACTCGCTGCTGCTCACGCTTCCCCCCGACGCGCGCGCCGCTGCTTTCCATTATGCTTTCGGGCCACCCGGAGTTCTAATTTGTTTTTTGTGTTTTTTGTTCTTCCTCCCAACGACACTGCCCGCCATGGCATTTTTTCATGGCCAAGGGGCCGACGACTTCCATGGGAAGGTTGGCGCCACCGTAAAGGTGCAGGAGCACTTCCTCCAAAGGGGGTCTGGCAGCACGCCGCTGGAGCCGGGACCCGCCGGTATACAACTGGCTATCCCTTAAGCACATCCGGGGCCGCCGGTATATACGTGGCCTGCACAAACAGGCGGCTGGACACCCCTCAGCGAACGACAACGGCAAGCGTGCCACTGCTGCGTCGTCCCGCGAACCCGCAACTGCACGTCCTGGAAGGGCGCCGGCACGTGGCCACTCGAGGCTGGACAGCACGCCACCAATAGCGCGAGGCTGCAGGGCACATCACCCCACATGCCTTCCATCGCTTCGCGGCCCTGGCTCCGGCCCCTTGTGTTTTTAGGCGGCCCCACCCTCCTCCCCTCCGGGCGGAGCACCTTTACGGGGCGTTCGCTGAACTGTGGTCGAATCTTCCTGAGCGCAGGTACTCATCTTTCCTTGCTCCTTCGTGTGCGGGGTCAACGGGGAAACTTTGGGAGTGGTCCGAACGGGAAAGGCCATTTGACTGGCGAGCTGCCTCCAAAACAAATAAGCGTTGCGCAGCGAGGCCGCATTAAGGACCAGAACCTCAGCGAGAGCCGCGGGAACCGCTAGCAGGCGGCGTTACGTAGATGCGACTCGGCTCACCACTGGGTGATTGCTCGGCCGCAAAAGCGCTGTCTCGCAAAAGTGGATGTTAAGCACCGTCAGCCGCTCCTGCGAGGGGCTGCTGCCAGGATGGGCAAAGTCGTCGGCTGCTGCCGCCTCACGCAACGCTTTGGCTGCATCAGAGCGACGCTGGTCAGCCCAGGCCGCCCAGCAGGCGGGCGCGGTGCACAGCAAGAGACTTCGGCCGCCATCGTGCGAGGAAAGAATAGCGAGGCAGCCGAGGCAGCGAGCTTGTGGCAACTGCCCTCAAAAAACCCTGTGAAGCTTCTGCCGAGCAGTGGCGCTGCGCCATGTGCGTCGCGCTGTGTGCGTCGCGCTGTGTGCGTCGCCCCTTGTGCGTCGCGCCGTGTGCGTCGCGCCGTGTGCGTGCAGAAGGGCAATCGTTTGCTCGCGAAATTGGAAGACCTTTATGTCGTCACTTGCCCAGTGAGGGCAAGGCGTGTTCGACCCGACCAACCAGGCGCCGCCAACTTGTACAAAAGTGACTGCGGCTGTCACATGAACTTCCCTAGTTGGGCCCTCTCCTACACTGGCGAGCGCTTGGGCATCGAAGTGGCCCGTCGCCCCAAGGGTGACGGTGCTTTTGTTACATTGGATGCATGCAAATGTGACA
The DNA here is from genome assembly GCA_963377175.1 of Effrenium voratum. Classification (NCBI taxonomy): domain Eukaryota; class Dinophyceae; order Suessiales; family Symbiodiniaceae; genus Effrenium; species Effrenium voratum. The sequence goes on from CAUJNA010000005.1 coordinate 210,630, forward strand.
CCAGCCCTTCTTATTGCCAACTCCGCACATTGGATGCTTGCCAGGGACTGATGGTTTGGGCCATTGTTGGCTGCGTTCGGCGCCTAAAATGAAGACTGGAGCGAGACGATGCACTGGATAAGCTTTACTTGCTGAAGTCACACCTTTTGTGATCTCTCTGTCGACAAACACGCAACCAAAAAAGCTCGAGACAACTGAAGTCAGTGGCCCAGCTGCCACTAAAAAAGAAACACGTAGAGGAGCAACAAAGCTAAAGCGTCCCGGCAGCACGCGTCGAAGCATCGCACGTGCACGGATGGCGGTGCACGAGGGTCCCCTGAACAAAGGCATCGATCGTCGGGTCTTCACCGAACGCCACACGCAATCCACCAAGTCGACATAACGGCAACAAGAAGCGAGCAAAGAGAGTTGTCAAGAGGAAAGGCCGTCCTCAGGCGCTGCCTGCGGGTGCAACATCATGCACAACGAACAAGGCACGCAAATCTATCACCAAAAGCTCCGCATCGAGGACGGACCGCACGTATTCCAGGCCCGAGTTGCGCGCATGAGTCGGCAAGAAATCCGACCCCCCCTCCCCCACCTCACAAACAATGCGCACACCGTCACTACTCTCAAAACAACCAAGGCCAGCAAAACAATGGATGAGGCGCAAGCTTAATCCAGTGGCGGAGCAGCCTTCAATCCGATGGGTTTCCAAACAGCTACGGAAGGCGTCGCAGATTGCAAACCGGAAAACATGGACTGAGGTCAATGAAGTAACGTCGTGCACCAACGTGCCAGCCACACACTCAGTCGTTTTTCCACCTCCTCGGTGTAGCATTATCAGGAAGCCCAGCTGCTATTTCACAGCAAAGCCGGCATCGGGAGCATTAAGTGGGCAAGGAACTCTTTGGCTCCTTGCAGCCGAACGCGAAGCAATGGTCAACTTGATCCAAAACAACAACACTGAGTGAAGATCAGCATGTGGAAAGTACACGTGGTATTTTGCCCTTCAAGCAAAACCTATTAAATGCAGCTGCTCAGATTCCATGATGGACAGCGTTCTCCTGCTTCCTGCAAACGCCAGCGCGCGCTGCAACGCAAATGCACTGCGTGGCTTTTGGGCGAGAGACACCGTAACACTCAGCATCACGGGCAGTGCTTTGGCAGGCTCCTAAGCCAAGGGTGTCGTTCCATCGACTGCGTCACGATTTTGTCCTCGCCACAAAGGCATGGAGCCAGGTGCTTTAGCGCGAGAGAATATCAGCTGCAAAGCAATGCGCGCCTCCATGCTGACATCACAAAGGTCGCCATCTTGAAGCTGCCTCAGCCTCGTTTGAGACATGCAGTTGTCAGGAAAAAATATTCGGCTCTGAAAGGCCTCTCACGAAGTACACCAGCTGCCTCAGCGTCGCACAAAGCGCTCTGCTTCAGACCTTCTCTCTGTTTCTCCTATATACATTGATATATCTATATATAAGTATATATATATATATGTATAACATATAATTGTCTCTCTCTCTCTCTCCCTCACTCTCACACAGCTTCCTTTCGGCGAGCCGGGGGTCCCGACTTCATACCGCCCACCACGAACAAGCCTGATTCCGGTCATCAACGCTCATTGCCATACAAAGACATCAGTCAGCGGACAACGACATGGCATGCTCCAGTCGTTCTTGCTGAACACCTAGCGCAAGGCTCATGCGAAGCCATCAACACGAAGCGTTTCTTCAAGCCTGAGATCTCCTCAGCCCATGATGCCAATAGCGCCTGTCGTAGATGCGGATTGTATTTGATATACACAAATCAAACAAGGAGTTTATTTGGAAGCGACTCACAAAAGGCCTCGAGTTGCCCAGGGTCGAGACCATTCCAGTCTTCCAGCAGCAAGAAGGCCTTCATCGCAAGGGTGTGTGCGTGTGTGCGTTGTGTTTGTGTTTGTCGGTGTCTGTGAACTGCGAATACCTGTGAATGTTTGTGAATGTCTGATGAATCTGATGCGAAGTGTGCGTGCGTGTCAAAGTACACGTGTCAGGGTGCAAACGCGTGTGTTTGTGTGCGTGTGTGTGTGTGTCTGTTTGTCACTGTGTAAACGTGTGCGCGTGTTAGTGTGTAAGCGCGCGTATGATGTGTGTGTGTAAACGTACGCGTGCGCGTGTGTGCGTGTAAACGCGCGCGTGTGTGTGTGTGTGTGTGTGTGTAAACACGCGTCTGTGTGTGTGTGTTAACACACACGCGCGTGTGTGTGTGCTGCGCGTGTGCGTGTGTGTGTGTGTGTGTGAGCGCGTGTGTAAGATTGTGTCACATGTGTGTGTGTGTGCGTGCGTGCGTGCGTGCGTGCGGGGGTGTGGGTGTGGGTGTGGGTGTGGGTGTGGGTGTGGGTGTGGGTGTGGGTGTGGGTGTCGGTGTGGGTGTTTGTGTGCGTGTGTGTGTGTGTGTGTGTGTGTGTGTTTGTCACTGTGTAAACGTGCGCGCGTGTTAGTGTGTAAGCGCGCGTATGATGTGTGTGTGTGTGTGTAAACGCACGTGGGCGCGTGCGTGCGTGTAAACGCGCGTGTGTGTGTGTGTGTGTATGTGTTAACACACACGCGCGTGTGTGTGCTGCGCGCGTGCGTGTGTGTGTGAGAGCGCGTGTGTAAGATTGTGTCACATGTGTGTGTGTGTGCGTGCGTGCGTGCGGGGGTGTGGGTGTGGGTGTGGGTGTGGGTGTGGGTGTGGGTGTGGGTGTGGGTGTGGGTGTGGGTGTGGGTGTGGGTGTGGGTGTCAGTGTGGGTGTGGGTGTGGGTGTGGGTGTGTGTGTGTTTGTCACTGTGTAAACGTGTGCGCGTGTTAGTGTGTAAGCGCGCGTATGATGTGTGTGTGTGTAAACGCACGTGTGCGCGTGTGTGC